>OZ038510.1:55221678-55631678 GCA_964036315.1 Acanthosepion esculentum
TTTTACCTTCGTGAAATATATAATTAATCTCATCAGGTTTACAAGAGTCTGGAATGCAAACTGCATATCTCATCATCCAAAAAGTTGACTAAAATTAAAATAAGAAACAAAAAAGCTTTCTTGAAAGAAAAACAAGTGTTCATGTATGAATCAAAGTGGAAAAAGACAAATGAACATGGAAGGAATTATGTGTTTCTGGTGGGATTATAAATTCATGACATTCAAGGGATAAAAAGATTACTCTCCCCCGCCACACCTCTGCAATGTCTGTCCACTACAAACAGTTGAAATACACATTCACCAACTATGCTACAATTCATAGCAAATTTTCTATTTTTCAGACAGCTCTTTTTATATTTTTTGCATTATTGTATACACTTATTGTTAAGTGAAGATTTTGAAAACATTGCCCTGTGTATATATTGATATCACCTTGTGTATTCTTTCCTTTTGTAATTATTTTCTGAAAACAACTCATCATTGGTATAATAAAAGTTATAATTCCACTGACATTTGGACTTCTTATTATGAAATGAAATTAGATCAATTTGTGATTATTCAATATCAAAATAAAATTTACCAGAGAATGATAAATTCTGTAAGGCACAATGAGACTTGAGAAAGGTTGTACAACTAAATTCAGCTCTCACTTCTAAACGGCATTGACAAAGAAAAAGTAATGAAGTTAAATCACAATCCGGAGGGTGAGTCAACGGTCAAAAGCCGGGGATGTAAATGTACAGGTTCCACAATTAATCAACAGGGTTCAACTCCAAACTCTAGTCCAAACAAACACTCCATACTCTACAAGTTTGCTCTGCCAACTGACTGTGCGATCTACTTATTACTATTGTCCATCATGCATCCAAAATGGCTGATTGTATTCAAAAGAGTAGTATCACGCATGTGTAGTGGGACAATTACAAATGGCCAATCCTTGCTCCTTTGTGACATCAGCCATGTTGGATTTACACACCAAACAGGTATGTGTCCACTTCATCCAGTGAGGTAAGTGTATTTGCCTGCTACAAGTAAACTTAATGAAATATCTTATTTCATGTACTTTGCTTAAATGATAATGTGTTAAACCTGAATTAAAATGATTTAGAAAAAGGATATAATTTTTTCATGAAAATTTAATAAGATTATTTAATTTAAGATAATCCAATTTCTGTTTGTGGGAGCAACATTTTTGATAGGGAAATAAAGCAATTTCCAGTCCAATTTGCAAATTAATAATAATTTTTTTTCAAAATAAACATATAATCCCTTCACATTCTTTTATGCAAACATTTTTAAAACTTCTTTCTTTTTCTCTTCCATCATGAACTTTTCAACACTTCATAACAAAAAGCAATTTTTCTAAACTATAAGTATGTATGTTCAAAGATCAACAATGCTGATTAGTGATTAGTAAAAGTAAAACTAATTTATCATTTTTATCCACTGTTTTCTTTGACAGTTTAAAATTCATCATAAGAATTTGTTAATTTTAAATTAGGATATAGTGAAATTGATTCACTAAATGATTTCATTTATTTTCAAAGGATCATTTAGGAAGCATATACAATTTGTTTTTAGTAATCAAATATTATTGCGAAAAATAAGAAAGAATTATTTTTTGCATTTCAACTTACTTGTTCTGCTGGAAAGTTGATTTGACAGTATTTTGGATTGAAAATGTTTTGTTGCTGATTACCACCAGAGCCATTAATGACGGTTGTTGACAAACATTCATCATAAGAACCAGGAAAGAATAGATTTCCTTGAAGAATTCCGCTTGGAAGTTTTCCAAATGAATCAATCACTAATTAAAAAAAGAACAAAATATAAAAGAATGGAATCAGATATCATCTTATATTCAGAATGTATAATCTTGAGGTATATTGATAGATCTATAATAGTCAGATAGTGTTAAACATTTCATTTGAAATTCCCATCAATAATCACATTTCTAGCTATGAATATAAAAATAAGTTTTATAACCAAATTATCCTTCTCCAATGGTTGTAAAAAGTGAAACAATTGTTAAGTATTCCAAAATGGAAGAAGCTATCTTTCCCATTGATGATCTATAAGTGTAAAAGTTACATGCACAAAACCTTTTGATGTATTTTACATATGAACATATTGATGATTTGAAAAACACTGAAAGAGAGAGAAGAGAGCATGTGAGAAGGATGGAAAAGAATAAGGAGAAATTAAAGACCAATGGTAAGATAAAAAAAAAATAAGGAAAGGAAAAAAGAAAATGAATAAGTTCTACAGCCCATGAATTTAAATATAATGGCCAAGAACTAAATGAGTTCTTCACACATTTACTACTTGGATATTTGTAACATACAATGCAACAAAATAAACGTCTTCTACTCAAATCTGCAAGTATAGCACATATTTATAAATATTTTATATTGCCTTCAATAAAACTGTAGAATAGATTCACATGTAGATTGGAGGCAATATTGAACATACCACAAGATGCATATGTACATTGTATGGCAATGAACATGTTAAACAGATTCCCAGTGCTATTCACTGTATATTCAAAATTTTGACTTTGATTCATAATGAGAGAATAGTCTGAAAAGTCATTGATTTTTGTATGATGATCATTTGACATTTTAAGTTCATTTTTATAATCTGTGCTTACATATCCTCAACTCCAATATTGATTATAAATTAAATTTTATAGTCCACTAATTCCTATATAATGGTTGTATAATATTCAAAAATGGAACAACAGGCTAGACGATTAAAGTGTTGGTTTGTGATTTTGGTGGTATAGTAAATGTGAGTTCTGGGCTTGGGCTGGGTGGTACAGACTCAGACTCAATTGTAACAGGACTAGAAATAATTGATCAGTGTTAAAAAAAAAGAACAAGATGAGAAATAACTAGACCTGGACAGTGAAATCTAAACAGCTAAGCCTTGAGGTGAGGACACAAACTGAATTTTATTTAAAGAAGGCTACTCTCAAATTGCCAAGAAGTCGAAAATTTCTAGACATGGCATGCAATATCCATAACAAAGGCAGTTAGAAACTGGTGTAAATGTTGATAGAAAAAGAACTGTATCACCAAAAGTGACAATTGTTGCTGAACATAAACACTTTTCCTTCTATTTCTTTTGCTCTCTTATTGAGAGCAAAAGAAATAGAAAGAAAACTACTCCAGAGTTGACAGCTAAACTTAATTCCTATCAACAACAACCTGTGTTGTTCTCAACTGTGAACAATTGAATTAGATGAATGGAGCTCAGTAGCTACATAGCCATCAAGAAAAAACCTCTGTTACGGAAGGTGAATAATCAGAAAAGACTATTATGGTAAAAAAAAGCATAAAAACTGGACATTGAAAGAGTGACGTGTATTGTGGAAAGACAAGTCCAAATATGAACTTTTTGGTAGTAAGAAGAGAGTGTATATGAGGAGTAAAACTGAATAATAAATGTGTGTTTCCAACAGTTAAGCATGGTGGTAGATCTGTTATGGTGTAGCGTTTTTTGTGGGTGGGGGAGATTTGATTCAGGTTCATGGAATTAGGAAAAAAAAGAACAATATCTTTCAATTTTGGGAAGACATGCTATGCCATCTGGTTTATGCAGAATTAGAAAAAAAATCTGGTTTATGCAGTACTAGAAAAAAAATTCACCTTTCAACAAGACAACGATCCAAAATACTCTTCTAAATTATGCCAAAATTACCTAGAGTTAAACAAAAAGGAACAAAATTTTGAAAATTATGACTTGGGCACCACAATCTTCCAACCTCTCTCCCATTGAATTAATGTGGGATGAATTGGATAAAAGAGCATACCCAAAGGTCAAGAGAGAGCTTTTAGTGATTGAAGAATGCTTGGGAAGGTCTTCCATCTACTTTTATTTGCCAAGAATTGTAAAACAGTAATGAAGGCAGATGGTGGTTAAATATGATGCTGTTGTATGATAATTTTTTTATAGTTAAGTACTTATTCTTTGTCAAAATAAAAGCAAATACACTGTAGTTACTGAAATTTTAAAAAGGGTAATTGAAAATTGCTGGGTTTTGACACTCACTGTGGCTGAGTGGTCTAAAGCATACAGAATCAGATGGTAGTTATTCCTACAAAGAGGAACATGTTTAAACCCTGCTAGAGATCATATTCTCTTTATTAAGTCTTTTGCATATGCAGGCTGGTAACTGTTCATAAAAATAGGGTGTCTACTCAAACATGGGTATCCACAAAATAACATTTAGAGTAGTAGGACATAATGTTGATTCTTGAGAGGAATATATATATATATATATATATATATATATATATATATATATCTTATTCATTGATCCTTGAGAAATATATTTAATATCAATGAAAATAATTCCATACATTTGAAATGAGCATGTGCGTGAATGAAAGTGTATGCATATAGAAATGAGCATAGGGATGCTTGTAAGTTTGTGTGTATGTTGAGTTAAAGAGGTGTGTATGTGTGAGGTGAGCCTGTAGATGAGGAGGCTAAGCATAGGGATGCATGCATGAGTGTATGTATGGTTGACAATGTACTTGTGTTTGTATAGGTGTGAATGAGTGTGTAAATGTAACTATATAATAAATGCAAATGTCAGTGTGTCACTGTGTTTTCAATTAAAGGACACAACTCTCTAACTTTCAATAGCTTGTGTTACAGAAATTTTGGATACTTAAGTTTTCATAATTGCAAGTGTTTTTGGCAATATTTTTATCTCATTTTTTTTTGACAAATTTTTTTGTATGATAACAATTTTTTATAACTTGGAAATAAATTTGAGAATAACTTAAATTAATTGCGAAATCCCATGAAATTCATACATGAGAGAAAAGATAAATAAACGGTTTGTATAGAAAATAAAGACCTTCATATGTGTTGTAAACCCAGAATATGTCCGAAAGAAAACTCGAACTCAGCAATTTAGTGAAAACATATTAAACAAAAGAATGAATACAAAAGTGTCGCACGTCCGACTGCCGGCAAAGTACAGTAGTCAACTCATCAACTGTAGACAGCTCTCTTGAGAGGCATAATCTCCCCGTATATATAGTAATAGGACGAGTCCATTTAGTCCATAAACGTAGGTCCCATAATACCCCTCTCCCAAGCCTTTACCTACGCAGGAGTCTCAATATTGACTCCTTTTTGGATTGATGATGAGAGGGTCTGTGGACTTACGCTTTCTTTTAGATCATCATAGTCCTGGAGCTGCTTGGGGTATTTGAATGTCGAAGGTGTTGTAAATGGTATTCATAACTTCTTCATCCTGGGGAGTACTGTTGCAGTCATCCAACAGTCGTTTCCTGATTTGATTCAGGTGTCTCTTATGAGAGAAACGAGGGCCTTGGATTATGTAGACCATATTTCCAATCCTCTTTTCTATCGTACCAGGTTCCCAGAAAGATGTATTATTTTTAAGCATCTTGAAGAATACTTTTTCCCCTGGGCTGTATTTTTTCCTTGGTACAATAGAGGTCGAACCTTGTTTTGTTTGTTTGGGCAGCAATTTATCAAAAACGGATCTTACTTTACGTGCAAACATTATTTCTGCCAGAGATAGTGAAGCTGGCACGTTAACATTTGGCGTGATCCTGTAAACTTGTAAAATCTGCTGCGGGGCCTTTTCCTTTGGGGTGCCGTAAGCTTTTTTCAGGGCTCTTTTTAGGGTGTCTACGAAGCATTCTGCTTGACCATTCGACCTCAGGTGATATGGGGGGGGGGGTCGTAATGTGTTTTCTCTGAAAAATCTTGCAGAACTCTTTAAAGTTGTTTGAAGTAAATTGAGTTCCATTGTCACTGACCAAGCAATCTACTACCCCAAAACAAGCGAATAATTCATGAAGGTAGCTTATTGTTGCTTCCGTAGTGGGATTTTTACATTGGAACACTTCAGGCCATTTTGAATAACTATCTACTACAATTAGATAGTAGAATCCCTCTAGCGGTCCCGCAAAGTTCACGAGGATCCTTGACCAAGGTCAGTCCGTCTTTGGCCATGGTTTATGTGTGATAGGTGGTGCTTTTGCCGCCAATGCACAGCCCTTGCTTGTGTTGACCATATTTTCGATGTCCTGGTCCATTTTAGGCCAGTATACGTAGCTACGCATTAGACTTTTCATCCTATTTTTCCCTGGATGCCCAATGTGAAAATCCTTCAGGATTCTCTTCAGTAGGTTTTTTGGAATGACAACTCTCACTGTATAGGAGTATCTCGTTACATAAGGAAAAACTGTCTGATATGTGTTGGTCCTTCTCTGAAATTTTTGTTTTTGTTGCGCTAATGAATTAATCATTACGGGCTTCATGTTTTATTTCTTGTAGCGTCACAGGAAGTTGTCTTATAGTGCTACACAATAAAGTTTTTATTTCCCCCCTCTGTTCCTAGTGAAGCGATCACAGAATCTTCTAAGGGTTCCCTATGTCTTGGAACCAGTCTATAAAGTCCGTCAGCGTGACAGATTTTTTTCCGAGGGGAGGTATTCAAACTTGAAGTTGTAATTTAGGAGAATTATCCCCCACCTCAGCAGTCTGTTTGCCGTATAACCAGGTAATCATTTTTTTAACCCGAAAATACTGAGTAGCGGTTTATGGTCCGTTTTTAATGTGAAAAATCTTCCGTGTATGTAACGGTGAAATTTTGTGACTGCAAAAATGATTGCTAATGCTTCTTTTTCTATTTGGGAATAGTTTTTTCCGCTGGGCGCATGGTCCTTGATGCATGAGCGATGGGCTTTTGCGTTCCATCTGGCATTTTATGAAGGATGCACGCTCCTATTCCATACGAGCTTGCGTCGCTAGCAACTATGATCTCGAGATTCGGGTCATAGTGGGTAAGGAATAAATCTGATGTTAGGACTTTGATACTTTTCTCGAATGTCTCCTGGCATTCGGATGTCCATTCCCAAACCTTATCTTTTCTTAAAAGCTCGTTCAGTGGGGCACGGATGTTATGCATGTTTGGGATAAACGCTTGGTAATAGTTCGCTAACCCCCAAAAGCTTTGTAGTGCTTTGACGTTTTCAAGAGCCGTCATGTCCTTAATTGCAATGGCCCTTTCTGGGCCCGGTCTCCGACCGTCTTTGTCTATGATGTGACACAAATATTTGATTTCTTTCATGAAGAAGTCACATTTGCCTGCCTTTATTTTTAAGCCATAGTCTTGTATTCGTGAAAATACTTTGTGGATATGTTCCCGGTGTTGTTCCAAGCTTTTACTGTTTATCAACATGTCGTCTAGGTAAGCCATTGAAAAGTCAAGTCCACCCAGCATGGTGTCCATAACCTGCTGAAAAATGGCTGGTGCGACTTTTGCTAGCGATGCAAGCTCGTATGGATTAGGAGCGTGCATCATTCATAAAATGCCAGATGGAACGCAAAAGCCCATCGCTCATGCATCAAGGACTTTGACTCCAAATGCAAGCCTTTCAAATTTGTATAAGCCTCTATGTGTAATTTTACATAGTAATTTTGAGCTTTCTTCCTCAACGGGTATCTGGAAATAGGCTTCGCTGAGATTGATTTTTGAAAAGAACTTGCCTCCATTAAGTTTTGTAAAAACTTCTTCCGGGCTTGGAAGTGGATAGTATTAATCTTTTAGTACTGTGTTTAGTCCAGTAGAAAAATCTGCGCACATGCGAATTTCCTTAGACTTCTTCTTCACATACACTACTGGTGCTGCCCACTGGCTATATTCCACTTTAGATAAAATGCCAGTCTCTACAAGTCTGTCTAATTCCTTGTCTACTTCCTCTAACGAGGCGAAAGGCACATTCCTTTTTTTCTTAAATATTGGTTGAGTGTTCTCTTTTAGCTCAAATTTTGCTGACATCTTTTTGCATCTACCAAGGCCAGCCGAAAATACCTCGGGGAAGGTTTCTTTTAATTCATTTTTTAGTTTATCTGACTTGGTTGTCAGATTTTCTATTTTCTGACAAAAAGTATTAACTGGCAAATCCCAAAGATTGAACTGCTGCATCCAATCTGTGCCAAATAGATTGTCTGTGTTTTTTAACACGAATATTTTCAATTTTCTGGTTGTTCCGTTCAAAGTAACGTTCGCGATAATTTCACCCTCAAACTTAATTTTTTTACCAGTCACTGACCTAGCTATTTTGCCGGTTTGCATGGTTGGTTTATTTAACATTTTCCAAGTATGTAGGTTGATTATTGATAAATCAGACCCGGAGTCTAATTGTAACCTGACTTTTTTATTCAGTATTTCTACTTGCACATACTTCCTTATATTTTTGACGTCCAGTTCATGTTTTTGTGGTTCTAATCCGGCTTTTTCCTCCTTTATTTGCTCTGCAATGTGAACTCTTGTGCCCAACTTTATTACAAGTTAGACAGGTTTTAAATCGATATTGGCAATCTTTAAACCAATGAAGTGCTCCACAACGGTAACATGTACTAGGCGGTAAATTTTTCTGTTTTTCATTGAGTTGACTTTTTTCTTAGGAGAGTGAAAATAATCTTTTTTGGTTTGACTTGTTTATGAAGGGGAGGAAAAATGTGGTTTTCGATATATTTTTCCTATGTGTGCAACGCCTGACTCTTCAATGTCTCTAGAATCATTTTTTACACTTATGTATTTTTGGCAGTCTTTGGCTATATTTTGTAAGGTTAAATTTGGTTCTCCCTCTAACCTGGTTAGACGTCTAATTTCTTTATCTTTTGTTGATACAAGTCCTTGTACGAATATTAGGCATTTTAAATTGTCTGCAGTAAGTTCAGCCAATTTAAAATCGTCACAATGTTTGTTAACTACCGATGCGAACGTCAAGTAATCTTCGCTGTCTTTCTTGGTTAGGTTTAAGCACTTCCATCTTTTGTGGAATAACAACGTTTTTAGGCTGAATAATTCTGTAAGAATATTTACAGCTTCAACGAAAGTCAAATCACTAGTTTTTCGAGGTAGTATGTAGTCCACGGATTTGCTATGTTCAGTCCTAATTTCCGGAGCAGTAGGCGTAGCTTTTTAGCGTCTGCTCATTTTCCACAATCTATTTCGAATAGATCCTCATACCTTCTGAAATACGAAGCGAAGGTTTTATCTTCGTCTGGCGAAGAAGTGAAATTGTCTATTGCACTCCAAATCGCGTTTTGTGAAAAAGTAGTTTCGCTCTCGGTATTTTGACCCTTATTCGACTTTGTAGAAGCAATTCTTCAAACCTTTTCTGTTGTTCTATCATTTGTCGCTGTAATTGTAATTGTTTTCTTTGTTTCTTCGTTGTTGTTCTAATTGTTTTTCTTCTTTTCTTCGTTGTTGTTCAAACTGGACTCTAACCAGTTCTAACATATTAGCTTTAAATTCTTCCATGTTTTAATTTTCAGTATTTTGCTTCTAACGTAATTTTAATTGTACCAAACCTTTGTGCTGCTCGGAAGGGAGGAGAAGGAGAAGAAAAAAAAATCACTTTTTTTTTCTCTTTAAATGTGTTATTCACATACACAGTAGTTTTTTGGACAACCGCGAAATGTAAAGTTTATAACTTCGGCGCAATTTTTTCTTTTTTTCCCCACCAATAATCCTGTTTTTAGACTATTTTTTTTAGGTTGTGTAATTTCAACGTTGGTTTCTCTGCGTTTTTTTAGTTTTTAAGAAAAAAAAAAAAAAAAAAAGGGTCTCAACAGAAGAAAAAAAAATCCTTAATTGTTCTTCATCGCCAGTGTTGTGGACACTGGTAAACAAATTTTTCTTTTATGATTTCACGTGAAGTTCATTCAAGTCCTCATTGCCAGTGTTGTAGACACTGGCAACAAAGAAAAAATTATTTTGTGGCTCTCCTGTGGAGTTCTTTGAATCCTCGTCGCCAGTGTCGTGGAACCAGAATAGGCCCGAAAGAAAACTCAAACTCAGCAATTTAGTGAAAACATATTATTAAACAAAAGAACGAATACAAAAGTGTTGTACGTCCAACTGCCAGCAAAGTACAGTAGTCAACTCGTCAACTGTAGGCAGCGATATTTATTTGCCAAACGAGGGAAAGATGTTGCACAAGGTCGAGTTTGACTTGGGTATTCCGAGCCCGTAGGCTCGGCCAAAAAATGCCTGTAGAAACTGTAAAAACAGAATCGGGTTGGTCAACCTCCCCGAATGAGACTCTGCCCTTCGGCGGAGCTTCGTCCGGGTTCCTGTCTGCTCAGAGGCAGAGAGTTTGACCGTCTTGTTGGGACAGGTCGCAGCAAGTCTGTCAACTGTAGACAGCTCAATATTTATTGTGAAAGATACACAATTGTGGCACAAGGCTTAAAATCGGGAGGGGTTGAGGCTGGTCGACACTAATTATCTTATACCTAGCTAATCTGATTCACGACCCATTCATTCATTACAATTTCCACATTCACCATAAAAACTCGCCCATCACTACTCAATCCTCCATACACCACAATGCCACAATCTCTCAAGGGGGAACCTACAAAACGCGCCCCATGCCATAAAAATTTAATGATAATAAATAATACATAAAAATCTAATCATGAAGAATGAGAGGGGAGAGAGATGAACCCAATAATAAACTAAAAGAAACAAAAACAACACAAACCAAACTAAACATAACTGATGTTAGTAGTGCTCGTCCAACCCTCAAAACAGAGAGACCGCTGTATTCTGCCCATGGGACAAAATCAAGAGACACTCTTGCTAAGGGAATGGGAAAAGGATAGAAAAAATCATACGGGCATGGGAAAATATAAAGCTGACACAGATGAGATAAAAAGGGGCCGAAACAAACTGGGGAGGTTGGGAATCTCAACCTGGATCATAACTAAAGATGTGGCCAGGAACAGGCCGGGAACAACACTTACTCACATTAACTAGGTACAAAAAGCTTGTCTAACCTAACCAAGGGGAGAGTTCCACAGGAAACCGCCCCGATGTGACGTAGGCTTGACCTAAAAGAGAAAATCAAGGCTAGCCCCGTTCAAACGAACCAAGCTCGCCTCAGTCACCCATCTTTCGCTGAAGACTGTCGAATGCAAACGTTTTCTATTAGTTCTGATCTTCATCTTGAGCTGATGCTCAAAGAATCGGATCAGATCCTGATGAGAAAGACGGGTGCTTCGCAAGACTTCCTCCATCCGCGTCGTCCAAATCACCATTCGAAATATGGGGGGCGACACATTGTCACACGTGTATGCGCGATAAATGGGCACAAACTTTACGGGAGCGAGACAAGTCGTCAGCTTGCTGACATGGTCCCATAATGGGCGGACCCGGGGGCAATGGTAGAAGGCGTGTGAAGCCGTTTCTTCTAAACCAAGGCCACACCGTTCACAGTCTGGCAAATCCGCCAAGCCCCATATGAAGGCCTTGTCATTGAGAGGCAGCCGATTTCGAGCCAATCGCCAGGTAAGCGAAAACTCAGGGTTACTGAGGTAATACGCCGCTGGCGCCCAAGAACAGTAAGAGCAAAACCCATCCTCCGACAATCCGAGCGTATCACCTAGAGAATCCTTCGCGGCCCCCTCAACTAAAAGACGATAGAAGACCTTCCTAGTCCGTGAAAGGTCACTGGACCGGGGGCCGGGGAACGGTCAACAAGGCCAAGCGACACCCGCGAAGGAAATCCGATTGATCCCAGGGTTTACGATGGTGCTCAACCCGCGAGATGGGGGAATTAATAGTAAGGCGATGGAACGCATCCCTAACAATCCCTGCCATAATTGGATCTCCACTTGTCAACGCGCGGCATAGGAAAGCCAGCCTAGAGGTACGTAAGTGGCTCCCCAAGTGTGGCATTCCCAGCCCCCCATGACACGGACGTTGTACACAGACTCGTCTGTCGACCCGATTCCTGCGTCCCCTCCATAAAATGGAGGATAGCGAGTGCTCGAGCGGCTTCCTGTGGTCGTCACAGAGAGGAAGTACGCTCGGTTGCCAGCAATATGTCCCATAGTGCGTTCGTTCTTCTCGCGAAAACTTTTGGACGAATTTGTAGTGCTTTTAGGGCCTCTTCCGTGCTATCCCTGCTGACTCCAATTAATTTCCGAGTTTTCACATCGGAAGTCAGCAGGGAAATTGTCCGGGTATTCACAGCATTCAGTGCTTCCTTAATGGTTAAAAACTCATTCCCTTTGAATGAGTCTTCAAGTTTTCTTCTTTGTTCCCTGTAAAAGTCTGGATCTTTTGTAAGCAGCCTATTTTCGGACCAGGCCGTTTTTGCTGGTGACACCGGGTTAGAAAGTGGTGTATTATTTTCGTCATCGTTATTGTCCGCCATGATGGGTTTTTCCGTTCCACCACAACGAACAAAGAAATAACTTTGCCTTTTCTACTCTTATATTTAAAAATTATTTTTCCCCAACGTAAAAATAAATTACCCAAAAACAAAATACAAAAACAAGAACATGCAAAATCAAAAGGCAATAGACAATTAAGGCAATAAACAATTAAAACAAATACGGAAGAGAAAAAAGAAAATAGACAACAAAGGCAAGAGAAATTCACAAAACTAAAAAAGAAAGAAAAATCACAGAACTAAAACCGAAAGGCTGAAAAATAAAAAAATAAAATTAAAAACAACAATGGAAAACAAACAAGGAAATAGTGTAAAATGTACACAAATAGTATGCAAAAACTGAACCAAGAAAACTCAAAATTCAAAAGAAGCTGCAAAAAAATTAAATTAAAAGCTTATCAGTTCAGGTGCTCAAGTTGGACCTTATGACGCGTGACAAAGATTCCAATGGCAACTGAAAAACATTTGACCATGGTCCCAGCTGTCAACTGTAGACAGCAATATTTACTTCCACTGCCCTTCAGCGGAGCCTCGTCCAAGTTCCTCTCTGCTCAGAGGCTAAGGGGTTCGGCCGCCTTGCTGGAACAGGTCACAGCAAGTCTGTCAACTGTAGATAGCAATATTTACTATCTCCCCCCCACCCACGAGGGAAAAATGTGGCACAAGGCCGAGTTTAACATGGCTAATCCCGAAGCCTCGGCCAAAAAATGCCCGTAGAAACTGTAAAAACAGAATCGGGTTGGTCAACCTCCCCGAACAAGACTGCCCTTTGGCGGAGCCTCGTCCGGGTTCCTCTCTGCTCAGAGGCAGAGAGTTCGACCGACTTGCTGGAACAAGTCGCAGTAAGGCTGTCATCTGTAAACAGCTCTCTTGAGAGGCATAATCTCCCCGTATATATAGTAATTGGACGAGTCCATTTAGTCCATAAAGGTAGGTCCCATAACAATATGTTAAATTGTCTTTAAATTAGGTGGCAGAGATCAATTTTGAGTTCTTCTGTAGTTTATTGTTGGCAGCAGTATGCCTTGCAAAAAGATATCTTTGCCAACAGAAGTCTAGATAGCAATCAAAAGAGCCAGGGAAAGAAAGTCCCATGCAAATGAAAACCAAGATCTAACAGTAGCCAAGAGAGCTTCCAATGCTGAGAATATGCAAAGACTTAGGGACTTTCAAATTCCTGAACAAGACGAAAGTCCAATCAAGAGCTCTCTGTAGGAGCTAGCTTAAATAGGGCAGCTTTTAAGCTAGTTAATATATATTTTCAAAGGTGGAGCTGTGTGTATGTGTGGACACAAGTATATACACACATGCATCAAATAATTTACAATAATTTTAATAAGATTAGGAGAGATGTAAAAAAAAAAAAGTTCAAATCTTTTATGATTCTGAATCAAACTTGACTTTTTGAAAGCCAAAATTTGTTTCTTCATAAAATTTCACGCAAAACTCCAAAATATTCACATCTATTTTCCCCCCTCACTCTTCTTTCATTTTGTAAAGGATCTGCAACTCAACAGAATTTGTGTCTACTTCTCTGATTACATTTTAGTTCCATTTTGTATCTTGATCTTTCATCAACTGAACTGATTTGACATTTTTCTAAGTGCATCAATGATGATTATGAAACAATCACCACTTACTTTTATGTTATCATCTCAAATATTATTTATTGAGAAAAATTAACAACTCATTCACTCCCAAACAACTCATAATTCCAGATATGAAATATTTTCAGGTCATATTCTAAGTCCTTCCTCCAAGATATATCTCTCTGTATTGATTGTACCCAAGCTAGTGATAAGGAATAAATGGTGATAACTTCCATAATAGTTAAATCAGACAAGAAACTATCAGAAAAAATAATTTATCCACTCTGTATACTGAGTGGATAAATTTTTTTTTGACCAAAAACAATTACATTCCTACGTGAAGAAATATTTCAAAACAAAAATTTTCTTTGATATGACAAAAATACAAACAATTTATAGAAAATTTAAGTTCCTAGTTGAGCATCACTAATAGATTTTTTTCTTATAACTTTTTTCTTAATTC
The DNA here is from genome assembly GCA_964036315.1 of Acanthosepion esculentum. Taxonomy (NCBI): domain Eukaryota; kingdom Metazoa; phylum Mollusca; class Cephalopoda; order Sepiida; family Sepiidae; genus Acanthosepion; species Acanthosepion esculentum. The sequence continues at coordinate 55,235,976 of OZ038510.1, forward strand.
TTGTATGGTTGAATTATAGCAATTTGCACAGTTCTCAATTCCCACCCAGCCATGTCTATTTTCATACCCATTCTAAGCAAACACTGTATTTACTTATTATGGGATTGATGGATTTATCTTTAGCTATGCATTTACTATTCTCTGATATCCTAACTTTGTCTTTATCATGTTCATTCTTATGTTATTTTGAGCCACCATTTTCACTAATTCAGTTTCTCTCTTTAGTTTTTCCTTAGTTAAAGTTCTGTTAGTTGTCTGTTGTCTTAGTAATTCATTCATTTTATCTTCTAAAATATCCATGCAGTCATTTATCTACCAATTTTTGGATTTTCATTTTCAGGTTTGCTGGTTTCTTTTTTATCTTCCTAAATAGTTCTCATACAAATTTTCTTTGTCAGAATTAGCATTTATTATTATTATTATTATTAATGTCATTCTTCTTGGGTAACTTTGTCTTTTTGTTCGAGATCTTTTCCTTCTCACACTTCCTTACCATATTCTTCTTAGTTACCATTTTCTTCTCATTATTTTCAAATTAATACTAAGAAACCTGAAGAAACTGGTGTGGATGCTGAAACTTGATTCAGTTATAAGTAGACTTAATAATTAACAGGAAAATGCGTTTTTCTTAGTGAAGGAGAGTGAAATTCAATTTAGAGTATGGAATACATTAGAATTAATAACTTTTGTTCATTCAATACTATTTGTTTTGCTCATGATGGATTTCTCTTGAATATTTCTAGTTAACTAGCAACCATGAAAGTACTATCCTCTTGCATTGACAGATTCATTCATAGTATATGTTGTAATTTTGTAATCTGGTACTTTCTGGTCCAGTAACTCCCATGATGTTTATGAATCTTTTGCTAAAATCCATAAGTTCAAACTAATATTTGAGCCATAGTTTATTGATTTATAAATGACTCATTAACTCAAATATTTAAGAACAAACTGTGGTTTGGAATTGAACCCAAGAATACTAAATTTGACAAAAATTTATTAACTTTTCTGAATCTTATAGATTATTTTTACTATAACCAATTAAAAAGTATAAGCAAATATAAATAACTTTCAGTTATTATACTATAAGTTATTTTATAATAAGTCATATGAAAATATAACATTATATTTTTCCATATTATTAGAATAAATTATTTTCTGGCATTTTATGTTATCTGGTAGTAATCAAGTCCCAAGGTTACCAGATTAAAGCAGTACAAATGTACTATGATTATTTCCAGTCACGACATTGTTACTTTTTGTTTGAACTAATTTTGTTAGTAGTTCATTGAATGACAGTAGAGGACCATTCATTTTAAAGATTTTATCTGATGTTTATATAAGTAAATGAAAACTTATCACACCACTCCTGTTTCAAACTAACACCCAGAAACTTACATAAGAATGACGAAATATTTATACTGATTATGAGATGATATCTCATCATGATCTTTATAACAATGTAAGGGTTACAGATTGCAAATAAAGAAATTCAGTCACATGATAAAAGGATAATGAACAAAATTTATAAAAAAAAATATTTAATTCAAAATGGTGTGGGAATGACAAAAATATCTGTATCACATTAAATGATTTTATAGTTATGAGATTAATTATCATCATGAATTATTTCACTTAGTATCCCTATATTTGCTTTGATAATGATTCTACTAAAATATTTTCGCATCTTATTCAAAGGAATGCTGTATCATGTCAAATGTTTCCTTTTTAAACTTCATCCCCCTACACTCCAATAAGAACCTTTATCTCCTGCCACTCAAATAAAAAACAGAAAATTATTATATTACTAGGTTATATTTAATGAATATGGAAGAAGGACCTGATCAAAAGGTGTAGAACTATTTCCTGAAAATAAGATATACTTTTCTAAAATGTTATTCAATGAAAATTAACTGATTTAAAGTTTAATTAATTCGATTTAAAACAAATATTACTTACTTTTAGCTTAAAATATAGTAGAAAAGCATATTTTCAACAAGAAGGGGTGGTTTATTAATGTGTATTCAACTGATTTATTGACAGGAAAATGTATGAGAGGGACAAAGATAACAGAAATTATATGAATATTTTTTTTAATACCTAGTAATCTTAAAAAGTTAAGAAAATATCTTATGCAATCTAATATTTTATTGAATTTTAGGGACATTGGCTTTATAGGCTTACTCTTGAAGACGTTTGTTGAAAAAAATATTGGAAAATTACCAATAAATTTTTATTCTAATATAGGTATTTTGATTTTGAAATCTTACTGTATTTTATTGATTTGTATTAATTTATTACTTTTTGGTTTTTATTAATTTGTAAATTATTAATTTTTTATTATTTTTTTACTTATTTTTTTTATACAATTTTATTATCTCAGTTCTGAATTTTTAAAATTTACCTTATAATTATTTTTGAAATTATTTACCCTTTATCTTAAATCAGAAAGGAATATTCGTTGGAAGGGGGACAACCCTTAAAACATTACTTTTTACTGATAATGTCGTGTATGAAAGTCATATGTACAAAAACTCGACATGTACATAAATTAATTTCTTTTAAAAAATATAATGGGAGTCGTTGGACTGAAGTGATCTTTTCCATTTATGATTAGTAAATACACTTTTAATTTAGTAACAATATCAAAGATTATAAATTATTCTAAAAATTAATAATTATTTTAAAAATTCATTATTCAGTGAAAAATTATTTTTCTTCAAAATGTGTACAATATATTTTTACATAAAAGTAATTATTTAAAACCCTTTTAAAAAAAAATGTCTTAGTTTTATAGCACTTTTTTATTTTATCGGGGCGGATTTTTTGGAAATAGGGGTCATGCTTAATCCCCAAATTTTGGGGAATTAAATTCTCCAAGAACTTGTTCTTAAGCAATATACAAAAAAATAAATAAATAAAAATAAATAACTAAAAAAAATGAAAACTTTCTGAATAAATCTTGAAAGTTTCTTCAAAATCTGACAATTAGCTAGCTTTTAAAGATTTTCCAAATCATTTCTGAAATTTAATTTCTCATACAAATTCAATGATTCATTTTTTGACACCCAATATTTCCAGGTTCTGTAAAGTTAAAGAATAGAAAAATAAATTTTATAAAAAAAAATCCTGTAATGTCTCTTAATTACATAATTTAACAATCAAATTTTCTTTTTATTATGCCAACAAATACAGTTTTATTATTTTTGTTTAGAATATTAAAAGAAATACTCAAAGTAATTTTAAAAAATGTAACAGGAGTAAAAATATATTATATTTATATTGCTCCTCTTTGGGGTTAAAATGTTATGTTGGAAAAACTTGGACAAAAACAATCCTGAATTGTTTTAATTTTTTTAACCAACAAGAAATTTACAGGTATTTTTTCTGAACGCATGAAAAGGAATTATTAATTAATTAGTAGTACAAGTACAGTAATCAAGTCGGGATCTTTGATTTAAACATTTTATTTACAATAATTGACTCGGAAATGCTACCTAGACCATTGGAAACTTAAGTGCCATCCAAAATCACAGTGCTTCCTCCGATAGTTGTTTTTTTTTTAATATAACAAAAGAAAAAAGCCTGATCAAAAAGTATACTTACTCTGCCAAGCCCATGATTGTTTTTTGGCAGCAGCCGTGAACATGTATTGCAAGTTAGAACAACATTCAAGTGAAACGTTTGATCTAGTCATGCCACAAATATCAATGCTGGAAAATTCGTAGATCTTTTTCGTGGGAAATGAAACCCTTGAATGTTTTCTAGCAAGTTGCGTTGGAGACAAATATTCCAAATAATTGTTTCCTTCGGCATCATAAAATAAAGACTCGAGATCAAAATTCTTATGCGACAAAAAATTGTTCGGAAAGCTTTGGTTCAATACGGCTGCAGATAAGCGTAAATGGTTCATATAAGTCGAAGTGGGTACATTTTCCTGGTCTCCCATAGCCAGAGGTAATATAAACAGCAACAGAAAGATTAACCGAGCGTTAGCCATGATGTTTTTTTTCAGCTGGTTGTTCGAGGGAAAGTAAATTTGATCACTCGCGTACAGCAACACAAACGAATACCTGAGTTTTGTTTTAGTGTTATCTAAAAAAATAAATCACGTGAGTGACCTTAATCATCCGATTCAGTGAATCGTAGTATGTACGACGATATCATTACTCTTTTTTTTTCGTGTCATTTTAAACCAGGGTAAGTCACGTCAACATCAAATGCACAACCCGGGCGAAAGATAAATCAGAAAACCGTGTTTGAATGATTACTTAGTGTAAGGAACCGAACTGTTTAATTTTTTTTTTATTTATTTGTTATTATGTTATTACTTTTTATAAAAACGTATACGTATTCAATACGTTTTTAAGAGATTGAAAACTTTTAAATCTCTTAAAAACGTATTGAATGAACGAATCCTTAGTTTCGATTTTACACGAAATGTTGGTAACATACTACTAAAAACAGTACACCATTTAGTAGTGAGAACATAGATAGTTGTAGTAGATACAGAATTTTAAAATTGTAAGGCATTATTCCTAAAAAGGTTCTTGACTTCTTGTTAATGTTAATTAACAGCGGAAATAGGAACTGAGTTCGAATATCGGTAGATATGTTTTCACTTTTCAGTTTTTGTGTTGTTGACACAAATAAATAAATTTGCTTTGATAAACATTTCTGGATTTGTTTTTATATCTTAGTCAAAAAAATGTCATTTAAAATCTGCATTTTTCACTGCTTTTTTATTGTTGTTCATCTTCGATCTCTTGGCTACAACAATACTTTGCTAAAAAAAAGAGTACATACTCCGATGAAAAAAGGCCCCAAATTTGCGGTTAGGTGCCTGGAAGGGGGTCGATCTTCTACCATTGCCTCGGGTCCGTCCCTTATGGGACCATGTCGGCGAGTTGACGGCTCGTCTCGCTCCCGAAAAGCTCGTGCTCATGGATTCGCATACGCGTGTGAAAATGTGTCGCCCCCGTATTCTGGGGGTGAAACGAATGGTGTTTCTGACGCTGCTGGCCACGGCCCGAATGGTGATTTGGACGACGCGACAGGAGGAAGCCTTGCGAGGCAACCGTCTTTCTCATCAGGATCTGATCCGATTCTTTGAGCATCAACTCAAGATGAAGATTAGAACTGATAGAATACGCTTGCATTCGACAGTCTTCAGCGAAAGGTGGGTAACTGAGGCGAGCTTGGTTCGTTTGAACGGGGCTAACCTTGATTTTCTCTTTTAGGTCAACCTATGTCGCATCGGGGTGTTTCCTTTCCTGCGGAGCCCTCCCCTTGGTTAGGTTAGACAAGCCTTATGTACCTAGTTAATGTGAGTAAGTGTTGTTCCTGGCTTGTTCCCGGCTGCCTCTTTGGTTATTATCCAGGTTGAGATTCCTAACCTCCCCAGTTTGTTTTGGCCCACTTTTATCTCATCTGGGTCAGCTTTATATTTTCTCATGCCCATATAATTTTTTATCCTTTCCCCACTCCCTTAGCCAGAGAACTTCTTGATTTTGTCCAATGGGTAGAATACAGCGGCCCCTCCTTTTTGAGACTTGGACGGGCCCTACTAACATCAGTTATGTTTAGTTTACTTTGTGTTGAGTTTTTTTATTATTGGGTTCATCTCCCTCCCCTCTCATTCTTCATTATTAGATTTTTATATATAATAATTTATTATCATAAAATTTTTAAGGCATGGGGGGAGCGTTTTGTAGGTTCCCCTTGAGAGGATGCGGTATTATGGTGGATGGAGGATTGATTGGTGACGGACGAGTTCTTATGGTGAATGTGGAAACTAATGTGTGAATGTGTTATATCGTGGATTATACGATATAAACAACAAAGTAATATCTTTATCAATATGCCATCTAAGTATGCCATTGCGAATTCAAGACCAGTCAGCATCGTATCCATAATTTGTTGAAACACACTTGGGGCTACCTTCAACCCGAACGGCAAACGTTTTAAGTTGTATAGCCCTCTATGTGTATTGATAGAAGTAACGTTACAGAAAGTTACGGAGGAATGTCAGAAATTACTCAATATAAAACGGGACAATATAAGTATCGAGGAGAAAAATATTATTCAAGTAAAAAGAGTTAAACAACGAGTCTACAAGGAAGTAAAATACTACTGCCTCTACGTGTATTGATGTACTTTGTACATTCTTCCTCGACTTTGACTTGTAAATAAACTTCGGACACATCAATTTTCGATAAAATTTTTCCTCCATTCAACCTCGAGAAAATTTCTTCAGGCGTAGGAAGAGGATAGCTGTGTTCCTTTAGACATTCATTCAATCCCGTTGAAAAATCAGCGCATACTCTTATTTTCTTATTTTTCTGTTTTTACGTACACCGTGGGTGACGCCCACTCAGAGTAATCTACTTTTTTAATTACTCCAATCTCGTCTAGTCTGTAATTCTTTGTCTATCATTTCCAATGACGAAAATAGTACCTTTCTTTTCTGCTTAAACACTGGTTTTGCATTATCTATAAAAATTTTATTTCTATTTTAAAAAAAATGTCAAATTAAATGTAAAACCGTCTAGGTGTTGTTTTTTTGTCTTTTGAGAGAGGTGTATTTTTTGTAAGCCGGACGGTGTGTGTAAAAAAAAAAGCTGTGCCTTTTTTATGACCCTTTCGGATCAGGAATTTGCCGCCAAAATTGTTTGCCAAACTCTGAGTTTCTTCTGTGAAATCGTGCAATTTTTATGACCCTTTCGGATCAGGAATAGCCGTCAGAAGCAAAATTTTTGAAGGGCCATTTTTATATATTGGCCAATGAAAATTAAGTTTTCGAGACCCGTAGAAATTCCGGATGGCCCCAAGTGGAGCCGACTTTTTCAAATAAAAGAGAGGGCTTTAAGAAACGAAAGGGCAGAAACGAAAAAATAACGAAAGGGAGCCGAAGCAGAGATCTGAGACGACACGCAGTCGGCAGACCACTTAACACCCTCTCTCTACATTGACCGGCAAGTGGGCCATAAATCAGCCTTTCTTCAACTACCAAAAAACCAACCTTTTCCAAAACCAATCCCTTTCTTTTTTGTAAAGGGTCTAAAAACTTTATCCCTTTTTTGTATTTTTGTAAAGGGTCTAAAAAACTTTATCCCTTTTTTGTATTTTGTAAAGGATCTAAAACTTTATCCTTTTGTAATTTTAAAGGGTCTAAAATTTTAAAAGACCAGAGTTGGACTAAACAATTAATTTCATAGATTGTTTCTGTGGGTATTTCCTTTTTAGAAACCCCAGGAAAATATTGTTATCCTGCCGTGTTAGGCGCACAGAAGGAAATTTTTGTGCAACCTTTCTTGTTCTTGTCTGTACCTTTGTGATTATTGTAAAATAATTGTACAATAAATGTTTTTTCCTGTTTTTAAAATTTTACGCAGTGGTTTGTCTTGTATCATTAACTCGCGCTTACTAACGGCAGCTATCGTTTCTTCTGCCAACTAAATTTTGTGTCTGGCACAAGGAGTTGGTAGGAGAGTGAGGAAAAAAGAAACAAAAATAAAAATCACTACCTTTAGTCGATAAACTAGTCCAGCGACTGGTAAAAACGTATTATTCGACGTTTGACTTGGTCGTCGCTGTTATCTTTGGAGGGGTGTCTTTTTTCACTCCTCGTTCGATACTGTTAAATTACCTTGTGAGTTTATTTTGAATTTACGTTCGCCGATGTTATATCGTCTTGTGAGTTGTTTTCGAATCCTCGTAGTCACTGTTATGTTGTGTCGTAAGTTCTTTTCGAATCCTCGTGGCCTACTGTTATGTTGTGTCGTGAGTTCTTTTGGAATCGTGTCGTGAGTTCTTTTCGAATCCTCGTCGCCACTATTATATCGTGTATTATACGATATAAACAACAAAGTAATCCCGAGTGGAAAGATTACAATAACACAAGAAATCAAGTAACAATGGTTTATTGTACGTAAAGTACAAATGAGCAAGAGTTCGTATTACTAAGGAAAACAGAAGATAAGTCACAGAGGTTCGTAAGGGTCGCCTTCGCTCTCTCTGTCTGTCTCACTTTCCTCCAAGATTTATTCGTAAAAATTTACAAATTGTGGCACAAGGCCGAAAAAAGGGGGGGTGAGGCTGGTCTTAACTAACTATCCTATACCTAGCTAATCAGATTCGCGACCCATTCATACATTACAATTGACACATTCACCACAAGAATTCGCCCATCACCATTCAATCCTCCATACACCATAATACCTCATCCTCACCAGGGGGGACCTACAAAAACGCGCCCCATACCATAAAAATTTGATGATAATAAGGTACATAAAAATCTAATCATGAAAAGGTGAAAGGGGAGGGAGATGAACCCCATAATAAACTAAAAATTCAACAAATTTTTTAAACTAAACATAATTGATGTTAGTAGGGCCCGTCCAACCCTCAAAATAGAGAGGCCGCTGTATTCTGCCCAGAGGACAAAATCAAGAAGCACTCTCGTTAAGGGAGTGGGAAAGAGATAAAATAACTTGGACATGGGGAAGTAAAAGGCTGATCCAGTTGAGATGAAAAGGAGGCCAAAACAAACTAGGGAGGTTGGGAATCTCGACTTGGATCAAGATTTATTCGTAAAAATTTACAAATTGTGGCACAAGGCCGAAAAGGGGTGGGGGTGAGGCTGGTCTTAACTAACTATCCTATACCTAGCCAATCAGATACGCGACCCATTCATACATTACAATTGACACATTCACCACAAGAATTCGCCCGTCACCATTCAATCCTCCATACACCATAATACCACATCCTCACCAGGGGGGACCTACAAAAACGCGCCCCATACCATAAAAATTTGATGATAATAAGGTACATAAAAATCTAATCATGAAAGGTGAAAGGGGAGGGAGATGAACCCCATAATAAACTAAAAATTCAACAAATTTTTAAACTAAACATAATTGATGTTAGTAGGGCCCGTCCAACCCTCAAAATAGAGAGGCCGCTGTATTCTGCCCAGAGGACAAAATCAAGAAGCACTCTCGCTAAGGGAGTGGGAAAGAGATAAAATAACTTGGACATGGGGAAGAAAAAGGCTGATCCAGTTGAGATGAAAAGGAGGCCAAAACAAACTAGGGAGGTTGGGAATCTCGACTTGGATCATAACTAAAATGATGGCCGGGAAACAGGCCGGGAACAACACTTACTCATATTAACTAGGTACACTTAAGCTTGTCTAACCTAACCGAGGGGAGGGTTCCACAGGAAACCACCCCGATGTGACTTTGGTTGACTTAAAAAAGGAAATCAAGGCTAACCCCGTTCAAACGAACCAAGCTCGCCTCTTTTACCCACCTTTCGCTGAAGACTGTCGAATGCAATCGTTTTCTATCAGTTCTAATCTTCATCTTGAGCTGATGCTCAAAGAATCGGATTAGATCCTGATGCGAAAGACTATTGCCTCGCAAGGCTTCCTCCTTCCGCGTCGTCCATATCACCATTCGAGCCGTGGCTAACAGCGTTAGAAACACCATTCGTTTCACCCCGGAATACGGGGGCGACACATTGTCACACGCGTATGCGCGATCAATGGACACGTGTCTCACTTTCCTCCTTCTTCTTCAATAGCTCGTCAGTCTTTTATAGACTGACCAATCCATGTCGGAGTGTGCCAGGTTGTTCCACTATAACAGAATGGGTCGTGAATCAGTTTAACTAGGTATAAGATAGACAGTGACGACCAGCCTCAACCCCTCCCCATTTTGGCCTTATGCCGTAATTGTATTTTAAATACAACAAATAAAGAGTATTCGACCACCATCCGCGAGGTCGGGACAGAAAGGCAGTCATCTTTCAGAAAGAACTACCTACTATGGTCTGTCGAGAAAGAATATCGACCCACTACTAAAAACCAATTGAGATCTGCCTCCTCGCAACTAGAAGATATCTGTCACCAGCCTACGAACTCACTCAACTACGAAATTCATATCTTCGGACAGTTTCCACCTCTACAAGAACTCTGAACAAATCTGTGAGTGTTTTAACCTTTAACAACAATCTACTACTCACTTAAAGAACTTAAGGCGCTCAGAAAAATATTTTGAGCAAGGCTTTTCTTTTTTATGACCATTTTTCTTTCTTAAAGGAATTTTCTCCCTTTCTTTCTCTCCTCTCTTTTACCCCCTTTTTGTGCATGTAAATAAACATTTTCTTCTTTTTTGTTACACACCAAGCAGGAGTTTGAAACTTTTTTCCGCTTGAAAGAGCCGCATAAAAATAGAAAATTGTCTGCTCTCTTTCAAGCCGTTTTTGCTTGTCTTGTGTATTTTCATTTTGTCGAATTTTTAACCTCAACCCATTCACGTGGGGAAAGCCACATATAAGTTATTGGCCCTTTTATCTATTTCTCAGAAATTTTTGGGTTCGAATGCCATTGTAAATAAAACTTGTGTTTTTTTTTGTTTTTTTTATCTCAACTGGGTATTAATCTTTTTACTTCATTACATATTTGGCAACGAACAGCTCACTGGCATTGTGTACTGTCGTTTGGAAGCATTTGACAGCTCAAGTGAATCATGGGAACAATATTATGAAAGAATTAATCCCTTTCATTAGGCAAAGGAAATACCGAATTAAGAAGCGGGACTCTGAAAACGAAGGAATATACTTCTCAGTGTTGTGTGGTCAAGGTCTACAAACTCAGCCTTAACATTTATCTTATGGGAGTAGCAGGGATTCTATGATACTCTCTTAAAACGTCTGTTATTGTACAAAGGCCTAAATTTTACCGGAGAAAAAGAAAGGAGAGTCTATATCAGATTTTGTCTCAGAACTCCGTATCATAACCGAAGCCTGTGGTTACAGTGGCTTCTTGAACGACATATTGAGATCCAAACTGATCGTTGGCATTAACAACGACGGAATACAGAGGAGATTACTGGCTGGAAAAAACACAATGACTTTTCAAGAAGCCTTTGATATTGATGTTGGTATAGAATTGGCGCGAAAATTTGCAGGACATCCAAGAAAATAAAAGAGACAGATCAACAATGTGTACATTAGGCCGCAAAGACTAAACTGAACACGTCACAAAAAAAAAACAGGAGGACGAATATCACAGATATAAAGGGTCACACAACCCAAGTAATGTAAATTTCGTTTTGCCCCATGCCATTTATTGTAAACGCCGGGGATATATTTCTGGAAAATGTTTTCAAATAAAAGTCAAGAAAAATACGACAGAGGAGGACAAAAGAAAAAAATAGGTCATGATAGCCAATTAGAATTAGGCTGATTCTGATATTTCATAAGAAGTACAGGGTTGATGGAATAATCCTTACTAACCTTTCACCCCTCCAGCATAATCCACTTCACACCAACATATCTATCAACCAATCAAAGCTCTAGTTTCAGCAAACGAAGTTTCCTATTGCTCAAAAGCCTTAGAACTGTAGCAAATTCACGTGAAAATGCTTTTTCGCACGCAAGCCACCGGAGCCTATATTTTTGTCCAGAAATCTATAAATAGGAAATTCCTGATCGCTTAAAACAGTCAGACTTTCATTCCTAGATAGATGCCAAACTGACCCACGCAAGTCAAAACTCCGACCAACCACGACGCAAAATATCTCTGACTCAACAATCCACAACCACGCTCTATCTCTCTCAGGAACGCTATCTAAACATCACTTACAATACTTTTAAAAGTGACATTTTTCTCACTACTTAATAAGTATTAGAAAACAATCAAATTCTCACACAGCTAACTCGTACCAGTTCTGAAGAATAATACAAACAAACTTACGTACACACACTAATAACTGAACTAGCACAAAGGACAATTTCGTACGTAACTGGACACTTAGTTTAATTTTGTGAACAAATCTCAATAGCAATTGCAAACACGTTCAAACATTCACAATAATATTCTACGCAGCCAAATACATCTATTCTCATTTATCCATCAAAGTTCAACTCAATTGTATTCGTGAATTGTATATAAACCAATGTTATTGTTTCACATTAAATGTCTGTCTTTGCTTTCAATCTTCTTGCGTGATTTGCTTCTAATTTTTTCCTTAATTGGTGTCGATGAATGTTTTAGAACACCTACACTAAAAATCCTTCTGATCACTCAAAATACATTCGCCAGCCTGCAACAGGGTTACTACATTGTGTGGGATCAGTCTACCCGGATTTTAGGTGGAAAAAATAAAATCCGAGTGTCATGCCCAAAATTTACAACACAAAATAACAAACAACGCGAAGAAATTATCTTCGCAGAAAAAGAAGAGCAAGGTAAATATGACAGTAACATTTATACAGTCAGATACGTGTATTTACATATTAAAAACTAACGTTCTTGTTGTGGCCATGAAGAGATAAATAGTTCGATTATTCAAGATGATTTGTCGTGAGCCTGCAAAGCTTCGAAGTTTTTGTTACAAATGAGGAAATCAAGTGGTATGGAACGCCAATTTGTGTGTGTGTGAAGCACACACTAATGAAACGTGTGGGAACGCTGATTGCGTGAAATAGCAGTAATTTTAAAACACAGTGAACAAAAGGAGTTGAGACAAGACTTACTTTCGTCGTGGCATTGTATGTATAAAAATCATCGCTGACATACGCGTTGTCATGGTCACGTGTGTCGAAATTGTTGATCGAGGCTGGTTTGGTTCGGTGATTGTCTTTCACGAACCTTCCTTCACTCACTGTGTCGTTGACTGACGAGCCGTTTTTATGACTTATGGTGAGCTGGTGATCGGCTCACGAATCCCTAGTTTTGAGCGGGTATGTACTCCGTTATCCAAGCTCTGGCCTATTTCTAGGTCGTGACTTGTCCTATCCAATGGGGTTCCAGAAACCAATTATTTAATTTTGAAGCCGTGTTTGTATAGAATTTAAAAAAAAGATTTTCGTATCTACTGAATTTAGTAAGATTTATTTGTATGCGTCTCTTACTTGGGAAAGTTCATCCTTAGTACTTGGACATGAAAATAAACAATGCGGATGAATCCATTGAAATAGATACAGGGGCGTCAATTTCAGTTATGGATTTGCAAACATGGAACCAGAGTAAGAAAAAACTCTTTGGTGCCTACTAGGATAAGGCTAAAATCATATAGAGGGAATAATATTCCAGTGAAAGGACAAATTAAAGTTCCACTTCTGTTGGGTGATTGTCAAATGAAGTACGAAATTCATGAGCCTATGTAAGATTTTTGACTTTCACAGAAATTAACCAGTGAGATGAGAAGGAAAGAAAGTAGCGAGCCTAGGCGAAATTCTTTTTGATATAAAATGAGGAGGAAAATTAAATCAATCAGAAGAGTGTCTGAAATCATGTGAAAGTTTTCTTTTCAATTCCTCTCGACCAGTGTTGAAGTACTCGCCAGTGTAAAATTATATTATAGAATCGTCCATATTTTCTACTCACCTCCGTAAAAAATACACTCTTCCATTAGAATCAATTTTAATCAATCAACACCGAGACGACACCAAAATGTGTATCGATTGTCGAAAATCTGTTTTCTCGCCAAGCTCGCTGGAGTCTACTTTGATTTCCCAAAACAAATAAAAGGACAAATTTCAGTCCAATTCACCAGTCAGTAACTCAGCTTCAGAGAGATGCCACACGAATCCACGCGTGTCACTAGTTTGACTTAAGAAACTTTTCGCGCGTCAATTGCTGACTCAACCACCAACATCATTCTCTCTCTAAGTCCATTACAACTTTCTTAAATAGTGTTCATTTGCACTACTAAATAGAAATTGTAATTTCAGCAAAAGACAAACAAAAGACAGTCCAAGGTAAACAACTCTGGAAGAGTAAGAAAACAATTCCTACTTTAATCTCGCATATTTACTACCTAAATTACTTTTTTGATAAATTTTCCTTTCTTATCCTATTTGAACATTTCTTCAACAATTGAACATTGCTGAACTGTCATTCACTAACATACTTAATTCACACTTCGTCAACTTTCATATAACCAAAACACAAGCTTTTTCCAATTGTATTAATTGTATATAAATGTTCGATATTTTCTAATTGAATTCACGGCTACCGTTGTTTCTTGTTCAATTTTGCTTTGAGATTTATTCAACTTGTATGTCTATGCTTTATATTGTTGTGATTAATATGAAGAACATGCTTTCAAACTCATCATCTTCAAACAAAAAACCTTCTGATTACACACTCATTTCATAGCAATCCCAACAATATTATCGTCTCTAACCAGCACGCGGCACTTCAAAGTATTTTCTCTCAACAATCCGAAAAAGTATTTAAAATTATCTCTTCATCTACTTTTGAACGTATGCAATCCATATATCCCTTCGGTGAGCAACGAACTCCTTACTTTTGTCTTAAACATTTTTTAATATTATTTTGTATCAGATCATTTAATCTGTTGTATGACAATACATTAAACTACTATGGACTTCTGATTTATTTTTTCGAAACGAGGTACTACAAGCGTGTAAATTCGTGAATAAATGCCTTACCTTGTTTTGTTAAAATTACCCGTGTGTTTCCTCGTCATTGTCACCCTTCATTCTTCTTGGTAAATCAACTGTTCATTTTAACCCCTTAAGCCCCACGGTACTATATTACTACGCATTATAATAACAGGAAACTCACCAATTCTTCTTGGATGAAATTGATTAAAACAACTAAAATTTTTAGGGTACATTCTGTCCAGTCTACAGACACAACGGATTTCGAACAGTTATTAGACTGTTTTTGACAAGAAATTCTCGGAACCCATGTTAGGCTGTATGTAGACCCAGAAGTTAAACCCAAATATTATAAACCTCGGCCAGTACCATATATGCTAAAAAGAAAATTGAAGAACTTGAAAGAAGGGACAATTTCACCAGTAGAATTTTCAGAATGGACTACACCCATTGTACCCATCCTGATAAAACAATCCGTATCTATAGAGATTACAAGGTAACCCTCAATCCTGTAACTAAACTGGATAATTACCCCATACCCAATCCGAAAGGCCCCTATGCTACGCTAGAAGGAACTGAACTGTATAAAAATTTAGATCTAAATCAAGCCTACCTACAGTTACTACTGGATGCGTAAACTATGGCTTCAAATCAGTACTAGGGATTTTCCAAAGAACAATAGAAATTAATTTACAAGGTATTTCAAATGTCATTGTCTGGATGAATGACATTCTTTTGACAGAGCCAACCAGAAAAGCGCATATCAACTTTGGAGAAAATATTGAGTAAACTGGACACGTTTGGCGTACACCTTAAAAGTAAAAAATGTAAATTTTTACTCCCAGAAGTGATCTACTTAGGTCACAAGGTCAACAGAGACGGCATTCAACTAGCAGAAGAAAAGGTACAAGCTATCCAAAAGGCACCACGCCCTACGAATATTAAGGAAGTGTAAGATATTTTGGGAATATAATTAGTATGCATTATACATTCCCAACATTTCCGATATTTTAACGCCCGTTGCATCAACTTCTTGGAAAAGAAGCAAAATGTAAGTGGAAGAATCTTTGAATTTCAGCAAATTATTAGCTCATTTCGATTCAAACTTGGTGGTTACTGTCACTTGTGATACTTCTCCTTGTAGAGTGCAGTGTTGTTCTACATCATGGAAGATGGATTGGAGAGGCCAATTATATTTGTGTTAAGAACACTTAGTCCCGTTGAAAAAAATTATGCCTAAATCGACAAAGATGCAGCAGCTTTAGTTTTTGATATTAAAAAAAATAATGAATATTTATGTGGTCGGCCGTTCAAATTACCGATCATAAACCTCTGTTAGGATATTTTAAGGAAAATAAAAGAATCCCTGAAATCCGTTCAGCAAGGAATCAGAGGTGGGCTGTAATCATAGCAGTGTACACCAACAAGCTTGTGTATCGTGAAGGTAAGCAAAACGAGAATGTCGATAACTTAAGTCACTTACCATTGCCGGCCAACATCAAGGAAGTTCCGATGCCAGAGTGTTATAACGAGCGTTTGGTTGCAAAGGAAAGGAACAAGCAAGGACTAAAATTTCAATAGCGTATATTCGTCAAATTTCCGAATATATACATAGTTGTTTGTAATTTAGGATGAATTGTTCATGTATGTTTCTTCAGTTCAAAGTGGTCGAATGTGATATCAACGCAACAGGCTCACGGTGGTGATGACGAAGGAGGCCTGAAGCTGGATGGTGGCTATGTCACGGTGGTTGGCGTCGGGAGCCTGGCGGTGTCGAAGCTGGATTCTGTTTGTGAACAATCGGGTGGGATTAGTGAATCTTGGGCGAAGCCACGGTTGTGACGAGAGAAGCGATCATGGCGGCATCATAGCGCCTGTGTCCCGACAGGTGGCCTTTCGGTCCGCAACTGTGTTTCTCGTTTACGAGGGGCCTTATTTTAAGCAAATCTGGTGGTTTCCAGGGTCATCTTTTTTTTTTTTTTTGGCGGGAACGTTAGTGATTGGCTGTTGTATTTTATTGCGGGGATTTGTTTTGTGTACCGAATGTAATGCTCGGAGCCGCTGTGCAGAAAACAATTTTTTTAATTTTGTGTTTTGTTTTCTTAGCTTTCACATCCGGCCGACATGTTGTGTGAATCAGAAAGAGGTATAATTACATTGAAGTATGACAAGAGCAATACATCATGTTGTTGGAATACCTGAGTCAAGAAATTGTAAGTTGCACAAAGAAGGATACTGTTTTACATCCAACATGTGTGGCCTGTCAAATATCCAGACTCAGAGGAATGTTACAAGTATGAACTAGGAGTGGTAGAAATTTGCATTTTATGAGAGGGGAGGATTATTGTACCCCAGCATGGACGTAAACAACTCCTACAAGCACTCCATGAAGAACACCCAGGAACAAAGTGCTTAAGCAGAAACTATTTTTGGTGGCCAAATCTGGAGAAGGATGCTTAATTCAAAGTAAGGAACTGTTGTGAATGTCAAATACACAGTCCTATGCCTGCAACAGCTCCTTTACATTCTTGGGAGATTCCAAAGAAAGAATAGTCTAGATTGCACATTGTCTATCCTGGTCCATACAAAGGGCGTATGTTCCTTACGATTGCTGATGCTGATTCCATGAATGGATGGCTATATCACTCATTCAGCCACTGCAACCGCGACCAATAGGATTCCGGATACAATGGCTTCTTCTTTTGTCAGGCTTTTATATCAAGACATGGTATAAAACATATTACAACTCCTAAACATGCATCATCTGTTAGCCGAAAAATATGTGCGCATCTTCAAGGGAGGAAGGAAAGAAGGAAGAAAGAAAGAAGGTAAATGAACCAAGAAAGAGGATCGTTGAGTTTAAAGTTGAGTCGATTCTTTCTATCATACAATTCAACTCCACAAACAGTTACAGGTTTAGCATCCTGATACCATTTTCTTGTCAATGTTGAATTTTGTACAAATCTGTGCAAAAAGTGAATCAAAGAGCTTATCCCGCTTCATACATATTTTCAAGAAATCTCAACTTTTAATTGGTCAATAAACACACCAGTGGGCGTTGCAATCCACCTACGTACAAGTCTTTTACCAGCGCGTGTCTAAGTTAAGTTTTCCCGCGTTTGTTTCCAGGAGCCTGTCACGTGGTTACGTTAATGATAAATATCAGACACTACTTCGTTCTCTCTCTTTTCTTTCATTCGCCTACGAAAATGTAACCTTAAGGAGAATTCGTTGCGACCCCATTGTGATACCAAGCCGTCGGCCCGTGGTCAACTCTCAGTCACGGCACGAAGCTGTAAGGTTTCTTTTACCGGCGTTTTGGGGTTGACTCTTTGTCGCTGACACCAGCCTGTGTCCCGGTTGATCGGTGGTCGTCGCTACTCGGCGAAATTCCCTGCTCAGGATACCAATATGGGACACTGGCCCGTCAAGGGTCGAATTCTGGCCATCGATGTTAACGGCTTCACCAGCTGTGCCGGTTCAATACCAACTCTATCCTTCCCAGCTCACTTGCAATGTCTGGTTACTGAAGTAACTGCTTCGAACTCAAGTCTAACCTACCCACGTTGTGACTTTAATCTTAGGTAGACGAGATCAATCAGGCGTCAGGCGGCGTGTAAGCTGAGTCCAGACTGAAGGTGGTATCGCACAAGCGCAAAGAAAAAGAAATAAATAACAGAAAACCCCAAGAGGTTCAAGTATGTTAAGAAATAACAAATTAACTTTATCCTTCTGTTATATACAGGAGTGTGTTTTTCTCCCAGCCCGTTTTCTACGAAATGTGACACTTCTATGTTTCAAGCAAGTTTGTATCTTAAGTCAACTGATTTGGTTCTTAGGTGTTGGCTTGGTTTCGTTCATCAGCATAACTTGCTATTCGTAGGATAGGCGAAGTCGGGGGTCATGGAATCTCTCGGTCAGCTTCTGCGAGGCAACACTCTGGTTAAGCTCTGACTCTAACTCCCAAACCAGCTCAACTGTATCTCTAACTAAACGACCACAGGACGTTTGTTTATATGGGTACCGACCAAAACCCGGTGTAGGGCCAGATGCGGCCTAGGGTTCTCGGTAAATGTCGATTTCTAACAAGAAATCCCTTTGTTGTCAGGCCAGGAAAATTGATTACTTCCCATTTTTGGAAAATTAATCACTTTCCATTTCGGGGGTTCTCTGTCGTCCGTGAGGTAAGGTCGGAGGAGAGTTATCCTCCTAGACTCTTTCTCTCTCACATTGATATCTCATACCAATCCCTTCATTGGGCGTTAATAACTTCTCCGTCTTTCTCATGCATTCACATCCGCCTATCACCATTGCTACCACTCGACCAATGGCATCCCGGCCGTGTAGGTGTGGCTAAGCTGGCCTCCTTAAAATTATAATCTAGAATTTTTGTTTACAAAATTCTCCTTTTTCCCATCAGTCAAAATTTTTACGAATTCCATATTGCCAAACTTATCTTTTGGCCACCCAGAATTCATTTAGCCAGCACTCTTTACCGGCTCCATCAGTCACTGTCCAAGTTTGCCATCTGGTCCTTTCGTGAAGTTAGCTTTATAATGGAATCCTTGGCTTGTTGAGGAATTAAATTCTTTTATCTCGCCAAATCTCAATTCTCCACTCTATTTTCTGTCTCATGCCAAAATTTTGCAAATGCCATATCGCTATTCGCCGTCTCAGCGTCTGAAGCGACACGTTGATAAGGTAAATAATAACAATGCTCTCACCTATGTCGAGACAATGCCAAAATTTTATAACCGCCACATTGCTTTACTCTCGTGGTCGCAAAAAAATAAAAAATAAAAAAAATAAATGATATCTTGGAAAACTAATTAACATTGATTCTCCCTGTCCTGTATCTGCGATCGTCTCAAGCCGAAATTTTTAATGACCGGCCTGTGGTTTGGCCGATATCTTCATATTTACCTTTCTTTCTATCTCCCTCGGCGAGACATAAATCAACTCGACAAGACCTCACACAATGCTTTTTCCATGGGTTTACTGTCTTTTGTGAAAAGTATCTTTTTTCGTAAATAGAATAAAATATTTTTAACATCGATCGGGCTATCTTTCGGGTTAGCTCTTTTTCGCTTTAAGAATGTCTATTTTCTGTTTTAATTTCTATGGTTAATTAATTAGCCAATTACCATAGCTAAATAGCGTCACACTATTACGGTCGAACGCTGGAAACATATTCACACATGCACATACGTACGAAATTTTCCAAACTACATTACAAACATACGAAACATTTCCAAACCAGCAACAAGAACTTTTCTCTTTAAAATACTCTGATCAAGCTTTCGCACACATCTTTACAAAACAAAAATTGTAATATTCTGCAAATAAAAATTTGTCGTTATCATTTGATTTTTATTTAAATTTATGTTTGTGGCTATTGCATGTTTCATTTTTAGCTAAACATTCAAAACATTCACGCAGCCTTCCTAAATCCACTACACAGACATTTCACCTCCTGATGAACAGGAAAATAAAAACTCTTTTGAACTTAGTGATTCCACATAAAACATCAGTTAGGGAACGCATGAAGCGACAGAAAATAAAAAACAACAAAAAACAGTAACGATAAATCAGGTTTGATCCGTGAACAAGAAGGCGATTCAGTGTTAGCAAAAATTCTACGCTGGACCCAAATGGTTGAGTGGGACGGTCAAGGTACAACGGACCCTTTATCTTATCTAATTAAGTTGAACTCAGGAATGGTAGCTACGTCACATCGACCATCTGAAAAAACGGATGACATCTGTTCCAACCAACCTGAAAGCAACTGAAACTCGGGACAATGGAAGACAGTGGGACAACCCAAGACCTAGTGGTTCCACAGGTACACGAAGATAACTCCGATCAGTGAATCAAGAAGGTTTGACATCTAAAACAGCAATCTACCAAAAGAGCCCGAGCACCCCTCCTGAAATCCAAATTACAGGTGGAACGAAAGAGTGAGAAAACCTCCAAGCTATCTGAAAGACTATATTACTTTATAGGGTTCCTATGTTTTTCACACCCACATACACTCCAAGTCATTTTATTCGCCTGCGATTGGCTAATAAATTACTACTACCTTTGTATAGGACATCGCAGTCGTTCCTTTGAATCTCTTGGTTCTGAGCATACTTACCTATTCTGTTTAGTACGTGTGTAGTGATTAGTTAATTTTTAACCAATCACATATTTTTAATGTAAGGTCAAGTTTTCTCGCGGTTCCGTGGGAGCCTACCTCTTTTCCTTAAATAGGGCGACTTTTCGCAAGTCGTCAGTAGGATCCAGTAAGATCCCAGCCGTCAGGCCAAATCCACGATCTTGCTCATCATACTCTAACGCACACACAGACACAGAATTTCGTAACTACAAACTTACATTTTCTCTCTGTAACTTTCGCCAAGCACAATCAACCAGATCTTTGTTGATTCAAACCAGTTTATTCACAACACATTTCAAGCAATTGTATTCTTGGTGTTATTCATTCTTCACATGCAAACTTTGTTCTAGCAATTATTTCGGAACATTTATCTCACAAGAGAACTTTCTTCAAACTGTTGATTACAATCAATCTACAGTCAAAGGGAGAGAACTTTCTTCTCTTTAATCTACATTGTGAATACGATTTTATTTCATGCTTGTGGTTGTATTTTATTCAATGTATATTTGTTGGTTAACAAAAAAAGGCGAGAAATCGAAATAAAAAAGTAGTAATAACACAATGAAAATTGAATAGTGAAAACCGTTATTTTCTTTAAAAACTAACCTAGAAGCCGCCCTTCGGACGGACTTTAAACTAACTCCTACGGAGGGCTTTTGTGATTTCGGCCTTTTATCTTCAGCGTCCTATGCACGTAAACGTTATAAGAATTTAGAAATAAAATTATTTTATCTTTATTCGACACCTTAATTCGGCATAATCTTTCTTCGCATACGCAACCGATCTCCATACTTGTTTAATTTGTTTTGCGCGCAAATTTTATTTCCTTTTAAAATCAACATTCTTTATTATCCCTTCACATAAAGTAACTCTTAAGCCATTAGAGAACCCAAACTATGTAATATTTCGAATACGTCATAGTACGCGTGCTAGAAAAAAAAAAAAAAGCATATGAGCCACTTACCGTGCCCCGCTTAAGTTTTAATTACAGTTTTAGACGTCATCAATTGCAATTGCGACAAAAAGCGAAATTTAAGTTAAATCTTTAATAAAGAATTGTTTTTTTTTTAAAACCTTTCACTCTGATATTTAAATTTAACTTTGAGTTATTTATTTAATTTTTAATCGCTTGTTACTTCAGGTTGTATATGATTCGCTATATTTGAGAAAATAAATGTCCTTAGGGTGTACTCGTGTAGGAGTGAATGATAGTTCAGCCATTCTGTTTTGAAGGTAGAAGTTGGTTCTATAGAAGTGTTTCTGTCTAGAAATTGACCTGGTAATGTAAGCGATGTACCAAAAACAAGATCTGCAGAAGTGCACTGAAGATCTTGTGGGGCGCTAATGGTGTTGCTAAGAAATGTATCAGAAGGTTTTTGTCGAAGGTTGCGTTTTGAAATTAACACTCCACATTTAATTTTGCAAAGAAAACACGGAAAAGAACAAGAGATGATTGAATGATCAACAAGAAAAACATGTATTGAAACAAGTATATATACAATGACAATAAAGATTAAGTCGTAAAAAGTGATTTCCCTTGTATCGTATGGAAATACAAATGTATGTTGTAAGAACTTTCTTTGTTTAAATTTGTTTAGAGTTTAATAATGTTTGATGTTTGAATTTGAAAGTTAGCTGTTTGTGCAGAAGAATGTTAAAGTTTTGAATAGTTCACTTGGCTTTGATAACAGACAGTTCACTGTGTGTGTGAATGTTAGTTAATGTGTGTGTGTGTGTGTTTGAGTAGAAGATTGAGAATACACGTACGTGGTTATGGTTGTGAAATTTTATAATCTACTAAAATTTCTTCCTTAAATTTCTGCTTTTTACACAAGTCAGGTAGGTTCCAAGAACGAGCGCGGGAAGAATATTGAAGAAAGTGTCAATTTATGTGATTGGCCAAAAATCGACCAATTGTTGATGTTTTACTATAACCAGTTTGGTGAGGCAAAACACGCGAAATTTTTATGCGGCTCGTGCGATGCGTAAATTGTCTTTAAAGAAAGTACCTTTTATTTTCTGTCCAATTACTGTTGAGTAATTTGTGGGCGTGGTGTGCATAGGCGTCCACTACAATCTTCCTTCATTAGGGTTCGTAATGAAAGCATAACTAATGGTAATTTCTCTAACCAAGTTTGGGCAGTGTCGGAACTTGTTAATGCAGCCTTAAGTTGACGATGGAACCTCTCAACAAGGCCGTTTGCACAAGGGTGATATGCCGTTGTTGAGATGTGAGTAGCTCCAAGTAAGTTCACGAACTCCTTGAATAAAGTTGACTGAAACGGTGAACCACGGTCTGTCGTTATAACCGAAGAGCAGCCGAAAATGGAAATCCATTCCCGCAATATTGCCTTAGCAACAGATTCTGCCGTGGTGGACTGAAGAGGTAAAGCTACTGGCCAGCGGGTGAATCTATCAATTATCGTTAAGAATAAGATGTATTGTATTGATAGCCGTGAATTTCGGATAATGGACCCACCAAGTCCGCATGAAGATGCTGAAAGCGGCCATCAGGTTCTGCGAAGAGTCCTGGGGGTGATTTAACATGTTGATGTATCTTAGTTCGCTGGCATCTGACACAAAAAAATATGAGTCCAGCGTTTAATGCCGGAATTCATTCTAGGCCATACGAAACGTTCACCGATTAACTTTGTTGTAATCCGCCGTCCAGGATGCGATAGTGAATGGAAGTGGTCGAATATCTGTCTTCTCATGGAAGAAGGAACCATAGGTCGGAGGTGACCTGTACTGGTATCACATAAAATGCCGACTGCTGAAGGGCACGGGACGTGGCTCAATCCGTAATGATGTATCTGCTTGTAGGTCTGACAGAGTTTCGTCCCTTTGTTGTTCGTCGGCCAGTGTCTCAAAATTCAATGGTTCTTTGGTATACGCGTTGATAATAGCAGCGCGCGAGAGTGTATCTGCAACAGTATTACGATTCCATTGTATGCATTGAATATCCGTTGTGAATTGGAAAATATAGTCCAACTGTCGGTAATCACGAGGGTTATATATTTGTCGCTCTTAGCATGTAAAACGTAAATAAGAGGTTTGTGATCCGTAAAAACGGTAAAATCGCGTCCTTCCAAAAGATAACGAAAGTGTTTGATGGCTGTATAAATAGCTAACAGCTCACGCGAAAAGTGCTTTATTTGGGGGGGGGTAAGTTTTACAGAGAAGAATGAAAGTGGCTTAGTTACCTCGCCTGTATGCTGATGTAATACAGCTCCGATTGCTTCTGAAGAAACGTCGGTCGTAAGAGATAGGGGTGTTTTCTTGAAGATAAGTAAGCTTGGTGAAATTCGCTAGGGCGTCCTTAGCTTGATTGGATGCAGTGAGAGCTTCACCGTTGATTGTAATTTTGGCGTTGCGTTTCTCCTGGTTACGGAGTGCCAGTATGTGTGAACATTTAGGGATAAACTGACGGTAGTAATTGATTATCCTAAGAATCTGCGAAGCTGTCGAAGTGTTGTTGGCAGTGGAAAATCCTGTACTGCTTTTACTTTATCGGCCACGCGTGTAATGCCAGTACCGTCTATCTCATGTCCGAGAAAAACTAGCCTGGGGACTGCGAATACACATTTATCAGGGTTAATATGAAGACCAAAGTGGTTGAGTCGCTCGAAAACTTGAGTTACATGATCTATGTGTTCGTTCGTGTATTTGCTAGTGTTGGGATTGCTATGAATTAGTGTGTAATCAGAAGGGTTTTTAGGTTTGTGGTAATAAACGTGAAAAGCATGTTCTTCATATTAATCACAACAATTTAGTGTAGACATACAAAAGGAATAAATCTCAAAGGCAATATTGAACGAAGAAATAAAGGTAGTCGTGAATTCAATTAGAAACAAACATTGAATATTTATGTACAAATAAATTACAATACAATTTTTGGAAAAAGTTGTGTTTCAGTCGAAATAACTGAATTGTTGAACAAAAGTTGAATGAAGTATTTTATGAACTCAAAGTTCATGAATGTTCCTTTGTTTAGGAAAAGTGTTCACATAAAAATTTGAGGAAAATTTATCGAGAGATAAATTTTAAAGTATTGTAGTTGCGAGATTTTTTTTGCTGAATTTTGTATGTTTTTGTTTTGTCAGAGTTATTCACCTTGGACCGTATTTTTTATAAATATTTGCTTTAGTAATAATTTCTGTTTGGTAGTGTAGAATAACACTTTTTTAGAAACGTACTAAGATTTCAGAGAGAGAGAGAGAAAGAGGTTGAAGGTTGAGTCAAGTGTTGACGCGCGAAAAGTCCTTTAAGTCAAGGTGTAGACACGCGTGGATCTCTGTAGAAATCTCTCTGAGAGTGAATTGCTGACTAGTGAATCGGACTAAGATTCGCCCTTTTATTTACTCTGCGAAAATTAGATCGGCTCCCAGCGCGTTCCCGCCGAAATTTATCCTGGGGCGTCTCGACCAATAATAAGCCGAGTTTCGCCATGTGTGGTGTTGATTGGTCGAAACTCGCTCTTATGGAAAATTCCGCCTTTAAACGGGTTGAGTGGAAAAAATACGGACGATTCTACAAATAGCCCCACGAGATTAATGGTCAACGTAGTTTGGACATTAATATGTATAAAAGGTGGTGTACTTTGCTGGCCAATGAACGCGCCTGCCGGACCTGGTCCGTGTAGGTGGGTTAATTTGGGGTTCAGGCGTAGAAGATGGGTGTTTATGTGATGTCTCAGAAACAGGTGTTGGCTGAGTGGTCACAGGTTGGTCGTCACTGTTGATATAAGCTGGTTTTAACCGGTCAATGCTGACCGTAGTTCGCTTGCCGGCAAGATCTAGAACAAAATATTTCGACGCTCGAGAAATGACCTGATGCGGTCCAGTGTAGTTGGGTGTTAAAGGTTTACGGACCATATCTCGGCGTAGAAATACGAACTTGGCTGTATGCAGATCAGCTGGGATGTAATATGGCCTGTGAAAGGCTCTGGTCGGCGTATAAACAGTTTCAGACATTTTCTGCCGAAGGTCGCTGATAAACTGGCTGCTAGGTAGGTTGTCCGATACAGGGCCGAAGATCTGTCCTGGCAAGGTTAGGGGAGTCCCAAAAACCAAGTCAGCACTGGTACAGTTCAAGTCCTGCTTGACAGTATTCCTCAAAGCCAGCATGATCAGGGGAAGTTTATCAACCCAAGTTCGGCCTTTAGTTGAAGCAGTTATAGCATATTTAAGCTGCCGATGGAATCTTTCTACGAGGCCGTTGGAACAAGGGTGATATGCTGTAGTGGAAATATGTTTAATTCCCAATAGATCAGTGAATTCGTTGAAAAGGGCTGATTGAAACTGTGGACCTCTATCGGTAGTGATTACCGAAGGGCATCCGAAGTTTGTGATCCAGTTATTAAAAATAGCACTGGCCACTGTTTCAGCTGTAGTTGATTGCAGTGGGATGGCGACTGGCCACCGAGTAAACCGGTCGATTATGGTCAAAATGTACTCGAATCCATTCACATTTTCAAGTGGGCCCACCAAATCTGCATGCAAGTGAGTAAAACGACCGTCTGGGTCGGCAAAGGTTGATGTAGGTGCCCTTGTGTGTCTGCCAACTTTGGTGGCTTGGCAACGTAAACACGTGCGGGACCACTGCTTAATGTCAGCTGCCATACCGGGCCAGATAAATCTGTCCGATATGGTCCGCAACGTCGCCTTGCCTCCAGGATGTGCTTGTGTATGAAAATGTTCAAAAATCAAACGGCGCATATTTGGCGGAATGTACGGACGCGGGTTACCCGTGCTGATGTCACAATAAACTGATCTGTTTGTAAACAGGAGCGGTCTTTTTTCAATTTTTAAGGAAGTGTCCGAGTGGATAGCTTGCAGGGTTTCGTCCTTGTCTTGCTCGTCAGCTAAGTTATCAAAGTTCAGTGTTGTACTCTGCACTGCGCTGAGAGTTGTACGAGACAAGGTGTCGGCCACGGTATTACTAGCTCCACTAATGTAGCGTATATCCGACGAGAATTGTGATATGTAATCCATGTAGCGGATATCTCGCGGATTGTGTTTATCCGACTTAGCATGTAGAGCGTATGTAAGTGGCTTATGGTCTGTAAAAATTGAAAAGTCACGACCTTCCAGGATGTGCCGGTAGTGTCTGATGGCTAAATAAATTGCCAACAGTTCACGGCTGAAGGTACTATACTTCTGTTGGGCCGTATTTAGCTTAATAGAGAAAAATGACAGTGGTCTTTCCACACCGTCGACTATCTGGTGAAGTACGGCACCAACTGTATCCGACGACGCATCGGTAGTTAGCGTCAGTTTCGCGTCGGGTGAGGACGTAATGTACACAAGTTTGGTACAATCCTGCAAAGCTTGTTTTGCTTTACGAAAAGAGTCCATCTCGTCTGCAGATAACACAATCTTCGGGTTTTTTCGCTTATGATTAGAAAGAAGATTCGTCAGTGGAAGAAGTACAATGGCACAGTCGCGTATAAATCGGCGATAGTAGTTGATCATGCCAATGAATCGCCGTAGCTGTCTTAATGTTGACGGTGGTGGGAATTCACTGATGGCCTTGACCTTTTCGTCTAGGGGAGCTAAGCCATTCTCATCAATGACGTGACCAAGGAAAGTTAATTCGGGGACAGCGAATAAACATTTATCAATGTTTAACTTTAGTCCGTAATGTTGCAATCGTTCAAAGACCGACTGTAAATGGTTACGATGTTCCTCGGGCGTTTTACTTGCTATCAGTACGTCGTCAATATACGCATAAGTATAAGGTAATCCGCGGAGGACTTCGTCTATAAGACGCTGAAAAGATTGCGCAGCATTACGGAGTCCGAACGGCATTCGGGTAAATTCGTACAAACCGAACGGTGTTGTTATTGCTGTTTTATGAATATCAGATGGTTCGATAGGAATCTGATAAAAAGCCTTCCTTAAGTCCAGCTTGGTGAAGACAGTAGCGCCTTCAAGAGACAAAGCAAAATCCTTAATATGAGGGATTGGGTATTTGTCTGGCACAGTCCGAGCGTTTAGGAGTCTGTAATCTCCACACGGTCGCCAGGCATCAGGTTCGTTCTTAGGGACCATGTGTAACGGTGTGGAATACGGACTGGAAGATGGTCTTATTATGCCCAGTTTGAGCATGTTTTCGAATTCTTCCTTAGCCACCCGTAATTTAGTTGGGTGTAGACGACGGGGTGACACGTGGACTGGGGGTCCAGTTGTTTTAATAGTATGTGTTGTGTTGTGTTTTATGGGTTCTGTATGAGTGAACGGTGCTAAAAGAGATTTGTACTGCTTAAGCAAATCTTCGCAACCGTTCGCACTAGGTACAAGAGCAGTCAGTCCAACCGTGGAAAGCTTGGATAAAAATCCGCGTCGTCGCATATCCGTGCGCATATCGGTAAGTGTCCGAGATGACAGCTCCACGGACAAGTCGAAGTGTGCGAGGAAATCCGCTCCTATGATGGGTAACTCTACATCGGCTATAGTGAAGGTCCATGTATATTCTCTCCGTAGGCCGATGCTTAGAGACATAATACGCTCGCCATACGTGCTGATGGATGTGCCGTTTGCAGCCTGTAGCTTGAGTTGAGTTTGTCTGGGCGTTAATGACGATTTTTTACAATAATTCAGCGGTATAACGCTGATCTGAGCGCCAGTGTCAACTAAGAACTTCAATCTGCTGTTGTTGTCGAGAACGTAAAATAGGCGATTTCCGTTATTTAGCCCAGCAGCACACGCCCTTAATGGCTGCCGGGTTCGGAGTTTCCCGCGTTCTTATACGCACATGGTGGCTGACACTTTCTTGCGCGGGCGCCAAACACTTCATGATACCAGCAATAGTTTCTCTGGCGGTGACGAGTATGTCTTGACGTTGATCGTCGCCTACCAGGATTGTGTCTGTTACCTGAAGTATCGCGACTCCGTCCAGGAATGCTCTGAATTCTGTCTAGGCGTAAAGACAGGTTCCTTAGTTCGGTAGTCAGAAAATGGAGTTGCTGGTTAACATCCGGGGTCGGGTTATCTGTTACGACAGAGGAAATTTGGCGCGCTGGTCTAGTGTCCACGATTTTGTCCGCGATCGATGCCAGCTTGTGGACATCGACCTCCTCAGTTAGGACTGCTAAAATTTGCACTATATCGGGCGGCAATTTCTCCAGCCACATTTGTTTTAACACAGTTTCGGATATACTGTTGTCACCGAGTAGTGTAATCATTTTACGAAGAAGTTGGGAGGGTTTGCTGTTCCCGAGTGTTACATTCGTAAGGAGATCCTTAATCTTTCGTTCCTCGGAGCAACCTGTTCGTTGTAGGATTGCGTGCCGAAGCACCTCATACGGCTTTTCGGGCGGGAGATTAATAAGAATATCCGCTACTTCCGCAGCGATTTCAGCGGGAAGTTTCTCCACAACAAACGCGAATTTCGACTGCTGGGATGTCACGTGTCTGGCTTGGAAAATCGCGTCGAGTTGTATGAACCACGTTTGTGTATTCGTGGTATAGGAAGGGAGTTCCATCCTGAGTGCAGCTTCAATTGGTTGTACAGGATCTGCCATGTCGATTGAGGTTTTGTTGTTTGAAATAATGTGGTTATCAATTTGTTGGTGGTTTTGCCTGTACAAACGTCGGGGTTACCAATTTGTTGGGATTGCTATGAATTAGTGTGTAATCAGAAGGGTTTTTAGGTTTGTGGTAATAAACGTGAAAAGCATGTTCTTCATATTAATCACAACAATTTAGTGTAGACATACAAAAGGAATAAATCTCAAAGGCAATATTGAACGAAGAAATAAAGGTAGTCGTGAATTCAATTAGAAACAAACATTGAATATTTATGTACAAATAAATTACAATACAATTTTTGGAAAA
The DNA here is from genome assembly GCA_964036315.1 of Acanthosepion esculentum. Classification (NCBI taxonomy): domain Eukaryota; kingdom Metazoa; phylum Mollusca; class Cephalopoda; order Sepiida; family Sepiidae; genus Acanthosepion; species Acanthosepion esculentum. The sequence goes on from OZ038510.1 coordinate 55,265,391, forward strand.
AGTTGTGTTTCAGTCGAAATAACTGAATTGTTGAACAAAAGTTGAATGAAGTATTTTATGAACTCAAAGTTCATGAATGTTCCTTTGTTTAGGAAAAGTGTTCACATAAAAATTTGAGGAAAATTTATCGAGAGATAAATTTTAAAGTATTGTAGTTGCGAGATTTTTTTTGCTGAATTTTGTATGTTTTTGTTTTGTCAGAGTTATTCACCTTGGACCGTATTTTTTATAAATATTTGCTTTAGTAATAATTTCTGTTTGGTAGTGTAGAATAACACTTTTTTAGAAACGTACTAAGATTTCAGAGAGAGAGAGAGAAAGAGGTTGAAGGTTGAGTCAAGTGTTGACGCGCGAAAAATCCTTTAAGTCAAGGTGTAGACACGCGTGGATCTCTGTAGAAATCTCTCTGAGAGTGAATTGCTGACTAGTGAATCGGACTAAGATTCGCCCTTTTATTTACTCTGCGAAAATTAGATCGGCTCCCAGCGCGTTCCCGCCGAAATTTATCCTGGGGCGTCTCGACCAATAATAAGCCGAGTTTCGCCATGTGTGGTGTTGATTGGTCGAAACTCGCTCTTATGGAAAATTCCGCCTTTAAACGGGTTGAGTGGAAAAAATACGGACGATTCTACACTAGTGTAGGGGACCGGCGGGTGAATGTGAGGATAAAATCTCTGGACTAAGACTTCCTGCTGGCCAGTCCCGCTACATAGTAATGTTGGACTATGATGGAGTCCAAAGAAAGCAAAATAAAACGAACAAGACAGATATATATGTACAAAACAATTATATATTAATGACAAACAGATTGATACAAGAATTACAAATACATCATTTAAAACATGAATAAAACGTTAGTGTCTGTATGGAAAGTTATTGTGTGTGTGTTGAATTGAAATGTCCGTACGGGTGAAGTTTGTTTTTAGCGTGTTCCCTGAACATGGGAAACGCTGGTTGTCTATTAGAGTTCACATATTGGATATGTTAGAGAAAGTTTTTCAGTACCTCGCACCACGTGCGAGGTTGACGGCCCCAGGAGAGGCAGTTTTGGCCGCACGTGTGCGAAGCCGTGGAAAGAGAAAGAGGCGAAAGGTCAGCCCGTATTTATACTCCCGGCAGAGAGAGACCCCTGTTGAAAGGGTTACGAAACGAAGAGGAGATAACCCGATACTAGTTACGAGAAGGTCGTCGATATAGGCGAACGAATGTGGTACGTAAGCTTCGTCTATTACCTGCTGGAAAGATTGTGCAGCGTTCCGTAGTCCGAAGGGCATTCGCAAAAACTCGTACAAACCGAAAGGTGTAGTTATTGCAGTTTTATGAATGTCTTCAGGAATTACCGGAACTTGGTAAAATGCTTTCCGTAGGTCGAGCTTCGTAAATATCTGAGCACCTTGAAGCGTAACTGCAAAGTCTGCTATGTTTGGTACAGGGTATTTATCCGGCACAGTTTGCGAGGGGATGGAAAAACAAGAGGTTCGGATGTCTGAATCCTATGTACAGTGTTGTGTTTGACAGACTCCGTATAGGTGAAAGGTGTTGTAAGCGCAGGGAATTTATCTAAGACGTGCTATAGCGAGTTGTTTTCATGAAATGAAGCACAGATCTTAGTGGATGTATATGTGGAAATCATGCCTATAAGTGTTAGTTGCGTCGTCTGGTCGATTAGGGTGTGGTTAGACATGTCTACGGCGAGCTTGTAGTGGGCTAAGAAGTCGGCTCCGAGGATAGGAAATTTCACCTGTGCGACGATGAACATCCACGGAAATGATCGTCTTAAACCGATGTTGAGTGTGAGAGAGATTTGACCATATGTCTCAATCTTGGTACCGTTTGCTGCACGCAAGGTATATGCTGATTCGCTTGTTGTGGTGTTAGCTCTAGGTGGGACTACACTAACCTGGGCTCCAGTGTCCACCAAAAATAACTCGCCTGAGTTAGTGTCCTTAACAAAAAAACGACGGTTAACTCGACACTACAATTTACTCCTGTCTCAAAAACAAATCGAGTGTTGTTGACAAAATTAACCTGACCATTCGTCTAGAAAAGGACCTCCAATGGGTTGTGAACTGGGATAGGAATTGGCTGGTTAAATTTAACGCCTCAAAATCAAAACTGTTCTATATTACTCACCACAGAGAACCATCCATGTCCCCCTCCCCCATTAGAATGTCTGACGCTCAACTTCTCGAGGGCTCCTCTTTGCGACTACCCGGCCTCACATTGACTGCTGACCTGAGATGGAACAAATACATTGAGTCAATAGCTTCGTCCACCGCAAAGAAAGTTGGCTCCCTGTGCCGCGCCAGAAAATTTTTCTCACAGTAGTCGATCCTTCAAATCTACAAATCAACCATTCACCCTTGCACGGAGTATTGCTGCCATATATGGTCTAGTGCCCCTTATGTTTGTCTCAAGGTTCTTGATAAGATCCAGAGACGGATATGCAACGTAATTGGCCCTGATCTGGTATCTCGTCTGCAGTCGCTCTCTCACAGACGTGCCGTCTTTTTTTACAAATACTTTCATAGTAACTGCTCCGAGGAGCTGCTTTCACTGGTTCCCAAACTTCATGAATTTAAGCGTTCTACTAGGCTGGCATCTTGCTCACAACCTTTCACTGCCGAAACTGTTAAATGTAACCGTCTCTTCTACTCCAATATCTTCATGTCTCGCACCTCTCGCCTGTGGAACTCCCTCCCCTCTTCCTATTTTCCTGATAACTATAATCTGCAACTATTCAAATGTAATGTCAATCGACGTCTCTAGATGCCCTGATCTATCCCCTATTCTTCTCTTCATCTTTTCCTCTATCACTCCTATATGCTCTCGCTCCAACTCTCTGTAACCTCTTGCGTGCTAGTGGCTTTCCGGCTTGCTTGGGGTGAAATGCTTAAAAAAAAATTCCCCCAACAGCAGACGCCGTCTTCATGCGCTGTTGGGGTCGCCTTTTCCCGCTTGTTTTTTAGTAGTAGATATTGGTTGACCGTTGAAATGGCAAGGCTTTGCACAATGTCTCGCTGCTTGTCCAAATTTTGGTGGTACCAGAAAATTCCAGTGTTTGGTTTATTCCTAGTGTTCTAGTTAAATCTGCTATGGTGTCAAGACTTGTATGTGTTGTATGCTGGACGCGAACACACTCTACTCAGTCGCTCCAGTTGCGTGGACGATTTGTCGATCTGCTGCTGCATTTTCTTTAGTGTATCGTCACGTGGTGTGCTGTCCGCCGAGGAAATGTGAGTGCTGTTAAGAGTCCTGTCTCCACGATTCTATCGGCTATTGCAGCCATTCGTAATAGGTCCAAGTCCTTAGGAAGTGTTGCCAAAATCTGCCCGGTGTGTGTCGGCAGCTTGTCCAGTCAGAGTTTCCGTAGCAAGGCCCCTGACATGGTGTTGTTACCCAGAAAGTTTTTCATCTTCCGAAGAAGTTGGATTGGTTTGTTCTGGTCGAGTTGAAGCGTAAACAGGTCGCTAATTTGTCGTTCCTCTGACTTTCCCGTCCTGTATATAATAGTTTCTTTCAGAACGTCAAATGGGTTCTAAGGTTGGGACGTTATCTAACAAGTCAGAAACTTCCGATGCGATGTCGGGATGTCGTTTCTCGACTACATAAGCGTGTTGCGGACTAGTGAATGTATTTTTAGTTATCAGAAGGATTTATAATGTCGTTGTTCTTAAACATTCGTCTACAACAAATTAAGAGATAAAAGGAATATTGAAAACAAATCATGCAAGAAAATTCAGAGTGAAGACAATATATACAATTGGGTTGAATATTTTTGGATAAATGAGGTTGGTTGAATTAGATTGTGTAGAGTATTTGTGTGAAGTTTCAGCGTGTGTGAAGCTGTTATTAAGATTTGTTCGTAAAATTAAACTAAGTATTTGGTTATGTACAAAAATGTCCTTTGTGCGAGTTCAATCAATAGTGTGTGTGCGTAAGTTTGTTTAAGTTATTGTCCAAAATTGGTAGGAGATGTGTACCTTTAGTTGTTTGGATGTTTGATTGATTGTTTACGAATACTTATTATTAGTAGTGAGTAAATATCACTTTTTAAGTATTGTAAGTAATTGCTAGAAATTGTTCCTGAGAGAGCGTGGTTGTTGTTTGCTGTAAAGTGTAGTTGGTCAAGGATTGCGTGGATTAGTTTGACATCTCTCCAGGGGTGAAAGTCTGACTGCTTGAGTCGATTCATATTCTTCTATTTATAGAGTTTTGGTCAAGAAAATAGGCTCCAGAGCGTTGGGAGCGAAAAGTTCTAAGGGTCTGAGTCAATGAGAAGTCTCGCTTGCTGAAACCTGAGTGTTGATTGGTTGATAGTTGATTTTTGGTGTAAAGTGGATTATACCAGAAGTGTGAGAGGTTAGTATGGATTATTCCATCATGCGAAACGAGCGTTGTGACTGGATTTTCTTGGCCTGAAATATTGCGATCAGTTGCGAGAACAAAACGTGAACGTTCGTCGTGTTGAAGACGGGAAGGTTGACCAGGACTGCAGCTCCGTCACTGTCTTGGACTGCCATGTTGAGTCGCGTGAATATTCACACGTGGTGACTAAAAGATTTTGCGCACCAAGTAGATATGCTGATTCCGAGATGTTTCTCACCATTCTCTTACTAGGTTCACTGGCGAATGGGGTAACAGTGAAGTTTTGGTGCCTTCTTTTGCAGGACAAATACAAGCCAACTTATTTTATGTGGACTTTGATAAAATACCAATGAAATGTGGCCCCCTCAGATTACATCAGCCTTTCCTAATCACGTCGGCGGTCACCAATGAAATATGGCGGACTTCACCACATTAATTTAACTTAGATTAGGAAACCAAACTGACGTGAAGAAAAAGAGGATAAGTCAAAGACATCATTACACATAAAATTTGTATTAAACAAGATGTACAAACAAGGATGTGAAAGAAAAGCATGCATTGAGTAAAACAAAAGTTGTCTCTCTTTAAATATTATTTGTATTCCAAAGTACACTGAAAGAAAGAAGGTTGTGATAGTTTCTGGTAATAAATAATAGTTTTGCTGTGTAAGGAAAAGATTATGTGAGTGTAAGGAATATTCAGCATGTGAGTGGTGGTGTGAGTGAGAAGATTGGTGCATGGTTTCAACTGTCGTGGATTTGTTTCTCACTAATTATCTAAGAATATTTCTTGCTTTTATAGGTGATCATCGGCTCCGAAGCGCTGCGCGGGAAGAATCATTCTTCACGTGCAGACAATCTAATTGGTTGGCATTGACCAATCAGTGAGCGAGCTTTGGGGAGACTCACGAAAGCTTCTAAGGTCCTATTCTCCCAAAAGTGCACGTAATTGACTACATGAAAATATAGCGATTATAAAATTGTCCATTACACAGTAGTGTTGAATGCTTGTTGTTGTATAATTTGAATTTGTGTAAGTATATATGTATGTGTTTGATGATGATCGTTACAAATTTACCGCCAAAATAATCAAAACAGCTCCCGGAACCTACCACGTATCTTGAAAGTAAATAAATATGAGGACGCAACGCTAATCGTAATTGAGATTCGCAGCCTCAAACAATTTGCTAAACAAATTCACGCTGTTCAAATCTTTGAAGTTTCTAAGTTAGATTTCCTAACATAATCCTAAACTTTGAATTCACTCTCTCACCAACAAACTACACTTCAAATTTAACATCTACAATTATCGAGACCAGAATTCTACTCAAAGAACATACAGTTTGGTAAACAAACATTTTATTCAAAAAGCAGCTTTGAACATAACTTAACGCAAACTTACTTCAATTAAACTACCTTACAGCCGAAAGATTCTTAATGTTTAATGCACAATTTACTCGAAAGTTATAAGCTTAAAAGTTTAGTTTATCTTTTAAAAACAAAATTCAACTTTTGCTATCAACCAACATTTCATTCACCAATTTTGATTACAGTAAACTTTCCTGGAAGAACACAACTTACTTTCTTCAAAGGACTTTACTCATTTGTTGAATCAACTTAATATATATTCAATATTCAACAGGTAATGGGAGACAACTCTTACCTTAATCTCCAATATCAAACCTTAACAGTAAAATATTAATTAATCTGAACTGATTAATTCATTGAAAAACCTTTTACTGACAGGAACACTGAACAAACTCTCTATTTGACCTAAAAGAACATTCTCATTTTATTCTTGTTTTACTAAAAAGGAATATTGTTTGTTTTATATTTTGTCATTGAAGACCTTGTGCCATACCCAAAGTTAAATGTTTGTGGAGAAGTCTATATTCATGCAACCAACACAAATAATACCTTCTGATATATATATATATATATATATATATATATATATATATATATATATATATATATATATATATATTCCTAATAATATACTTCTCTGCAACAATATATTTACAAGGTAATCTTTTATTATTAATTTATATATTAAATTATATTATATACATTTAATTATAAAATTATTATTATTAGAGTTTTATTAAATTACAAGTAATATTAAAACTTCAAACACAAAAATATAATTTTAATAATTTTTTCTATTTAATTAATGTATTTTGCTTGTGGTTGGTTCTTGCTCATTTTTCAACTTTCTAGTGAGTTTTTGTTTGCTCTCTCTCAAACCCCCCCCCACCTTTCTAGCTGTTTTTTTAATAAAAGGAGGCTGTGACACTATTTAGCTATGGTAATTGGCTAACAAATTAATGATAGAAATTAAAACAGAAAATAGACTTTCTTAAAGCGAAAAAAGAGCTATCTCGAAAGACAGAATGATCAATGAAAAAAATAAATATTTTAATTCTATTTATGAAAAAACGATACTTTTCACAAAAGACTGTAAGCCCAGGAAGAAGCCATGCGTGAGGTCTCGTCAAGTCGAGTTATCGCCGAGGGAGATAGAAAGAAAAGCAAATATGAAATTATCGGCCAAAACACGTGCCGGTCATAAATATTTCGGCTGGAGACGATCGCCGATACAGGCAGGGAGAATCAATGTTAATTATCTTTCCAAGATATTTTTTTTCTTGGATACAGGTGAAGAGAAGCAATGTGGCGGCTCTAAAATTTTGGCATTGTCTCGACATAGGTGAGAGTATTGTTATCATTTACTTTACCAACAGACGCTAAGGCGTTGAATGGCAATGTGGCAATTGTAAAATTTTGGCAGTGTCTCGACATAGGTGAGGGGTTTGTTATTATTTACCTTATCAAACATGTCAATTCAGACGCTGAGACATTGGATGGCCATATGGTATGTGTAAACTTTTGGCAATCCCCAGAAAATAGAGTGGAGAATTGAGATTTGGCGAGATAAAAGAATTTAATTTCTTAACAAGTCAAGAATTCCATTATAAAGCTAACTTAACGTAAAGGACCAGATGGCAAACTTTGACAGTGATTGATGAGTCAGTAAAGAGTGCTGGCTAAGTGAATGAGTCATTGTTGATTTATTTAAGATTGATTAATCTATTATGACATGTCTCTAATTTGTATTCAGATACATTGTATTTATTTTCAATTTTTCTAGTTGAATTGTTAAACCTATATTGCGTATAATCCATTATTGGACATAATTAGGTTACAATAAAATTTGTATTTTTTTATATGAATACTATCTTATGAAAAGTGAGATTTAGTAGAGTGGAAAGCCCTGTATCATAGATTTGGTGGGAGGAGGCCACCAGACTCTTACACTAGCCCTGGTCATCATCATTATGAATATTCATATATGTCATATTGTATCATTTTATCTTCACTTTTCTTCAACTATTACAGCCTCAAACGATTTTAAAATATTAACATTATTAAGTGCATGACAGGCTAAAGAATAAAAAATCTGTAATGGCATTGGTAATTAATAATTAGTTACAATTAATATAATAAATCAATTCCCAAAGAAAATTTGGTAAATTTTAAAATTGCAATTTATATTTTTATATAAAGATGAAAGATGTATTAAGCAAATGAATAACAAAAAGAAAAAATAGAAAAGGTTCTGTGTTTTGTCCTCAAGAAGGACTTCATCAGACTAGCGATCAGATGAAGTGTACAAGGCCAAAGTATGGAGTACCCAGTGAGGATTGACCTCACTACTCAGTCATAATTGAGACAAGGTTACTAACCCTTACACCATGTCAAAGTGTCAAGTAATGTTTTTTTGGTGGAATTGTTTTATGTGTAGAAGGAGGAGATATTTTAATGCAAGTGTCAGTTAATGCACTGACAAGAAATGCTGAAGATGTTAGAATGCAGACATTTTAAGTTTAAATTGTTTTTTTCAGATGTGTCTGGGCCTGTAGTCTGATTTCACTTAGTTTCATTATTATTTTGTTTTTATTGCTTTTATTAGGTACCCCATATTGTGAAAATGTGCCAAGAAGGTGAAATGTTGTAAAAGCCCGGAAGGAAATTTAATGTGGATGATCCAGCAATCAAAGTACTTTCTATACACTTATGCCTTAGTAAATTGCTTTCTCTTTTAATTAAAGCAGAATTTTTTAAATTGAAATTATGGTCACACTCATGTCATCTAAGGCAGTGAGTGTGTTGTTTTATAAAAGATCTCTTTTGTATTCATATAATTTTTTTGTTTAAATTCCTTGAAGTTTGTCCTATGTATTCTTTGTGACAATCATTACTAGTGATAGAATAAATTCCTCCTTTAAGTTTTATTTTATTATTTTTCTTGTATTAATTGAGTCTCTTATAGCTTTGAAAGTAGTTGTAACAAATTTTATGTTAAGTTTAGATAATTCTTTTCTGTTGTAATTGTGATAGAGTTGGTAAATAGAGTAATAAATCTAATCTTGTTGGATTTGCTTGAATGGTGCATTTATTTATTCGGAAATATTTGACAAGCCTTCTGTTTTATGTTGAATACACAATAACTACAATATTGGAGAAAGTTGTATTCTCAGTGTATTTTCAGTATTTTCAATGTATTTTTCATCATGCCTATATTGAGGGCTACAAATTCTGAGTGTACTTTAATAAAATCTGATAATTATTCTAGATTTTATGCTGTTATGTTGAGAATAAAAATTGACAAGATCATTTTTATTAGTTGATTTGTTATGAACATTTGGTTCTAGATTATAATCAGTAATGGTTTGACATATCAAGGAAAGGAAATGTGTTGTTTTAATCTGTTTCTTAAGTAAATTGTATTGTATGTTCGACTTTGTTTAGTTTATCTACAAAGTCAGGTAATGTTGTTTTGTGGGGATATATTAATAGAGTGTCATCAGTATATAAGAAATATGTTGATTGTTTAGGTAAAATACTTTGGAAAGGAGTAAAAGTAAGTAAGAAAAAATGAAAATATCATTGGTTTGTAATGAGTTGACAAATTTTTGATTTTAGCTTAGGGAGAGGTTTGATTTTAGCTAGGGAGGGGTTTGATTTTAGCTAGGAAGATGAGGTTTGTTTTTAGCTAGGGAGATGAGGTTTGATTTTAGCTAGGGAGATGAGGTTTGTTTTTAGCTAGGGAGATGAGGTTTGTTTTTAGCTAGGGAGATGAGGTTTGATTTTAGCTAGGGAGATGAGGTTTGTTTTTAGCTAGGGAGATGAGGTTTGTTTTTAGCTAGGGAGATGAGGTTTGATTTTAGCTAGGGAGATGAGGTTTGTTTTTAGCTAGGGAGAGGCTTGATTTTAGCTAGGGAGATGAGGTTTGTTTTTAGCTAGGGAGATGAGGTTTGTTTTTAGCTAGGGAGATGAGGTTTGATTTTAGCTAGGGAGAGGTTTGATTTTAGCTAGGGAGATGAGGTTTGTTTTTAGCTAAGGGAGATGAGGTTTGTTTTTAGCTAGGGAGATGAGTGTTTTTAGCTAGGGAGATGAGGTTTGTTTTTAGCTAGGGAGATGAGGTTTGTTTTTAGCTAGGGAGATGAGGTTTGGTTTTAGCTAGGGAGAGGTTTGATTTTAGCTAGGGAGAGGTTTGATTTTAGCTAAGGGAGATGAGGTTTGTTTTACATGTGTTAGAAATTTTGTTAAAAAACATAGACATTGAATTTAACATCTAAATTAACCATGAATTTATCTGTCATATTTATTCCCCTAAGGTTTTGACCCTGTTGCTCCCCTTGGGAATACCAGGTGCTATAAGCTTGGATGTGTGGTTGATGACTCGGAATTGGAAATTGGAGAGATGAGTTCCACTTCCAGTTAGGTTCATTAAAATTTGCTTACATGCAAATACTCTTGGGAAATCTCTGCCTATCTATGTATTAATTGATAGGACTTGTATCAGTAACTCATTATTACCCTCTCACCAAATTCTTACAATCTAAAAATATTTTCTGGGTTTAAATAACCTGCAACAAGTTGATTAGCCATAAAGAAATAAAATAAATCAATCAATGTATCGATCAGGTAACTTGAATTTTTAATTTGTGATGGACTGTTTATTCCAATGAGAGATGTTCCAATTTTTGTTATGGCTTTCACCAATTTGTGGGGAGTTCTACCACAGTGGGGTGTATCAGAATACTTGCTAAGTAGGTTTTTGTTAAATTTAAAAAAAATATTCACTGTAGTTTTTTTCCCTGTCAAATCTGAAATAAAATGTGTTTTATTGGATAAAAAAAAAATTTAAATTGGATAATCCACTGATTTTTGGTAAATGTTTAAAAATGGGGTAGCATTTTTGTTTTCATTTTGGAAAAACTACTTTGATTTTGGTGATTGCTGTTTTATTGCAACATTGTCTTTTATTGTTGAGGACATCAGTAAAAAATTTTTTAATAATTTTGTACTTTATTTGTACATTGTAAATCTTGCTTTGATTTTAACACAAAATATTTAATAACTACATGAATATATTCTGAAAGAGAATGTAGCAATATATAATACAAAGAAGAATATGCAATATTATTGGTCCTGACCTGGCATCTCAGCCTTGATTACTTTCCCTCCACTTCTTGAATGATTTATGAACATTTTTTCATGTATGGTTTGGGGACATTGTATTTTGTTGTTTTAAGGATATTTTCTTCTTGCATGTTTTTTTTTAATTGAGGTTTAAAAACATTTACTTCTTGGAAGGTTTTAGGAAATGTCTTTATTTGTTGCTATAAGGACATTTCCTTCTTGGGTATTTTAGGAATATTTCTTTCTTGGATAATTGGAGAATTCTTGAAAAGTAATTTTTAAAAAATGTTTCTTCTAAACTGAAACAAAGATAAAGATAAGATGGCAGATTTTATAGTTAAAGGTTTAGTTCCTTGTTTTATACTATAGCTTTTGTATTGAATCTTTCCAGAAAAAGATACACTCAAAAACACAGCCTCCCTTGCATGTATGCATTCGTTGGTGGAGAAAAGGCTTGTAGTGCGCCCCCTGGAGGAGGCACAATATAAAATGGCCTGTGCGCCTAAATAAGGATAGTCACAGGTGGCCCACTAATGTTTATAAATTAAAAATGTGAAATTTGACAGGTGGAACAAAAATGGGCAACAGAATGAGGATCTTTAAAATTTAATACAAAATTTATTTAGAATATAGATCAGAATTCTTGTCAGTTAAATTAGCATGCAAGTTCACAGCTTGAAAGTTCAGTTCACATGTCTGATGAAAGTGTTGAAAAGTTGCTGGTTAAGTCCAATGATGAACCTTCTGTAGCATTTTAAGTGTACAGAGTAGGTTATTTGAAGTCTGGATGATATAGGCAAAGAGAAGAAAGTTCCATTTAAATGTCCGTTGTTGGTGTTGCATAGTTGCTGGTTGAATCCAATGTTCAGTGCTGGTGTTGCATAGCTGCTGGTCAAGTCCAATGGCTATTTGAGTAGGCTATTTGAGTCTGGATGACATGCATAGAACAATTTTCTAAACCAGGTGAGTTAGGTTGACAGGAAAGCCGGAACCTAGTGTAGCTGAACGTTCAGGGCTGTTGTAAGCAGGTCCATTAATGCTGATCAACCAAGTGAGTTAGGTTGAGATAGTGAGGCTGGAAGTAGGGACCAATGAGTAGCCACAAGTTCAGGGATGTTGTGAGCAGGACAATTAATGCTGGCCAACCAAGTGAGTTAGGTTGAGATAGTGATGCTGAAAGTAGGCACCATTGTGTAACCAGAAATGCAGAGCTGTTGAGAGCAGGTCTGCTTGAATGCTGGGAGATAAATGTCCATGGTAGCCTGAAGTATCAAAGGCTATGAATGCCAGAAGTAAGGTAGCTGCAAGTAGAAAAGGCTAAGAATGCCAGAAGTAATAAAGAATAGGAAAGCCCAACTAGCATCCAGTTGGCTGACAAAAATAAATGAGAATGTAACTCACTACATAAAGCCAAGCACTTTGGCCACAATGGCCAGGGGTCTACGTTTCCCCTCCTCCTCATCCCCTCTGCCTTGGGTTCAGTGAGAATTTGCCAGGTTATATGGAAAGGGAGTGTAAACATTAACTGGTCTAGCAAAGTACTAAAAATCTCAAGAAAAATAAACTGAGATATGCTACGAAATGTAAAAAGTATAAAAATGTTCACAGAGTGTATTACGACTAGGTTCGTAACATTGAAAGAACTACAAAGTCATTAGGCTTATGAAACTAAACAAACTTATATTGAAGGGTGTGTGGCAACCCAATGAATAAAATGTCAAGGTTATAATATCTACCCCTGGAAGATTGAAAAAGATTTTCTAACATCAAACTTCAGAAGAAAAATCCAAACTATTTTCTGAATTTTAGAAAAAAGCCATGCAAAAGTCTTATCTGTTACTTACAATGAGTGATTTTAAATATAATAATGTTTGCTATCAACCATTTTAAAATTAAAGATATTTAAAAACCTAAAAAAGGAATAACAGAATCAAGATTTTAGTTACATTTATGGCTTTAATTTTTGTTTTTCTGGTGAGAAAACATTTTTCAATGTTTTCTGCTCAAAGCTTTGCAATCCCAAAACAATTGAGTTGTCATAAGCACAACGAAAGGTATTTTCACCATTATTGTCATCTGCTAAATCTAATAAAGAAAAGAAAATGGTAAATTCTAAAAATAAATGAGTTCAGCAATACTTTTATTGTGTAAATAATAAATGACTAGTAATGCTACATTTCACAAATTACTAATTTTTATATGAAGCAATGAAAGCACTTTGAAAAATGCATAAAGTTTTGCCTCTGAGATGATTTTGTGTGATCTTTGCATAAAACATAAATGACCATTAAATAATACCTAATAAAATTTAGAATGGCAATATTGTTATCATAGTAAGATATTACTAACAGGGGCATATGAAAATAAGACCTATAGGAAGCACTGAAATTGAGCCTCTCTGATACAACAATACACATCTTTTAGATTATCATATCAGCTTAAAAATACAAATCAAACTCATTAATCTTTTAATCTGTAAATTATAGCACTGGATGACAATTACAATTGAACTTTCCTTGCTCTCATTCATGCAACTTACTCTATTATATGATTAAATTTTGTTTTTCATTTCCTTTTTTAATTTATATAAGTGGTTTAACAAACTAACCATCCTAGTGCTTCTCTACCATGGTAAAGGCAGATCATAAACTTGAAGAAAATGATTTTTTCATGGACCAACAATAGCTTGTCTTTCTTTAACAGAAACTGCTCAGTGTTGTCTCTGTGCTTAGGGCCCATATCATATCTGCATTATCTTAGATCTGGGGTTTCCAAAGTAGGTGATACTACTTTCTTTAGGGTACATCTAGGGGACAGTGAAGAAAAAGGGTGTGGTAGGAGGTCAATTAGGAACAAAAGGAGCTCATGTAGGACTGCAGAGTGACATCAAAATTGAGTAATTTTTTTTTAACAAAATGTATATGACAAAATCTAACTTGTTCCCACTTAAGGAACACATGTGCTTTACAAATAATAAAATTAACATAAACAGTTATGCAGAATGCAAGGCTTTATTTTATTTCATTTTCCAAAGTTAAAAGTCTAAACATTTTTTATATCTTGCTGAAGTTATCTACACATGATGTACCACAAACCAGCCAGATCAAACAGCCAACATCTGCAGGGGCTGATGCGCTAGGTTTGTAGGTGTAGCAATATAACTACAAATGTTCATCAGGCAACATTTTATCTAATCGTATCTAAGAAAAACTGAAATGCATATGTGTGTATTTACACTATTGGAAGGTTATTGCCTTGAATTTGTTTGACTAATACCAAGAAAGAAGTATTTTCATATGGGTGGGGTGCTAGAGATGTGGCCTGAGAACCATGGTGGTGGGGTAGAAAAAGTTTGGGAACCACTACCTTATTTATAAAACGTTTTTTTATTTACTGTTTCTCATTGTCTCATGTTGAAGAGAAATTTCAGAGTTTAATGATAAGTTGAAAAGAATTGAGCTGATGGAAACTTCAAAGCAATAGTGTAGTGGTTTAACATTTGTAGTTCTGCAAACCATTCTATACATTTTTATATATATTTTTATGTATATATATATATAGGTACAGATATAACCAAATATGAATCCCTGTCATAGAATGATGGATAAAACGCCATTGATAATGTAGTAAGGTTACTCCTCACTAAATGCTCAGCTATTATTATGACTTAAATAAATATGAGAGATAGCTAAGACAATAGAATAGATAGATATGTACATACAGAGAGGGAGAAAAACAGAATAGATAGTAGAAAAGCGCTAGAAATCTTTCAGGTGAGATAAAAAAAAATTATTGAAAGTAAAATCTAATTAAAGATTGATAAATCGATTGCCCCCGCAGAACGTCAGTCTAGCAATTATAAATTACGTTTCTGTTCATAAATTTAAACAGAGTATATGATGTAAGAAAGATAACTCACGAACGAGTTACCTCCTTTTTTTAATTTTAACGCAAAACACTCTCGGCTCAACTCACTTCACAAAATGTGAACAAATTACTAAACATAGGATTTTTAAGACTTGGTTGAACTAAGTACTAAGGTATTTTAAAGTTTTCTCCTGTAACTTTCTCCAGATACCTTAGCGTTTTTTTTTGCGAAACTAATATCACTTCTATCGCTACCAATGAGATTCTTGTTCCAGGTTATCTCCTTCTTTGACGAAAAAGTTCCAGGTTATCTCCCTCTTTGATGAAAAAATTCTACATCCTTTTAATTATAAGTCTGATCAGTTGGATACGGTCAAATTGACAGCGTATCTAAAAAATAACCTACAATCTGTTATTAACTGGTGCAAGCAATGTCTTATTAATTTTGATGCCTCCAGAAATGAAACTGCTCTCATTTAATTATCTTAGAGAACCTTTTTGCTTTCTATCAGTATGGTTTATGCTAACTTGCAGGAGAGTGATTCATTGTGCCGTCTCTGGCTAATGTTTTCCGCTGACATGAAATGGAAAGATTGAATCAATTTCTAGGTTTGCTGCTAGAAAAGTTGGTTGCCTGTATTGTGCTAGACTATTTTTTCACCAGAATCTTATACATTCATATGTTTACCATTGAATATTGCCGTCACATCTGGTTTGGTGCCTCTTACTTAGAGATTCTTGATAAAATCCAAAGAAGAATCTGCAATGTTATCTTGGCTTCAGCCACTTTCCCACTGCTACAACATAGCTTTCCTGTGATTTTTCTATAAATATTTTCATGCTAATTATTCTGATGAGCTTTACTCTTTGCTACCTTGAATTTATGAATTTAAACGCAGTACTAGATTGGCAGATAGGTTTCATCATTTTACAGTTGAAATGGTTGGACATAACTAAGTTTTATGCTAATATTTTTTTCTCTCACACTTCTTGCTTGTGGAAATTTCTTCCAACTTCTTGCTTTCCAGTCAAATTTAATTTTCACAAATTTAAATGCAATGTCAATCATTATCATCAGTCTTCCTGTTCTTTTATTTTCTCTCTTCTTACTAATGTTTTTCTTTTTCTCATATTCTTAGTGGCTTTATTGGAATGAAATGATTAAAAAACAACAGATGTATCTGCTGTAGAATCTTAAATTGTACTGAAGTCCATACAATTTTATTGCCTTTGAGTAAACCACAATCTTAAGTACAAATTTAATCTCTGAAATTCCAGTGATGCATCAAAAGTGAATAAAATCATGGATGAAAAATCATAAGGTATATTTTGTTAAGTCATAGAGAAAATAAGTAACATTTTCATTAAAATAAGTAGTAATTAATATATATATAATAATAATAAGTAAATAAATAATAAAGAAGATAAAATATATTTAATCCTGTCACCAATTAAATTATTGTCATGTTTTAATTTATTTGTATAATGGCATCAGTAAATAGTAGATGATTCCAATACTCCATGTTTATTCTGATTCTTTCACAGTCTATTTTCTAGAAGATACTTTGAATGCCTATTATGAATAAGTGATGCAAACTCATATCCCCAGTTACACTCTTTTTCCAGTCCTTTTTTTAACTTGTTTGTTTGTGTTATTGAATTATTACAGTAGTGTTATATATTTTTTACTTAATTATTGTTAATACTCTGCTTTTGTATCAAGTTGAAAACTGTTCAGTATACAAATGACTTTTCATAGCAAATTCAAAGTGTTTTTTCTTTTTCTTTTTTTATCAATTTCTTTTTTCAAGATGGTCTATTTTTGAGTAACCACTCCTGAAATCTGCTTTTTCATATAACTGATTTCATCTAGAGTGTTTTCTAGTCTGTAAATACTTTTGAGAATAGTCTAAATATGTATGATAATAATGCAATAGTTGACAAGATCTTTATTATCACCTTTCTTGTGTAGTAGAATTAATATTCCTAGATAAAAATTTAGAGGTACCTTTCTTTTTTTGTGTACACTGTGTAAGTAGCTGTGCTAATCCTCTGTGAAATTATTTTCCTACTTCTTTGAAAAAGTCTGTTACATTTTTATCTGGTGCTTTTTTTGTAATTCATATTTTGAAATGCAAATATTATTTCATTTTTTATTACATGTGGAACATTACTAGAGAGATTGGTGGGTGGGTTTTGATATTCTTATTTTTTTAGAACAAGTTGAAGTTTCCATAGTACTCTTCAGTTATCCTAATAATCGTTTCTACAACTGGTACCTTCACCATTTCTGTCTATTAAAAGACAAACATTTGGTGTTACATCTCAGCCATCTTTCAAACTGATGGCTTCCTCTGTCTTTTTCATTTTCCTTCCCTTATTCTGTTCTTGATTTTATTTCTGCACTTCCAGTTCTCCCTTTTAGTTTTTATATCCATTTGTCTTCTTTTTTCATCATTTCTTGTGTTTACTTTGAGTATTTCCTTTTGTAATTATTGTTTTGCTTTTTGCTTTTCCTACTGTTTGTACTGTTTCCTTTATTATAGTTGTCAAATTGCCACTCACATTTGTTAATATCACTTCAATTAATATTGTTATTACAATTTCAAAGAGAAAATAATTCTTCTTGCTAAAAATAATGATACAAAGTATAACAAGTATTTCTAATTAGATCTCTAATAATAACATGATCGGTAGACAAGTTACAACTAAAACTACTAATGTTTAAGACAATACAATGCAGAGGTTCAAACACCAACTGTTAAAAATAACTGTGTGTGTATGTGTGCATAATATATATAAATTTGTATATCCTGTCATACTAATAGTATTTATATCCATTTTCTCCTCTTAGTCATCAATTTCAGTTTTTCCTTTTGTTATTGTTGTTTTCATTTGCATTTCCGACGTTACTTCTTTTATTATAGTTGTCAAATTGACATTGGTATCTTCTTCACTGCTTTCAGTTTTTCTATAAAGCCTGCAATATGTTTCTAATTTAAATTATATTATCTCAGATCTCATGGTTTCATTTTTTCTCTCAGTTTTAAAGTCAAATTTGACTGCATAACTCAATTCCTGAGCACTTCCTATATTGACTTTGTTTATGACAGTTATACCGTAAATGGCACTGCCATTTTGCACAGTTATCAAATCAGTTTCATTTCTTTGTTTCCCCATTTACACTTTCCAAGTCAATTCATGGTCTTTCACTGCTAAAAAAGTCTATTCTAACTGTCATTTTGTATCTTTTCGAGAAGTTGACTAATGCTTCTTCTCTTTCCTATTCCAAATTTCCAAACACTGGATTCTTCATCTTTCTTTTTCCCTACTTTTGTGTGGAAGCTGTCCATTAAAATTGGTGTTTACTATTCCTCTAACACTTTCGCACCAGCCCCTCAACCTCTGACGTCTTACTCTCTGGGTTGAGGTGTCTACTCGGTCTTAACCGAACTTTCTCTCCATATTTATATTAATTATATAACCCCTTGAAAGATTTAAATCATCAATTCGTTTTTGTCAAACAGAAACACCAATTACCAAAAATCTTCTGTGAATCATAAAACAAAAAATGCAATAAAACTATGACATTATTTAATTAGAAAAGCTTTTAAATGCTTTTATAAATAAGATATATGAAAGACATTGTCTTAAAAATATATTACGGATATTGTCTTAAGAAAAAAAAATTTTAATAATGAAAATTTAGAAGAACTGTTTTCATTTTTTTTTTTATTAAGTTCTTTTAAAATTCTGTATTAATTTCAGCCTTTTAGATGATATTATTATTAAGTAAAAACTATATTTACTAATCATAAATGGAAAAGCTTAGTACAAATCATCAAACACCAATATTTTTAAATGAATTAAAAAAATTTTGTATGTGTATAAACATGCTCATTTTTGTAGATATGGGTGATCATGCATGACATTATCAGAAAATAAGCGTGACAACTATAGTAAATTTAATGCTAGATAGTATCTAAAATTCAATAAAACATTACATTATGCAGAATATTTTCTTAAATTTTTAAGATTACTGAGTACTTTAAAATTATATATAAGAGGAAATCATCTTATATTCAATTATTTTTTACATCTAAAACCCCCATAGAACAACATTAGATAAACTTCAAACTGTCATGAAGCTGTCAAACATGTCAACAGCTTAAATAAACAGCTGTGTTGAAAAAATGCATTTCTGCAATATTTTAAACTTAAAGTAAATAATAGTTGTTTCAAATCAGATTAATTATACTTTAAATCAGCTAATATTTCACAAATAAACTCTCATAAAAGTATATTTTATTTTTTGAACATTTTTTAATAAAGAGAATTACATTGTGATGAAAGACAACTAAAAAAAGGTGCTTATTACCTATTTTAGCAAACAAAAAACAAAAAAAAGTTCCAGTCAATTTAGATTATTTTTTTAAATAGAGCAATGTATTTTACTTATTGGAATTATTAAATTTAATCTATTCACATGAAATTAAAACTAAAATAAAAGCTTCAAGAAAGATTTTTCATTTTTAAAAGTTCATTTTAAACCTTAGGCATTGCATTTTTTGTGTTGGAACCTAATATGTGTGTGTGGGGGGATGGAGCAAAAGTTTCTAGTATTTGTCAATAAAAGGCATTTGAGCACATGATTTCATTTCACATGTAACTGAAATATATGACATATATAGATATTCACAAAGGAGACATTTCAATGCATGTATCTATACAATTCATATGGAGATAGAAAATTGGGAATTATTTCCAGAAAGAAAAAAAAACATTGTACAGACAGAAAAAAAGATATATGTCTTTTATGGAGAAGGTGCTATAAGTGGTTTCAGAAGAGGAAACTTTAATCTCGAAGACCACAAGCAGGCTGGCAGTCATTGATGATGACAAAATCAATATTCTGATTAAAAATAATCCAGGTTGCTTGACACCGAACATCACAGAGTTATTTGTCGTATCTCATTTGAGTGTTGTAAGGCATTTGAAAACAGCTACATGAATTGCTACAATGTTTAGGTGCTTCATTAATTTAAGAAAATATATTTAATGAGATGTATTTCCATTTCCAATTCTCTGCTCAAATGCCAAAAAAACCCCGTTTTTTTTTAAAGAATAATCACAAGTGATGAAAACTGGATTGTTTATAACAATGAAGAGCAAAAAAGATCCTGGGGAAAATTAGATTACGCATCATTAACTAGTCTCAAAGCCAATCTATATCTGAAGAAGATGATGTTGTGTACCTGGTGGGAACATAAAGGTATTGTGTATTACAAGCTACTTCCACAAAATCAGACATTGAATTAAGGTAAGTACTGTTCCAAATTAGACCAATAAAGGAAGCAATTAATGAAAAGCATCCAGAGTAGGCCAATAAAAAGGATGTCATTTTCCGTCAAGAGAACACTGGACCTCAAATCTCAATGCAAATTTGGCACAATTGGCACTGTTTAGCTGGGATGTCCTACTACACCTATTGTACTTATCTGACTTTGAAACTTCAAATTTCCACTCATTTTAATACTTACCAAATTCTCTTATGGGAATAACTTCAATTCTCTGGGGGCCTGCAGAAGACACTTAGACCATTTTATCATTTAGAAAGATGCCAAATTCTGGGAGAATGGAATTATGAAGCTGTATAACCCAACTCTTGGCCATAATCACTAGATATAACTCATACTCGTGCTGGTCACTAAATACAATAATACACTACATCTATCTAGGTTTTGAATATCATACCCTGTGGTGTAGGAGGAGGGCTACACTTTGGTGAAGGTGGCTCATGTTCAATGAAATCAATTTCGCTGGTTCATTTCCTTCAATGGAATTCATATTGTCTAGTGGATTTCAATACCTGGCAAAGGGGAACAAAAAAAAATATTGGACAGTTGAGTTGAAGGTAAATAACTGATACTGATATATCCAGAAGAGGCATGGCACGTGAAACTAGAACAAGTTTCCCCGGTGGACAAAATAAAGGGTTCAGTTCAAATTTCCAATCACCTGAAGAAGGCCAGAGTGTACAACAGCTGGAACATCATGAATATGGCAACAAAGATAACAGTCCAAACACTGCAAATAATGTAAATAATTACAATACCTTTCTCAGAAATATAAACAGATATTGAGTAAATCTATATCTAAATATTGTCTTTGCTTTAAAAAAAATGATACAAAATTTTGTTACAGTTTAAAGTATTACCTTAATTCTTATTGATTTAAATGCTGTCTACTGTCCTCATCTTTGTTTTTGTTATCAAAATGTTTTGGCCATTGTGCTCTCTAGCCTTCATTAGGTGCTTAATAATCTGGGTAACATTCAGGGAATTTCAAACAGAGCACTAATCTACAGGTGTACACTGTTCTCATTCTGCAAACCATGTTTATTGATATCTTGACTCATTATTTATTTAGTACTACTCAGTTATTGCTCACCCAATTTCCACATTGCCCAACCCAGGGATGGAACTATGTCACCAAATTCATGAAATAATTCTTTAATCCACTTGGCTGAACTTTCATATTAAATGGCTCTCAGTCAGTGACTTTGGAGCTTTACAAAATCTCATTTCATGCTTTACGTCTTGAATTAATTATTTAAAATCAATAATTATTTTTTGACACTGATTCCAAGATAATGGCCAACTACAAATGCCAACAAATTGTGAAAAGGTGGGGTGCTTGAAAATTTAGATTTCTCTATTAAGGCAAACATTTATATATAAATGTATGCTTAGGTAGCATTCTTTCATTAATACAAATTTGATTAAAGACAAGGAATATCTCATTTTCAATTTTTTAGTTAAGTATTATTGTTTGTGTGCAAGAGAACACATCTTTCAATCTAGTGAATGTAAATATTGTTAAAAAATTTTGATATAGAATTTTCAACATTATTCCTGGCCATTATCAAAAACTTGTAAATATTTTCAAAAAACATTTTCAGGTTCTTGAAGTCATTATCACAAAATCATGAAATCCCAAACTAAAGCTTCTATTATGCTACCTGCACATATACAACAAATTGAGTATAAAAACTAATTTGTATGAAATGTACATCAGAGGAACAGCCTTTGTACATTTCAGAAGATTAGTTAAAATCCTTATTTTAATCGAATTTTAAATTAGGAATAAGATACAACAGTTTGAATTACTTGTATAAATATCAAATCTTAAACCTTAAGATATGAAACGTTTCATCAGAGAATGAAACTTAATTCAAAGAGCCATAGTAGTTTTACTCACTGATGACAACCTGGAATTAATGTTATTAATGTCTTTGAAGATACTTTTAAAATTTTTAACAATGTTGTTATACGAAGACCTATTTAATATAAACAAAATCCTTTGATGTTTAAATCAACTATTAAAGTTTTTGTTAACAAAATATTATTTACTTTGGCCATTGTACATTCTTAGACCTGAGGCATATTTTGTTTAGGTGGTTGTTTTTGTTTTTTTTTTTAATTTTTATTTCTCATTGTAGGGCAGATTCTTGATCTGAAAGAGAAACAGAATGCAATTCTTGATTTGAAATCTCAATTTTTAAAAATTTTTTTATGTGAATGTATAGAAAATGCAATGCTAAGTGGTGCTGACACTACTTGGATTTGAAATTGCAACACAAGATCATAAATCCAACTGAAAAGCAGTTGCATTCTTGTTACTAAAATTTCAATTTTTCTACTGAAGAAATTTAATAATTATTGTAAATTCTTTGGAAGTTTTTTTTTCCCTGCAATGAACACTCCTTACATTCCTTTCAATCTTTTGCCAAAGGAGGTAAATAATGAAATTATTTTATTTCCTGGTGATGCTTTGGAAATATATTAATATAATATTTCATTCAAAATACTCTGTGGGCCTTGAGAAATTTTGCATGAATAAATATTACAACACAAAAATTTTCAGCTTTACTTAAAAACAAAACACACACACACACACACACACACACACACACACACACGTGCGCACGCACAAACACAAACAACTTAACAAAATATTTGTACAATTTATCAGGCAAAACATTTTAAGGATTGGTTCAAATCTCCACCTTCACAAAAATTGTATTTGCTTCATAGGAAAAAATATCAGAATTTCATCCAACATTAAATTATAACCAATTTTACATGTCAAACAAACTTGTAAGTTGTTAGGCCTTTGAACAAGTGAAGCAATTTCAAATCTGACAACAATTACAATCTTATGCTAAGTATCCTTGAAAAAGGTATTTACTTTAAAAATTTCAGTCATAAAAACATTGAATTAAACAGCAAAAGAAAACTAATTTTTAAAATAGTTTGAAGTCAGAGTCATTTTTCAGAAAACAGAGTTGATAGAGCCATTAGTCTTTTAGCAAAAAATAAGAAACAGAAAACCAAAATATCCTTTATATACATCAGAACTAACCTGTAGTAACAAAAAAAATGGAAAGCAAAGAATAAAATGGGACCAATTTTATATTAGTGTTCATCTTTTTTGCTCCTAAGAGTGAATTAAAATAAACAAATGAAGGGAATTACAGTAAAAAAAAAAAAATTAAATTTAAAAAAATTAAAAATTCAACTTTATGCTTAGAAAAATATTAAGCAATCTCCTTCACCTTGGAAATAATATTTTTAATTATTAAAATCTCAACATTTCCCACAAGAAAATATTCACATTGTTCATTGTTTAGACATTATTTGTTCTGTATTTATAATTCCTTCCAACTTTTAACCACAACAAAAATGTTTAACCAACACACTATAACAAGATTAAAATCTTCTAAACTGAAGAATATCCAAATTTTACCTTCAAAATATAATTCTTGTTATGCAATGTCTTTTGTTAATTGTTCTGTCAACTGTGAAGATGTTTATTTTTTTCTGGTTTTAAGTTCATTGCCTTGAAGCTTCACCACACCCACCCTTGGTGAAACATTGGGGAATAGTATATTGTTTTATCCAGTGATTGAAGAGAATTTCCAGCAAGAAGACAAACATGAGTGACAGCCTAAAGTACACTTTGTATCTTTCCCGATCTTCAACACTTCCTGATTTCCTCTGAGTGTGTGACCCAGTCACCTTGAGGCAAGGAAAGTCAGCCCAAATAGTTGTCAAGCTGAATTTCTCAGACGGAGTTCCCTGGTGAAAAGCTTGTGAAAGTAATCGCGAAAATTCCCTTCATAATCCATTGTCTGTCGTCATGGTTCTCCCATATGACACATGTGATATACTGATCACAAGCACTGTGAAGTTCCCCCACACACATTTCTGCACCCATGCTCGGCATACATTTTATTTTTAGCTCTAACTACCTGAGCTTGGTAAGTTAAAGAGTCCAGCTCAGCCTTAGCTATAGCTACCTTATCCCTATCTCCCAATTTGACAACATCCACTATTCTAGATTATAGTCTATCTATTTTGAGTCATCTGCTATAATTGGTGGCAAAAGACCTGATGGTATCCTTACAGTGTTCCCACCACTTATTCTCAAACATAAAACCTGACAGTTCCCACTGTATTGTTAGTAGCTGCTGAGCCTGGAAATTCTTCACATTCAACAAAGTGTTGAATTTCTAGTAGCCATCTGATCTAGGCTTAGCCTTATCTAAGATTATGCAGACCCAGACAAGCCTATGGTCTGAATATATCACCCTATAGACAACCTAAGAGCCCTAAATCAACTCTAGAACTAAAACCTGGTCAATGTAGATAGAACACTGCACCATACCTGAGCCAACCCTATCTGTTCAAGTTCACTCTACCTGTTTTAGAGGTTCATTTTGAAATATATCAACTAGATCAAGTCTGGTGACAAATTCACAAAAGTTTGTTTTTTTTACATTGGAAGTAATGTTAGTACTCTAGGAATCTAAATCAGGATCAAGGATGGTGTTCCAATCACTCACTAAAACTGCCAGTTTTGACGGTATCACAAACTGATTCATCCACTAAAGAAGGTTTCCTATTCCCCACAGTCAATGGGTGCATAAACTCCAATGAGTTGGAACATTTTCACCTCTATGATAATATTGAGCACACATTCCTATTAGATCTATGAAGACAAGTGAACAAGTCACGTCCAAAGAATGATTAACAAGCCAAGAAGCAGCCTCCAAATGGCTAGCAATGCATTCTGAGAAGTGATGAAGCTTCCTTAACAGCACACCTGCATAGTCACTGGCAATAAGGTGGGTCTCTTGAATACAACATATTCACTCCAAGGCATCGGAGATCATGAGTGAGTCAAGCTATTTTCGACTCTGACCTCAACCCTCAGCCATTGACTTGCTAACCAGAGATCCATGATCAAAACTGACTGGCGTTGAACTTCCAGGATGAACATGCAGGGAGTCAGGACACAGACTACTTGTCCCATAGACCCTTGGCCCATTTCAATCTAAATAGAGCTGTCTGGAGATAAACTTACGATATCCCTCAGAAATGTTAACATATTTGCTGTGTGTCTGGACCAATGCACATCACTTGTCAGTACTCTGTGCCTGGAGGAAGTTTCTAGGTTCCTCCACGGTTTTTCCTCCACTTTCTCAAAGTTTTGGAGGACCCTTAAATACCTGAGGCTGGAGATTTCTCTTTTCTAATATGTCTGGGTCAATATGCCAAATGTCTTTCCCTGCTTTGAATTTCCTCTTTGCTTCTGCATCCTTTATGCATGGGAGCTCCTCTTAAGATCTAAGGTCTTTTGGTTTTAGGTGTGGGTGTAAATGTGGCTGTTTTCAATGGAGGAGGTGGTGTCGGAGGTTGCACCTGCAGTGATAGGTTTGGTTTTGAGTAGAGTAATGTGTGCAGAGAAGTGTTTTGTTCTTGAGAAAGATGATTTGGGATTGGGAGAGGTAGCAGTTGGGGATGGGGAATTTTCCTCAGTTATAGACTGATATTCTGCGTGTACTAAAACAATGTAAAGTCTGAAAGTTTTTTAATTTTCTTTTTTAACTTTGTTTCCTTTAGGGGAAGACTTTATGCTGGGAAGGCAGCTCCTTCCACTGGCTTGTCCTTTTCTATTTTTTTCTTTAGCACCACTATTTTTTCTTTGTGCTTCTTGCTCACACTGGCCCAAGTCCATGTAATCCAGTAATAGCCCATCGGGTGTTACTAGGGGGGGGGGGTATATTGCTGAGCTTGTCTTGAAAATTCCTCCACATGTATTATACATGGAGGTGGTGTATCCCAGGTGAATGGGGTGGTCTCTGATGACACTGGATCTATGCTATCAACCTTAGGGCTGGGGCTTGTCTTAACCAATTTCCTATTATAGAGTCTTTTGCAGCTCTTTTACCCATTTTTCTGGTGGTTTTTATGATCTTGGACATGTCCTTCATGTCCCTGTGGACAAGGTAAGGCTTAAAAAATGTCCAAGTATTCTACAGAAGGAAGTATGGTCTGTAAGAAAACTTATGAACCACATAATCAGAAACTGAAACACAAAAACCATGTCAGAAAGTGACAAAAATACAGAACAGGTAAAAAAAATCTGATTTCAAAAACAAATATAACTGTAACTCAATTCATTTCACCTCATCATATATTTAGTTATTACTTCTGTTATAAAAATCCCTACAGCTATTGGATAAAAACATTTTTGAATTGAAATTTGATGCTTTCTTATTTTAAGTAGGTAATTTATTTTTTTCACATATTCATGTTTTGCTAAATAATTAATGAAATAATAATATGCTACATGAATCTTGAAATTATTATTTTTGTAGCAATGTTTTTTTTTTTCTTAAATACCTGTCAGTTTAAGAACTGTGGCTTGTTAGGAAACTTCAAACCAGAAAACAGGCTCAAATAAATTGCATTTTTCTTGAAATTACTCATCAGATTCAGTGAACCATAAAAAAGCTATTTTTACAAATATTTACAATGATCCTTGAAGAGTAGAGCCTAAACATCAAGTAAACTAAAGAGTAACTGAAACTTAGACATTGTTATTTGATATTTAACAACCAAATAATTAAAAACTGTTTATGTAGTCTTTTCTCTTCATTTCTTTTTCTTCTTTTTTTGTGGGTGGGAAGATAACCAGAAAGATGATAGGATCTGATAACTTGATAACAGCTAGTTACCTTGTAAACACATGATTCTCCTCCACTCCTACACCTCAAATGCCCTCAACTCCATCACCTGATATAGGAGGGGGATAAGACTGAGGAGAAGAGAAACAAGTGACCTCACATTGAACATTCAAATAAACCTGACTCATGGTCAAATCTCACCCACTTTTCAGATTTTGATGGGCTTTTTATACCTCGCTTTCTGAATTTATAGATTGATACTCTGCAGATTTAGAAATTCATTTTTTTTTTAATTTGTGAGCAATTCAAAATAAAACAAGAAACATTCTTCTCAGTTTACTATGAATGAAACAAAGTTAATTGATGACTAAAATTATAAAATTAATAATTTTCTACATTTCTTAGATAAAGCATCATCATTATTTATTTTTGGATATGTTTTTCTCATCCTATTTTTGTTGTAGTTTATCACAACAATCAAGTCATTTTAAAATTCTGTATGTAAAAATGACAAAAATGCTTTGATAAAAATCAACAAAAATAAAATGAAAGAAAAAACAATGCAAAAACTTAAAAATAACTAAATCATTTTCATTATTTTGTTTGGATAATTATTCTCAATTTTTGTGTTAGGGCAAGTTGACCCAGAGAACACAAAATGTGATATAATGGATAAAGATGTGGATAGTTGTTTAAAAAATTAGTGGAATAAAAAATATAACACAAAAATGGCTACCAGATGACTTTTATTTTCTATCTATGTCTACATATAACTATGAAAAATTATTTAAATATTATCTTTAATATTTAAAAGTATATCTTAGTATTTATTGTCTGAAATTTCAAAATGCACAAATTCTTTGGTGACAACACAGCCTCCTCAGATATTTAAGATTTTTTTTGTGAAGAAAATCTGACCCAAATATGTATGCATGAAATCCTAAGCAGTTATTGTATGGGAGTAGTAGGGAGAAAGTAACTGATCCTTAAAAATTGGATAGCAAACAGCCATAAACTGAGGTGATAACAGGATGACTAAATGGAATGTAGTTCAAATAATAGCCAATGAAGCTCATTGGAGGGTGTATTAGGTGAAGCAAACTGCAAGCAGGAACCAAACAAAAGGCTGTAAAAACAAATTCAGTTATAGAAGTCAATATAATATGAGTAAATATGTTCAGTAGAACAAAAACAACAATGATGGTCTTCCATCAGTTCAGCGTGCGGTGCTTGGTCTAGGAAAAAAAGAAGCCTCTTTTGAGCAAATGCGGCTAGAATCTTTTCAACCTGACTTATGGACTGACTTGACCCAAAGGAGACACAAATCTACAACTAATTAAAAATAGAAAAAATTCTAGTAATGTCTGAAGTGTAACAAGGCAGTGAGGATATGAAATCACCAAATGTAACAGGTTGCATATATAAAAACCACAAACTGCTTACAAATTTATGTAATCTGGTGGACTTTTAAAAGCTTGTTGCATTTAGCTAAAAAGGAATAGAAGTTATCAAATTTTTACCTTTTTATTCAGTTCGCTATATCTTACTTTCATGAATGTTCTCATTAATGAATATAGCTGTCTTCACAGATCCAAGCTACCTAAAAGGTATGTCATGCATTCTGTGTGGGTGGGGGTATCATAACATTGTTACAGAAGAACATATTAGTCAAAATTTTGTAATAAAAACAGCAAAGATAAGAAAACACATTCAAATAACTTGTAGAATATTCTCAATATATGCAATAAAAGTTAATTTTATATTTTGTCAACAATAGTTCATCATTTTCCCACCTTATGTACATTCTTTGTTTGTCATGTAAATGAAGAAAATCTTTTTGTTATTATCATGTACTTTTAAATATTAAATCAAAACAGCAAATTTTACTGCTGTGCCTTGACAGTAATTATAAAAAAATTTGGTTTTAAAAAACAATGATTATAATTTTAATAAAACCCAAACATATGAAAGTGAATTTATACATTTCTTTTGTTCTTTGAGAATTTACAACAAAAATACTTATTAGATTGTTTATTTACAAGGATAGTAGGAAGAGGATAAGCTATAATTGCTGGAGTTTCAGGCTTTGAGTTTCAAGATTACAATTATAAGAAAAAAAATGGAAAATTAAAACAAGATATAATCTGAGATATAAAATAATCTGAGTAGAAAATGTATAATGTCCAGAGAATTATGTTTTTATAAATTTATTGATATTTTTATAAAATTATGAATAAAAAACTTGTTTTCATAGTTATTTATCAAATGCTAAATAAATAAATATTGCATTGTAGGTGTTTTACATATTTTGATAATTTTGTAATTTTTTAATAAAAAGATTTCTTTTCACATTTATTTTTTATAAAATTGTAAATAATAAGTTTTTATAAATGATAAATAATAAATATCACATTGTACTCGGTTCACATAGTTTTATAATCTTGTACATAAACATTGTTGAAGGAGTGAAGGTAGTACAAAATAATAGTGGTGTCAAGGAAAAAGTCTTCCTTTTGAGACACCATTTTTTTGTGGGTACAATACTGAAAACCTTTTTGTTTAGTTGCATTCATGCATTTTAAAACATCAAGATATATAAATAGGTGGATAAGAGTTTTATGCTTACCAGGGTTAGTCAAAGCTTCACTCTGTGGAGATGGAGAAATGAGCTTACTCATAACAGAATTACTTGAAAGAATATTGGAATAGTTTATATTGTTGTGGACCCCTTAGTGGGTGTGTGAGGTGATATGGCCGAAGCGCCCAAATAAGTATGAGGTCCAAAGAGGCCCACTAATGTTTATAAATCAAAGATGTGAAATCTGACAAGTGAAACAAAATGGACAACAGAATGAGGATATTTAAGATTAATAGAAAATTTATTTACAATACAGACCAGATGCATTGTAGGTTAGCATGTGAGTCTGATGAAAGTGTTGAAGAGGTAGGTTGAGTCCAGTTGCCAGTTCTAGCATTGGGTTGTTGCTGGTCCAATGCTTGGTGATGGCGTTGCTCTGTTGCTGGTCAAATTCAATGTCTGGTGCTGATGTTGCATAGTTGCTGGCCAGGTTCAGTGGTGAACCTCCCATAGTATTATAACTGTAGTGTATGGGATAGGTTATTAGAGCCTGGAACAATATACAATGCTGCAAGTAGGGACCGATATGTAGCCGGAGGTTTGGGGCTGTAGTGAGCAGGTCCGTTTACGCCATCAACCAAGTGGTGTAGGTTGAAGTAAGTGTGCCTGAAGCAGGGACCAGGGTGTAGCCAAAAGTAAGAGTCCATGGTAGCAGGAAGTAGCAAGGCCAAGAATACCAGAAGTAAGGGTCTGTGGTGGCCTGAAATAGTGAAGGTTAGGAATGTGGAAAGTTGATGGAAAATAAGATCAGTGGTAGCCTGAAGTAAGTGAAGGCAGTAGCTGGAAGTAGTAAAGGCCAAGAGTGTCTGATGTAGAAATGTCCAAGGAACCAGGAGTAAGAATAGAAGTAAAAGCCCAACTAGCTTCCAGTTGGCAGAAAAAAAAAGAAGGAAGACTGTAACTTAATTCAGAGCCTGTCCAAGCACCTTGGCTGTGAATTTGGTGAGTATTTGTCAGGCTATATGAAGGGAGTGTAACAGTGACCACAAGTCTCGCAAAATACTAAAAATCTCAAGAAAAAATAAGCTGAGATTTGCTATAAAATATGATAGTATAAAAATGGTCACAAAATGTATTATGACTAGGTTCATAATATAAAAAGAACTAAAACGTCATAAGTCAGTTATGAAACTAAACACAATGAAAAGGTCAAGGTCAAAGTGTCTGCTTAGGTCAATTGTACAAAGTAGCCAAGGCTACAATAATGTATATGACACAAACCAAACATTCTAACATCTAAATTATCACTGTCTCGGTGATAATGTAGGTGATAGAATGTTTGGCTTGCATCATATGCATAAACAATTCCATTCTGAAATTAATTATAAAGGTTTCATAATCTTGGAATTCATAAATTTTGAACTGACATTAGTTTAAAAAAATATCATTATATATCCACATATATAAAATGCAATATATCACACATTAATTATGCAGTACTTTTCTATATCATCAGAAGATTTACCGTCCTGGGTATGACATTAAACTGCATCCAACAGCAAGGCCTCTGATCAGGAGGTTTTGAGGAAGTGTGGAACCACTTCTTAATTGCTGGTGTTCCCAGGTCCACCCTGACCCGGGGTGGTAGCACCTGTTGGGGTCCCAGCTATGGGAAAATAGTGAACTTCCAGGTCTTTTCCAGCACATTGAAACAATGATGTTGCCAACTACACTTTTTTGAAACAATGATGTTGCCAGTTTTTGAAACAATGATGTTGCCAGTTTTTAAAACAATGATGTTGCCAGTTTTTGAAACAATGATGTTGCCAGCTATACGTTTTTGATATATTTAGTAAATACTGGATCTGGCATTAAATAACCCATAGTGGTTGATATGCCATAAAACCCCAAACAAACAACCAATCAGAAGATTTACACTATCTATGAATTTTTCATCTCCATATAATACACACTTCTGCTGATTTAGCTGTCCACTAGATTTTTCTGGTGATGTAATAAAAATAGAATTTTATGTTATGTTTAACTTGATAAATAAAACTCCATAATTATTCAATAGTGAATAGAATATTATTTGTTTAATTTCATATAAAGAAAATGCCAAACAACAAAAAGTCTTTGATATTTTCCAGATATAATACAATTACAAAATTACTTGAATATTGCTATCATTTTTTGACAGTATGGGTTAACTAGTAATATAATAAATTCTTCTGCTCTACACATTAGCCAATAAATGTATATAAATTTATTTTTAGATCTTTCATTTTGAGCTTAGAATAAAAAATAACCACAAATGCAATTGAGAAAACAATTTACTGATGACTTTCCAATATTGGAAAATTCTGCAAATGTCTTCATTGAGAACTGCATTTATTTGAAAAAAGAAAATGATGCAGCCTAAAATATATTAATTGGTGAAGCAAAATATACCTTTTCCTTTTCTGTATTTTGAATTGGATTGGGAACTTTTGGTCTATATACAGGAAATTCAATAATATTCTTTCTGGATTATCATTGATTATTTTTTGATCAGCAGATTTTTTTTTACTTTCTTCTGGTGAATGGGTCTGATACAATCTTTTTGCTAATCTTTGTTCTCCTTATAATCTAGTCTGTAAATTATGTCTTGTCGCCATTTTATTAGTCTCTTTTATTGATAGGGAAATGATATTTGTCAACTCACTTTTGCTTACATCTTTTGTATCTTGGCTTTCTTTTTTTGCTTTTAATTTAGCTTCATGTTTGCCATGATAAATAAACACACTTAAAAAAGAATGAACCACCTGAAGCACAGTGAAAAGAAAAATAATAAGGATAGTCCTAAAAATATTATGTAATATCATTTATTAAACAAAACTGAACAAAACAAAAAAAAATGAAACTGAGTATGGCAAATATTTTCTAAACAATCTAACAAAGGGGACAGCTAAAAATAAAGATTTGTTTTCATTTTTAATAAATAAACAGAATGCAATACATAAAATGAAACTTATTTTTCCAAAAAACACTTTTTGCTTATCTCCTTACAAGCATAGAACTGAGCAAAATCATCTGAACAAAATCAACAAATTCCAAATTAATAACTTTTTGTTTTACAGATTATGCAAAAAAAAGAAAAAGAAATGTAATGAATTTTCATAAAAAATGATAACAAAATTCATGGATAAAACTTGTCAGTGTGAATGTAGAACAGATTTATTTGTTTCCTTCTAGAAGACCCATGAGATCTAAATACAGGAAGCAACCATTACTGTGTGGTTTCAGGGTCCCAACATTAGAGGGCTTCTCCCTTCTAAATAATTTCCTCAATAATCTTCTACTACTTACAAAGATTAAAAGAAGAAATTGAATAGCAATGAAGAGAAACAAAACAAAAATGAGTCTGTGAAAGAAGTTGCCAGCCTAACAGGATGTTGGATGAAGAGAAGGCAGAGGAAAGCATGTTGTCAACCACCCATTTCAAGAGGTGTGGCAGGCTAAATTTAGATTTCTTGCACTTTCCATTTACAACAGTAAGAAAGAACATAGCAAGGCAAGGACATTTGTGCATGAAAAATATTCCTAATTATTTTTATTAACTAAATGTTATTTATAGACTACCCCCACTAAAAAAAACAATGTTGACTCTGATCTAAGGTTAGAATGATTCTTCCTTTATATAAACTATAAATCATCATCATCATCATCATCATCATTATCATCATCATCATCATCATCATCATCATCATCATCATCATCATCATCATCATCATCATCATCATCATCATCATCACCACCAAATACAAAGAGCTGGGGATGGAAATAGAAAACATTTGCACTTAAAAAATAAAACTATGCATGTTGGATTTGGATCTTTGGATCTGATAAAGAAAAGAACTCAATAACAAATCAACTAAATTTCTGATGCACCATCTCTCCAGGAAATCAAAAAAATAGTTCTAACAAGCACAGCATGTTTCCTGCAAAGAGCTTTGCCCATTTAAGCCTTTTGCAATACTAAGAAAACTAGAAGTCCTAATAGAATTTATTATTAGTGGGTACAATCTTAGCCAAATAAGATATGAAGATAACACCATTTTTATAGCAGACATAGAACACACTGAAGGAACTCTTAGACAAAGAAATAAAAGAAAGTGAGAAGAAAAGACTAACCTAGAGTTGTAAAAAGACAATCTATGGTCATTAGCAAGAAGGACAGCCTAAGATACAAGCTAGAAGTTGGAGACATCAAAATCAAGTACAGAAATTTAAATATCATGAAAATGTTTTAATCGATGATGGAAAATGGGATACAGATATACAAAGGGCCACTGGAAAAGAAAAAAAATGCCTAAGCAAAGGAATAAGAAGCAAAGAAATGTCATTAGAATCAAGGGAAAGAGTGCTTAACTGCTATGTAATATCAATCCTCCTATACGGCAAAGAATGTTGGACAATTTCCTCACAGATGAAGAGAAGACTTGAGGCAACAGAAATATGGTTCTACAGGATACTGAGAATATCATGAATGGAGAATGTGAGAAATGAGGAAGTTTTAAGGAAAATGTCAACAAAAAGATACTTATGCTTAGAATCAAAAAGTGATACTTGAAATTTATGGAATATATAACAAGGAAAGAGGGCTTGAGGAATTTAAAACTCATAGGACATATTGAAGGCAAGAGTGGGCAGGAGAAACAGTGAGTAACCCGCCTAATGAGTTTGTATAAATGAATGGCAGAAAAGGAGTGGGAGAGATAGTAAAAAGGCAAACTCTGCTAAGAGCTACAAAGTTTATAGGAAGTTGTGAAGAGTCATGATCACCTATATTCTGAAGGGACATGGTACAAAAGCGCATTGAAATTAAAATGTATTATTTCTTTCTCTTTCCCTGTCTGCTTGCATCACTTATTTAAATCTCTCTCTTTCTCTCCATCTCTCTCTCTCTCTCTCTCTCTCTCTATATATATATATATATATATATATATATATATATATATATATATGTGTGTGTGTGTGTGTGTGTGTGTGTGTGTGTGTGTGTGTTAATAAGAACAGACTTATTTACATTACCAAGAGTTAGTGGCAGAACAACTGTGTGGTCTCATTCACATCAAACAGAGAAAAATAAGATGGAAATTTGATATTATGGATTGATAATGTTTGAAACTCTAAAGAAAGCCATTCCTTTCCAGACTCTTTGAAGATTACAGCAATAAAAATGTGTATAATGAAAAACAACCGTACCAAAATCCTTGGTTTATAAGAATTATTTTTGGTCCTTTCTTTGTCTGATTTCCTCTTCAGAACAACTTGTTCCACTAACAGGTGACATAGAAATCTATCACACTTAACACTCATAAACATTTGTCAACTTCACACAAAAAAGAATTTAGAAGAATTAATTTCTATTTCTTTTACAAGAGGAAAGTTTTTTTTTCATTTAAGAAAGCTTCTAATTAAAAAATTAACTAATTCAAATTAATACATCTATTTTAAAGCAAAATCTTCAGCTGCTCTCCACCATAAAATATTCCAGTGATTTTATTTTAAACCTCACAATCTTTAATCAAAATGAATTGTTATTTTAGATTTTGTCCAAGCAGCCCTTGTGTTCTTTGGATTTCTAATTAATAAACTATAAGTAAAAATACTTTATATAATTTTGAGAAAAGTCAGTGTCAAATGCAAGAATTGTTTGGATTGTTGAACATATTACAATATTTTAGCTTATCCATTTTCTTACCTTCTTCAGGTGGAAGGAAAATTGGAGATCTTTTTTGTTTCAAGTAGAGCAAACCAGAAAATGATGAAAAAGAAGAAGAAAATGGTGGAAAAATATCTATACATTATAACATACACTGAAAAATCTCTCTCTCTCTCCCTCTCTCTTTCTCTCTCTTTTACACACACATCCCCAATCCTAATTGAATATCATTTTGTAACCAGATATTGACTGAGCACATTCTTTTTATTATCTAGACATTATATTAATGTGCTTACAAAATACACAATATCAACTTGTTATAAAGCTTTCTTTTCCCCCATTAACGTAAAAATGTTAGTTGTAAATTTTGAAAAGCAGTGGGTAAATGTAAAAAAAAAATGGCTAATGAGCAAAAAAATCATTGTAAATGCAACTGTTAAGAAAGGAAACTCTTTCCCAGTTAACCTTATTCTGATGCTCTGATATTTCCCAATCAGAAAGTTTCGGGCTCAAACACTGTGAGCCTAAAATCGAAAAGTGTAATTGTCATATATGCAAGTAAACAGAATAATACATTGTTTAACCATTTACATCAATAATAAATAACTGGTTTTATTTGTATTGAATAACAAAATCTTTGTTTTAAATTGTTTTAAATTCAGTTCTTTCTATATTTTGTCAGTTAAAACTTTGTCATAATTTCTTTTTCACCTTCTAGACACTCCCAATTACCATCTCTTGCCCACATCCACCATACTCCACCATTAACTTCATGCCTTTATGGAATTTGACAGTTGTAAAGGCATCTACCATCTTAAAGAACTTGAGATTTCATCCTCAAAAGTATGAGAGAAACAGAGCAAGAGAAATATTTTTCTACTTGCCATTACCTGCTGTGTTTGTTGCTACAAAATATTTTTTCTTACTTTTTTGTCTTCTTTCATTTTTTACTTCACCTCTTACTTGAACTTTTACTTCACTGTGTAATTTAAACTCTGCCATATTTTTTTGTTTTTTTGGCTGGTGCTGAAATTTATTCCTGGATCTTGAAATACTTCATAGTCACATCAAGGGAATTGTCATTGAAAATCGTTTTCAAAGTGCAGATCTCTATGATGGAGCCATGAATGACTTTTAATAGCTGCGTAAACATTCATGTCTGTTTTGCCTTCCATGAAATAAAAGCTTCTACAGACACAATGATGAAAGAATTTTTATTCATGTTAGGGATGAAGTGCTTTGTTCTTGTTCTCCAAATTTCATCTGAGAAACAGAAATGAGATATTTTATCGGGAAAGAAAAAGAAACACAAACTTATTGCAATGTTAATTTGTAAAGAGAATCCAAAGTTTGAAATGAGTTCCTTATCAGAAACAGTTTTTCTCCTTATGATTAATTATATTTGTTCTCAAGGTATTCAAACTGCCTGCATGCTTTCCAGACTCCATATATATATATATATATATATATATATATGTGTGTGTGTGTGTGTGTGTGTGTGTGTGTGTGTATAAAAAAGGCTATTAAAATTCTAATATGCCAGTATATAAAATTATAGATCCTAACTAAAACCTTATATTTATCTATTATAAAAAATTCAAAACGTATAATCTTATTCTTAGAAATAATTCATCACTTCAAAAATCTAACCCATGTAAAAATAATGTTGTTTATAAATTCTTATAAAGTTTAAATTCAATTTAATAATGCTAGAAGCAAAATGGCTTTTAATTATAAATCATTTAATACAGTTAAATAAATTTTAAAACTTGAACTTTGTGTATCAAAAGGATGATTTTTCCCCTTGACATTGATATTATTTTAGCTACCTTCACTCATTGGCAATGTTTGTTGTTTTAAAAAGTAATGATCAGAATTGTAATAAAACATAAACATATTATATATTTATGTATTTTGTTTGTTCTTGAGAAATTACAACAAAAATATTAAACACTATTTATTAGACTGTTTATTTACAAGAATAATTTTATAATTACAACATTAAAAGTAATACAATTAAAACTAATGCAATCTCATATTCATCATTTACCAATTTATGAAGCAATAAATATGAATTTTTATTAGACTTTTGCTAAATTAAAGTATGTGAACCAATTGTAATTATTATTATTATTTACCATTTTATAAAGTTCAACTAGCAGTTAGCCGATGGTTTGTCAACCATTCCAATAAACAATATATTAAATAAATAACGTTTATTATTTTTGTTGTCAATTCCCAAGAACAAAGAATATGTATAAATTCACTTTCATATGTTTAGGTCCTATTAAAATTCTAATCATCACTTCTTAGAACAACAAACATTGCCGAGGAGTGCGAAGCGGATACGAAGGGCTAAAAATTTGTCAAATTCTCTTATTGAATATTTTTCCATTTTCTAACTGTGCAGAAGAAATCCACGCTTAGGGCGTGCTCCTGCCTATGCCATTGGCTCCATGATATAAAGAAAAAACCGGGTCAAACTCATTCTGTCGTTTATAACAGAAAACGATTAATGGAATAGCTGGGATGTGCTACCTACGGAGTTGATGGAATAAGTGGGATGTGCTGGCTACAGATTAGTGTGCCTAACTTCGAACGCATATAAAGCCAGTGGCAGTAGTAAACAAGAGTGAATGAAAGTGACGTGGTTGAAGTTGGATTTGTGGATGTTTTAACCTACGGCTCTAAATTTGTAACAGTTCGCTACAACCTATTTCGGCCATCAGATGGAGGACAAAGGTTTCACCGTCAAATTCATCTCGGCTACGGGACTATCAGTAGTCGAATGGATTGAGAAAGTTTAGCTGGTGTGCGGTGTCTAAGAGGTGAAAAGAGTAAACCGAGTCTTTCGAATTTGCGGTATGCCAACAGTTAATAACCAAGGCGCGGACAGATGTAGATAAAGCGTGCCCTCGTTGAGACGTTTACAACGAACTCCTTTGTAGTCCATGAATGGTTTAATATGCGACGCTTGCACGAAGGGGAAACATAGATATGTGCCTAGCAGAGTTGTACAAGCTATCGCTGTTATTCGGCGACATTCCGGAGCGTGTGCATTCGTGACTGGATTGCCAACTCATGATAAGCAGCACATTCGCGCATGCCACATAGGGACACTAACTGTTGTGGCAGGATCCACCTAATCTGCATAGGTGACTACCAAATATATATATAATGGTTGGTACCGGAAGACGAGGAGGAGGAATCACGAGATCCAACTAGAGACTCTGATCGACTGCGACTAGTCAACACATTCTCCAGGAACGTCTTCCCAGAAATATACAGAAATACTATATGTACTTATTGTGTACACTTTCTTGTTATAATACATTCTTGTTCTAAGTACATTTTGTGTTGCATTATTATTCCATGCAATAGGCGAGATTCAACAATGAGTCAAGACTCAACACTAACTCTAGTCCAAATACTAGCTCGTGCTAGGGCGTTCATGAAAGATGAAACTTCAGCAGATGAATCGGTTGTGGCGGCCGCGCAGCCAGCGTACAAAAATAGAGAATCATATCGCACAGAGAACCGCATAGGAAAAATTACATGCTTTAGATGTGATGTGCAGAATCACCTGGCAAGAGACTGACTGAGTCGGCGAGTAGGGGCGATCAGGTAACGCGGTCAGTGAAAGCTCAAACAATTGCGTTGCTATCGGTGCGACCAATTAGGTAATTTGGCCCGGAATTACTCGTGGTTGGCTTCGCGTTGTTACGGCGTTTATCAAACGTAGAACGAATGCGATTATGTCAGGATGGGATGACGTAACTGATGAGGACCATGCTGGAAGATACTATTAAAGATACGCGAAGGCGACACAGTGCAATGTACCTGGTACATGTATGCTCGTGTGATCGATGTCTGGATTGATGCGAGCTCTTTGGACACTGGGGTCTCACTGGAAATCAACGGATCTGTTACTGAGGATGCGTGCTGGTTGCGTTCAACGAATGACGCTCAGCAAATCGACCTAACTGAGTTAGATGCAGCGCTAAAGGGCATTAATCTTGCTCTCCAATAGAAAACGACTGTAGTGAACCTGCAACTGATTCTCCGTACGTGCATCGATGGGTTTCTACTACTTTAACTGGAAAGACCAGGCTGCACACTAAATCCGCAAGCGAGATGCTCATACGACGACACAATATATTCGTAGAGTTGATTAAGGAGTACACTGTAAGTGTTCGATTGGTCACATTTGATCACAATTGAGCGGACAAGCTTACTAGAATCCTACAGTGTTGGCTTAACGCCACAAAAAAGCAAAATGAACCTTTGAAACATTTGAGTGTTGCCACCAAAGAAATTCCTAGCATAGATAATGACCACTCACCACCAAAGTGGACATCTCGGAGTGAAGCGGACATGGTACTTTGTGAGCAGACCAACCCATATGTGAAAAAATTAAAGCGTGTCAGTCTATATATCCTTCCTTTGTACGATGGTGATGTGGTCGGTTAGATGTGTGCGACACCTGGAGTAGAGTAGGTATGGATGTCACTCATTACCTAACATTTCCTCGCTCTTATTGACTGCAGCTCTACCCGATTTGCAAGTATGGTGACCATTGCTTCGACAAGCGTCATTCACCAATAGGAGGCGATATTTTTTGAGCGAGGTCTGCCAGGGGAGATTCTCGCAGACAACGACAGCGCTTTCTGTAGTAGTCAAGTCAGGCAGCTTTTAGATGAGTTCACCTTCGGTTGCGATGTGCATACATGCCATCAGGGAATGGCATAGCAGTGAGCCAACACTGGAGTGTAAAGAGGGTCGTGTCCAGGGAGCAGTGTATTGTAATGGAAGCGGTGTACTGGTACAATGTGACTCTAAAAGACGACCTTTCAAGCACAACCACATCAGCCAGCGCTGTCTTCACGTACCTGGTCCGAATAAAGGGAATTGGAACCACAACCACACCCACACCTGTTTATGAGGAGGTACACGGACCATACAAGGTTGGAGATCCCGTCTAGGTGAAACCTCCCAGAAGCCAATGCACTACCAATTTTAGAAAGGTGTGGGTCTCAGGTATAATCAGTAAGCACTCAGTCAATGGGACTAGCACCACATAAAAGATCGCCGTCTCCGTTTCGTAGTAACTTCGACGACGAACAGCAGCAATGTGTCTTCTGACAGCAAGATGCTGCTCCGGTGCAATCCATGCTCTCCCAACAGTTCTGGCGGCTTACCTACTAGCACTAGAACGTCAGACGTCTCATCTGAAGAAATTTGTACCACCTCTCCACGAAGAAGCAAGCACCAAAAGAGGCCGTCTTTTGAAATTAAGGCAGTCCTCTACGGAAGAGTCGACGATTGCCTCCCTCCACGAACAACGAAGTACACGGCAAAAAAAAGGCCACCCCCCTGCTACCATCATTTTGACCAAGAGATCAGGGAGGAGTGTGCAGAAAAAAATCCACGCCTTCAAAAAAGCTTAGGGCGTGCGCCTGCCGATGCCATTGGCTCCATGATATAAAGAAAAAACCGGGGCAGAATCATTCCATCATTTCTAACAGAAAACGGTCAATGGAAATTATGGAATAAGCGGAAAAAGAATTTTTCATATCTTGAAATTTTTATTATATTAAACCTTTTTATTGTTATTCATTTTTATTAATGTTTCTTTCATTCTATTTCTCTAGTAGCATAAATTGCCTGAATTTCTTAGATTAAGTCAAATCAATTATTAATTTTTAACTAGGAATTCTTTCATATTTATTTCAGTTGTTTTTCATCACTTTGTTAATCTATGGCTATTACTAAACAGTGCTAATTGAAAATAGAGCTCTCATATAAAAATTTAATTTTCCAATAACCAAACTTTTTTTGTGAGAGGCCACACTAATTCTCTGACCTCAAAAAGGCACAAACAGTAACAAAAACTCAAAACTACCTCGTAAAATTTGAAAGTTACAAACATTTATTAAATTGATACAAAACAATATAACACAGTACAAATCTGACCAAAAGGCTTGCACAAAATATTTCTTTTCTGGGGCCTAATTATGAACAAGGCTAAATAACAACAAAATTATAAACATAATTGGCTCTAAAAAAGATTCACAATACATTTTTTTCAAATGAAGACGGAAAAACTTTGAGAAGAGGAAACGAAACCTGTTAGCAAAAGAAATAAAAAAAAGGGCACCCACTTAAAAGATAAGCTAAAAAAACAACATGCTTTTTCGACGTGAATCCCAGGGAGATTTAACGATCTTTTACAATTTCTTTGTTTTTGAAGTTTTCCCTGCTTTTTGTTCTTCT
Source organism: Acanthosepion esculentum (assembly GCA_964036315.1). NCBI lineage: Eukaryota > Metazoa > Mollusca > Cephalopoda > Sepiida > Sepiidae > Acanthosepion > Acanthosepion esculentum. Next base: position 55,306,706 of record OZ038510.1, read on the forward strand.
TCCTTTTCGTCAGCATAGTTTTTAAGAATGCCGAGACTTTTCTATCCTTTGCTCTGTTGGCAACTTTCTGACGAGGAAGCCTAAATACTTTCTGCGGACAGCTTTGCCTGCTTCGTTTCTGACGACCAAGTCAAGCCGACTTTCGTTGCACGTGAAGTCCGATCCTTTCTGACCAAGGCGATTCTTAAGGTCTCGTGTTCTTAAATAACCTTGGGAGAGACTCAACTTTAAATTTACGGACAATAAATACGAGGGTAAGGTATTCTTTTGAATTTGAAAAATGATTCCCCCAACATTTCAACATGACTTTTATTTCTGGTGGTCCTTCTTAGAGCTAATTATAAATTTTGAAAAAATCTACACACAAAATTAAAATTTTTACTATACCGTCTTTAATACACTTCTCCCAAAAGTAAGTGTATAAAACAATTCCAGACTATTTAACCATACTTAAACACATTATTTAATCACACTTTTTAAATATTATTTTTAATTATTTTATACAACTAATATATTTTTTACTCAACAAGACTGAACATCACATACCTTTCCCTTTAAGAAGCCTATATCACTATTATAATTGCTCTAACCATTTGAGCCATAGAACTAATAGTTTAAAGAATGTTGAATCTGATTCCTTTTTTTCCAGTTGCTCAATGTTTATCTTACATATATAAGTTGTACTAGTTCTAGTATTTTCTTGAATTATTGAAAAGCAACTGGAATTTTGATGAAAGCATTATAAACCCAAATTTATGACAGAGTGTAAAGACTTCCAACACCGCAGCTGGTTGCTGAAGTGACCGCTTCAATACCGAGCTAACATTGTAGCGGACCGTGGGGGTGAAGATGTGAAGGTTAAAATTTCCTGCTGGCCGGTCCAGCTACATGAGAATGTCGGACATTAAATCCAAAGAAGACAAAGAAAACAAACAAGACCGATATATATGAGTAAACAAATATATATTAATAACGAGTTACACAAAGACATGAAAAGTTACATAGTGTTTGTATGGAGAAATTATGTGTGTGTATTGTAAGTGTTTGTACGTACGTGTATTGTTCTTAGCGCGTTTCCGGAATTTGGGAAACGCTGTATCTGTGAGAGGTCACATATTGGTGTCAGTGGAGAAGAACGATTTTACCTCGTCTCTGTTTCCGAGTCGAAAAAGAGAGATAGAGAGAGAGAAGGGTCAGCCAGTATTTATACTCAGGGGAGAGACCCCTGTTGAAGGATTAAGGAACAGAGGAGGAGCTAACTGCGACAACATTATCCCACGTTGTGATTTAAGACTGATCATAAGGCAGCTAAGATCGAATCCTCGCAGGTATCTTCGTGTTGGGCTGGTTCAAGTAGGGCCATGGCGTACAGGAAAAAATAACACTCGAATAAATTGAACAAAAGTAAATACTGTTTTTATATCAGTCTTCCGTACAATAATTGGCTTATATCAGAGTGTGCATGCAATTAATTATCAGCCCAACCCGCGAAGTGATATTATTGTTGACCTGGCAAAATCTGGTTTGCTGTTGTTGGTAAGGTTCGGCACAACTATGAAGTCGGGGGTTCGCTTTGCCAGGCAATCACATGGGGTGTATCACGACCGGTGGCTGGGACGAACTCTGCCGTCTCGTCTGTCTCGTCTCTTGTCTGCGACTTGTCTCTCTTCTACTCAATTCGCTTCGCGCATTCGTATTTATGGACATTCGCCCAAACTGACATGGGGGTATAGCGAGGTAAGAACATTTCGGTGAATCCCTTCGGGCTTACGTCATAACTATGGAGAATTAACTCTTTCCACCTTCTCTCACCGAACTCTTCAGTGAGCGTGATTCCTCCATCCTCCTTGATGTCTTATTTGCGCCTGCTACCTCGACCATTTTCCATCCAGGAAAACTCAGTTCCAAATTCAGTTGTTTATAAACATCTACTTTTTCGCTTTCCAGCCCGCACCTTCAGCTGTCTGTCAATCAAAATTGCCCCTTAAGTCTGGGTTACTTACACTGCTCGACATACAATTCAAGTCGTTTATGTGTGAATTAAATCCTCAATTCTTCACACAGGCTTTTGGTATTAACCCTTCTCGTTTCAATGTCTCTCAGCACGCAACACTTTCTTGTTTTAACAAAACTTTCTTCCGTTTTACTGCGGCAACGACAAATAATATCGCAAGAAGACACTTGCCATGTTTTGCAGTGAGTGGATAAAAAGATTCTGTTATGAAATGTCAGTTCTTTTGTAAGTTTAGTAATGCTGAAGTAAAATGCAAACAATTTTCCCTACCAACACTTGGACCTTATTTGATTGCAAACCCACTTCTCAGTCATAGTATTTTGGTTGTCTCCTTGGAAAACACAGAAAAAATAGTAATTTATTGTTTATATTGCTCGCTAAGTGACAGTTATAAATAGAAAATAATATTGTCTCAGTATCATAGATTTTTATCTATCTTTGAATAATAGTGATAATAATTCTTCTACCCCATATGTGCGCTGCGTGTCCTTACTGACCTCTATAAGCAATTAACATCTATTCAAGCAAATAATGTAAACTTTATTGAGAAATAACACAATATGAAAATACAGTTCTTTTTATGTCTAAACCAGATTTACTTTTGAGTTTTACACATGCTGAAGTAAAATTTGCTGACAGAAAGGCATAGAGAAACAAAATGAAAAGCAAAGAATTTATCAATGTAAAAACAATGGTATATAAAAATTCTCATAAATTCCCTATTTCTAGATATCACCAATAAATTATTCAAGAATTACCATTACCACTTTCTACTTGTTAATTAGTCACGAAAATAAATAACTATTGCAAAAGAACAAACCAGGTGCTATACCTTTTCCTTTTTCAACAAACACAAGTAAATCAATAAATCTGTAGCCTAATGATGAAGAAAAGTATTTATTTTATTTTAGAAATATTTATTTACATTATGTACATTGTTTGGACTGTTGTACCCATCTTTATTGCCACACTCACAATCTATGCCCCAGCCTTCTTGTTATTGTGACAATACAGATGGAGACTGCAGTCTTCTTAACAATGTAAACATTATAAATAGTTACAATACCTCATCCCAGAAATATAAACAGATGTTGAAGAAATATTTGCTTTTCAACATAATCTCCTTGTGTCAATGCACTTAATTTATTAGCGAATATCATTCGCATAGATCAAACTTTATAAAGTTAAAAATTCAGCTCAAATCTCAGCTAACTCTGCATCGAGCAACAGATTTATTGTTGCACTCTAATATAAATAAAATATACTAATAAAAATTCTATTTGTATAGTTAAAAATACCAATGGTAAACATTTTGACAAATTGTCTGTATTTATCTTCCAGTTTTACATATTGCATTTATTTATTTAATTAAAGAAAAACTCAACCAGTCCTTTCCTGTTCTTGCTTCACTTTTGTTTAGCAGAATTCTTTAAAATATTTTTTCTGTACTTATTTATCCCCCTAAATGCCTCCCTTGTTTACTCCCTTTATTTCCTATTTTCTTTACTTCTCTTTATTCCCCTTTATTTACACTCTCCCTTTCATTTATTTACCTCCCCCCTTCTTTCATCCTTTTCGTTACTCTCTTCCATGCTTCTTGTTTATTCCTCTTAATTCTCTCCTTTATTTAATCTTGATCATTTTCTTTTCTTCTCATCACTTTTCTTTACTCACCTTTATTCCCTTCTATGTCACACAAAGGCTGATTTGACATTCTTAATCATCTAAAACACAATGCTGAGATGTAAGTATTTTAATATTTCTGTAAATTATTTCAATTAAAAAATGAATGAATACCTCTGGCAACCATAGACATTAGCTACATTTGCAGATTAGAGGTTCAAGAATGTCACTCCTTCTGGTTAATGAAACTTATTACTACAATTTTGTTTGGAAGAAATAAAACTTTTATATTGTATTCAGTTCTTGTGAATTTAATGATATAATACTTCACTTTATAAATATCCTTACACTCAAAGAAACTTATCAAACAAAGTCAAGAGCCCCTACCCCTTGTGTTACAGTTTTTTTTTTCAAAGTGTGGCTCGTCAGTAATTCTAAACCAAACACTAGACAGTGGTTTCCAAACGATGCGACGCGCCTCATAGGTGCGGTGGAAGAAGGTAGCAGGTGAGGCAGAATTATTGCAAGATAAAGATTTAGAAACAGTTTCAAAACATTCATATGTCAAAAATAAATATGATTTCAAAATTTAAAATATTATTATGGATTACTTGCATGGTAATTAGTATAAATAGTTACAAATAATTATTGACCGATTTTATCATTGTGATATTTTTGCATTATATCAAGTATTAAGAATATATTAACTAGGCTCCACAAATTGGAGGAGAGAGTTATCAATGATAATGTTCTGACTTCGAATCCGTGGTTTTCTCCCTTTCACCCTCTGTCTGTTTGTGTGTGTGTGTGTGTGTGTGTGTGTGTGGTGGGGGGGTTCAATGTATTTTTTATCACATAAAATTTGGTGAGGTGCGAGCAAACTTTCATTCCGAAAATGCGGCCCAGAGAAAAATGGTTGGAATTGCAAGAAAGATTGGAGAAACGAGCCGAGGAGTTGTTCAGTAAGATGGAAAAAATTCCTCCTTCTGAAGGGCGAGGTGTTGGGGGCGGGGAGAACACAAATTTGTATGTTATATAAACAAAAAAATGTGGTAACAAGGGCCATTCGTGTAAACTTTCGAGAAGTCCGAAGGATAAACTTAAACTGGTCATCGGCGACAATCTGGTGTGCGAGCTACGAAGAAGACTGCCGTCTTTTATCTTCACGTGACCGTATAACTTGTATTAGTTTTCTTGTAGACAGTGGCACTCAAATTTCCCTAATTCCTGCTAATAAGTCAGATTGAGTTAAAAGGTCATATAAGTTTACACCTAAGGCCATTAGCAACTGGGCTTCTTCATTACACCTAATCCCCAAAGGCAGTGACACTAAGTGAGTTTGTGGCGACTACTTTCAAATCGCTCACATAAACGGATCTTATTCTCCATATCCATAATATCACTGCAATCAACCAACATAAATGCGTTTTCGCTAAACTAGACCGCCTATCATTAGATCCAGGTAGAGTCTCATCATATTCTCAAGACTGCTAATACTCTTCCATTTTCTTTCTGCAAGTTTTTGCTCGTTCCTTTCAGACTAAGTAAAGCCGTGCGGTGCTTCCAGAAGTTCACTGACCATGTATAGCATGATTTACATGTAGATTATGTACTTATAGCCAGTTTTTCCATCGAAGAACAAGTGCAACAGGCTCGGTTCGTTTTTAAGATTTTCTACAGATTTGGAGTTGTTATCGATCAAAGAAAATATGTGTTTGGTAAATCCGACGTCAATTTTCTGAGCATTAGTTCAGCAAGTATTTTTGCTTCTTCAAAGATAACAGATATTTTTAATTTTTCTATGCCTAACACCATGAGAAAATTTTGCCAACTCTTAGAGATGAGAAATTTTTATTGTAGATTTCTCACTAATTGTGTCCAGGTATTAAAATCCTTGACTGACATTTTAACAAATATTAAAAAAAATGATATACTTCTATCCAAACTTATCATAACAACTTTTCATAAAAATGTGTCATTTGTCACATACGTTTTTTTAATTTTTTTACTTTAGTTCACTCAATCCAACGCCCAAGAAACCACTCAAGGTATAGGGTTACTGAGTGAGATTGTTTTTAGGGCATAAGGGAAGAGGAAGGAGAATACCATAATGTAAGATAGATATCGGTTAACTCCTAATCCCTGAAGAAGTTAATATTGTAGGGGTTGAGGAAGCATCCTCTTGGAAGCCTGTTCCACAAAGTAACAGTTCTGGGGGTGGGGAGCTGTGTGAGTGGAACTTACTCCTTACTAAAAAAATACGAACATGCCGTGAACATAGTATGGTTTATCCCAGACGTGAATATCTGAGCTGGTGGAACGAAGGAATGTAACTCGTTTGAACATTTGCTATAGCAGTAGCGATAGAATAGTAAGAGGCTAGCAAGGTTTGATATGTGGAATCGGGTTTGCAGATTGGGAAACAATTTATCACTCCAGACATGGTAGCACTACTCAATTCCTATTCCGATCTAACTCCTGCAAAGATACCGCATGGCAGCGGGAGCTGATTATTTTCTGAAGCGAATCAAGGAAACTACCTTTCTTCTAGCATCTTTAGCGAGGGTACGAACATACAAGCCCCGACCGAGGTCTGGAGAGAGTTTGTTCGGTAGTGATAAAACGTTTCGAGCTTTGTTTTGGGGGTATTGAATAAAACAAGCCATTCCTTCCCACATTGAGCTGTGAGGTCAGAGACGAAATCATTAGCCAGGCAGGTTGCCGTCTTTTATTTTTACGTGACCGTATAACTTGTCATCCAGATATTTGGAGGTCCACCCGTATCATCTGCATGTATATTTACTAAAAAACTGAGAATGTTCTTAAGCAGATCGTTAATATATAGCAGAAAGAGAATTGGAGGACGCCAGCATTGATCTAATGTATCTCAGAGGATTGGCCATTAACAATAACCTTCATAGACCGACCTAATAGGAAATACCTGATAACTGAGAAGACTCTTCCATAGATTCCATAAGTGGAAAGGAGCAAACCCCTTGTCAAATACCTTTGAGACATCTAAGGTGATCACTCTTGAAATATATTTATTATCATGCGCTTCACCAATTCTCTACGTGATGATATTTAAAACATCAGCAGTGAACCTTGAGGAGCGAAAACCATACTGCTTGTCGCTTAGGCGGTTGGTCCTGTTGAAGTGATCGACGTTTTTGATAATAGCTTTAAAAAGTTTAAGCAGACCGAGTTAGGAAAGGAGTTGTGTTTGGTAGTTGATGTTTCTTCCATTGGCACGAGTACTGTTTTGCAGAATTAACGACAAGGAAAAACAAAGAAATTATCACATACGTAGAACAGATACCTTCGGACGAGTTATAGTTTGACTGATCGTAAACCCTTGAGGGGCGCATCCTAACCAACTTCGGACAAATACTTCTTGTGGGAAATATTTGGATTTGATCCAGTTTTCCTCAGATATACATTTCATCAAAGGAATGACAAACTCGCTACGGATAGGAGGTCTCAGAGCATCAATGTCCTTTTTCTTGTTGTACAAAATGCAAGTTATTTGTTGGAGGACAATTGAAGGATAAACAACTACAATCATTTCTCTTGAATAACTCTTGTCTCTGAAATTGATGATTGATTGATTTGTCTATTTAACGGCATATCAACTCGTTATGGATGATTTAATCTCGAAATTAAATTTTCTTGGGAGTTAGGAAGTAATAAAAATATGACATATGTTATTCTGCTTTCACAACTGAATACATGGTAGATACTCAACTTTTGTGTATACACATGTTTGCGTGGACATGATCACCAGAGGCGGTGATGTGTGTTTTGGGTTGTTTTATTGAAGTTATATTTTGGAATACAGTTTGAGTTAAATTGTAGGATATTATATAGATTAATGTCATGAAAGTTCTTTCATATTGGTTCGTTGGTAATATTTTTAAAGGGATTTGGATGAAGTCGCTACAATTTGTTAGTATGTGCGTATTGTTGGTAATTTTACTATAAATGTTTTGTTGGTAATTTTATATTGAAATGTATTTCTGGTATTTTTACTATAAAATTAATTTTTATACTTTCATTGTGTTTTGTTTTTTGTTTGAGGAGGGTTCGCTATTTGTGCATAGCTGGGACCCTAACAGGTGCTACCACCCCGGGTCAGGGTAGGACCTGGGAACAACAGCAATTAAGAGGTGTGGAACTGACAAAAATTCGAGCTTCTGTTGGTAATCTGGAAACTGCTGTCAGAAACATGAATTTTCGAAATTATTTCCAAACATGAATTTTCCAAATAATCTCCACATTATGGGTGATACTAGAACTGGTATACTACGTCCTGTAGTTCCTGAGTCTTTGCGGTGTACCCTTTTCTTCACATTTCATAATTTGTTTCATCATGGGGTTGACGCGTCCTTCAAGCTAATTTGCAAAAAAATTGTTTGGCTACACATAAAGTCGAATATTCGACTTTGGACAAAGACCTGCGTTAAACGTCAAAAAGCTACAGTTGAGAGAAACAGTCTCAAACCTCTGGTTCTTTAAATTCACTTGATCAGCAGTTCACTCATGCGCATGTCGGCATTAAGTTACGTAACAGTCTGGCTATATGCGCGAAAATTAATTGTCTAGAGTTAGAGTTAATTTATTAGAGTATTTCCATTACCGCCACCAGAGGGGAGAAAGGGAATAAGAAGATGGTGGTGTTGATGACTACATTCATTGCCAAAATGCAGGACTAGAAGCTTTCACTTTCACCAAAAACTGTTCCCGTCATCCATTCCCTGTCGCTGTTTTTCTTTGCAAGTGTTGGTTGAAGGTGACAGAAAATCAGAGTAGAAGAACGTGCCGATGGCGTGAATTTGTATAAAGTGAATTCTCAACTTGATTTCATGAGCTACCACTGTGAAACATGCATAATCCAGTTATGAAACTGCAATGGACTTCTGCTGACTCTGTTTTAATTTCAAGTGGCGCCTTCTATAGTATGTCCGTCATGCGTAGCCCTCTTCATCGGTTAGTTCAACTGTTGAGATCTGTTGTAACCATCATCTGCTCGTTCCACCGTTGAGGTCTTTAGGGTTGGTCGCGTTTAGTCTGGATCCTTGTCTTCGACTTTGACGCCAAGGGTGTCCCTACCAGGAGTTTAAAACTCCCGACGGCATCACTCTCGGAGTCACTGAACCACACAAGCCACTCCACCATGACAAGGAGCGACCATCAGAGCTCATGTAAAGTAAAATTAAAATGTAAGAAAAGTCAAGATTCTGGTTAATTTCATCTTTTTGTTTGAGTATCTCAACTAAAGGAATTTGAAAGTTATTCTTAAGAAAAGAATATGCATTTTTGAGATTATTGTCCCACAAAAATATTTTTAAAGTCTTTTAAAATTCAATTTCAAAATGTACATTCTTTTTTAATAATTAATTTCACTAATTAAGTCAGTAAATAGAAAAATGCGAGTTTTCTCTCTTCCCTTAAGAAAATGAATCCTATTTTTCTCTTTCATTTTTCTATTCTTCTTAATCTTACGATATTTTCAATCAAATTACATAACAGTGAGGAATTATTACAATTTTGATACAAGTACAATATACTTATTTATGCGCATAAAGTAATACCTAAATACTCTGTGGGAACTGATCAGACAAAGGCTTCAGTTACAATGAAAAACATTTTCACATGTTTATTCTGTTGTATTTTTTATCATGAGTTACCAGCCAAAGAGACCGTCACGAATGTAGTTCCCTGATTTTAAGTGCATGATTATGAAATAATGATATCAATAGACTAGGATAAAATTAAATTAGACTTGTTTGCCAATATCCATTCACTAGGAGCCACTTGTGTACTTAGTTGCTTTTGATCGTATCGGATTTAACTGTGAGAGCGTTCACGGCCAGTATATCTACTAGATATGTTCAAACGTTACCTTTTTATCATCAAAATAAAGGCTTTCGGCGAATGGTTGAAAAGCATTAATTTGAATTAAACTACAAAATATGTAGGTAGGAAACTTGGTGACACAACGGGTTTTAGCCAAGGAAGGAAATGACCCACCTTTCTGTTATTCAGATAGGAAACCTGTCTATATTTCTGAGATGAGGTATTGTAATTATTTACACTATTTACATTGTTCGGACTATTGTCCTCATCTTTGTTGCCTCGCCTTTGTTTGTGTGCTCACGACGTTTCGGCCATTGTACGCTCCAGTCTTCTTCAGGTCATTGGAATTTTGAACTGAACCAGTTATTTCCATGGTAGAGTGTTCTAGTTCCACGTGCCATGCTTCTTCCGGTTGTCTCAGTTTAAAATATTAAAAAAATGCATTTTTTAAACACAGAGGTAGCTGTTTATTTAAACCTTTGAGGTGTTGACAGCTTGATGACAGATCGATGTTTATCTAATGCTGTTCTACGGGTCTTTATGCGTAAAAAATAATTGATAAAAAGCGCCTTTTATATATAATTTCTAAGAACTCATTAATCATACAAATTTAGAAAATATTCTTTATAATCTAAGGTTTTATTGAATTTTAAATATTTTGACTTCAATAGTTATCGCTCTTATTATCTGATAATGTCGTGTATGAACGACCGTACCTACAAAAATTGGCAGGTTTATATACACACAAAAAAAGCAATTCAAAATTCTTTTTAAAATACTGGGATACCTCAGATTGTAAAAAGCTTTTCGATTTACGATTAGTAAATATAGTTTTATTTAAGTAACAATATTCCCTAATCTTTACACCATTGAAACTAAATTTTAAAGATTTAAAACATTTTAATTTTTTCTAATTAAAAAATTAAAACAAATCATGTAAAATTCATTATACACCGAAAACTTTTTTCTTATATCTTATTCATAAAAGTAATTAAAAGCTTTTCTAATTAAATAATGTCCTAGTTTTATTGCGTTTTTTATTTTACGATTCAGAGCAGATTTTCGGTAAGATGGAGTCCGATTTTTACAAAAAAAAAAAAAAAATAAAATAAAATGATGATTTAAATTCTCCAAGGAGTTCTTCTTTTAACTAATAGTCACTTAAAACGATTTCGTTGAATTTCTCGAGTTTTCATAAAATTAAGTGGTGTGTGAGTATTGTAACGCATGTAAAAAAGTTACCAGAATTTTCTAATGTGACGTTTCTAAAATAATTTAATTCATTTGCGAATAAGTCCTGAAAGTTTCATTAAAATTTGTGAATTATTTGATTTTTGAAAGAATTTCCTAATCAATGTGTCTTTCACCGCAAAAAAGACGCTAAAATTTGCTGTGCTAATTTATAGTTCATCTGCTGATGCAAAAAAAAAACAAGATTTTTAACCTAAATTTCGAATGTTCTAAAAAGGATTAAAAAATATAATTAAAAATATTTTGGCCTTTCCTCTTAATAATAACATAAAGATTTTTATTTTTATCAAGATTGAAGAATTTTTTCATCATAGTATGCTCTTTTTTCAGTGTTTTTGTGGATGTACAAAACCGATATTTCTTTTATCGATTTTAATTTCTAACCGATATTAAAGAAAGGTAAAACTGATATTTTCTCTTGAATGTTGGTTTTTATTTTTATTTTACTTATATTAAAAGATTATTAAAATTAACAAACGTTTCTTTAAGAAAGTATATCGGTTGTAATAAAAAGAAAATGTAAGTTTGTAATTGTATTATTATTATTATTATTATTATTATTATTATTATTTTAGTATTTAATTTACAATTTCAAAACGTTTCTTTAATGAATCCAGAATCCTAATTCAAAAATAAATGCCACGTTTAAAAACACGTGACATTTAGTCTTAAAAAACAAAACAAAACAAAAAAAACAAACAAAACAAATTCACTGATTTTGGATGACGTCAAAATCCGTGAAAATGTTTCATCCTTTAATAATAGTCACTTGTGCTTATTTAATTTGTAACGTAAATGTAGGTAGAAAATTTTTTAGCGAAGGTCAATAAGCACTGCCCGGGACCCCTAATCTGGCTTGGGTCTCCCCGGTCGGGTGGTTTATAAGTCGTACGCACCGGCCTCGTTCTCGATTATATATTTCATGATCATATTTTATGTGATTTGCTAATTTTAAGTCATTTTGTAAGTATGTAATTGTAATTGCGGCGGGAGCTGACTTTCTCAGGAGCAGTTATGGGACTAGTAGTTGATTTATGGGACGCAGAAAGTGTTTGGTTGTTGGAGTTAACTCGTATATAGTGGCAGTAATTACTAATTGTAACCCAACGTACAATACAACACAATGATGAGGCAAGGCGCTTAAACAAGTGAATTTAAAATGACCAAGAAGATAAAGATTTGTTTATCAACAAATAACAATTTATTTGGATGTTTTATACATCGCGTGATGAATAAGAAGACCCTTGGAATAAAGGGTAAATTCACATACACATTTAAAAGGAAAAAGATAACATACATACACACATTTAGGTGTGTTTAATGAAAACCCTTTGAAAAGGGAAGTTATATACACACATTTATTTAGGTGTGTTTTATAAAATCCACAAAGAATGGAACGCTGTCAGCGGTCGATTAATAATTTGTATTATTTTTAATATTTTCAAGTCTACCGAAAGTGCCACTCGGAGCCTATGCGTAAATAACTGATTTTGGGCATTTGATTCCTGACTTTTGAGATGGAAACTTCCGGTCGACCCGACAATAAAAATGAAAATATGAGCATGAAAATTCTTGCTTTACGCTTGGCTTACACTACAGCTATGAATATCGTCGATAAACACAAAGACAATGTAACATTGGTAATGGTAGTGTGAATGCAAAGGAAGTCCTGTGAAATGTCTGTCGGACATCAGTCCAGTCATGGAAAATACAGAAACTAGTTGTCTAAAACATTATTTCATAGTGTGATGAAATGTGAATTCTTAAAAACTAAACCAAAGTTAAGGTCTGTTTAATTTTCTCTTTATTCTTTAATATAAAATTTCCAATATAGACTTCTTTTTACTCATAAGTAGAAGCTTTTAAGTTTAATTCTTCCAGTTAAAGAAAAACAACTTGGCATACTGTTGAGGTAAAATATGTCATAACGATAGCTTGAAAAATAATTTATTGGTTTTCGTTTTGGCTTGTTAAATATTTTGCAATAAGAAGGCAAGTGTAGATTCAAAATTGAAGAAAATAAACAAAGACATTGTCCGCACACAAACACACTTAAAAATAAATTATGACAACGATTCCTCTTTAATTAAAGTTACTGTAGCATTCTTTGCTGTTCTGCTTGAAACGAAAACATTCAAATCAATCATTCGTGCAAAATCTAAAAGCTCTGATTGTGTCAAGTTGGGTGGCCTCGGGCATTTATTGTCTCTTTTTTTCCCTGCTGATAAAAAGAGCAATTTATGACTGTACCGCCCACTCTACATAGAGACTCAGTCTGTCTTTCTTTCTCAAGCATTAGTAGAATAATCATGAATTATTATAAAATATGTTACATTTCTTGTCGATTTTTATCAGTACATATGTGACTGATAATCATTTACATTACACTGTAACATTTTAAAATTTACAATGCATATGCAAGCCAGATGTTTTACGCAACGCACGCATATGAATAGTAATCGGGGTCATTTTTTTTATTAATTTTCTTTTATTGCTATTCATTAGAAATTGCTTGGTATTAAAAAATATTATTACAACTTCCATCAGCACGTTTGGCCAGATTTTTGGAAATGTTCAGTAACTCTGCATTATATAATTCGAAAATGTGAATAGCTTAATAAACAAAATAAAAGAAATAGATTTTATTTCGAACTGTCGGTAGGCTGACGGGTTCCTTTTGAAAAACGTGAAAAAAATAAATAGATAACAAAAAAACTATAAATCTGGCAAGTGGCTAAAATAAACAAATGGCCATTTTTTAAAAATGCTATGCGCGAAACAGGCCGTAATGGGATAAAAAAAAATATTTTTCATGTTTATTAAAAATAAAATATTTTAAATTCAGTACTCTGATGAACGTAAGGAAAGCAATATATATAAGTAACGAAAATCTTGGTAATCCGTATGGATAATCCCAAGGAGGATGAAATCCTGAAAGCTCAATGTCAATTCAGAGCGAATAATTTAATTTAAAGAAAAACAGACACCTTTAAGACTCCATTTGTAATAATTGATTTCTTCAGACTTCATTTTCAAAAGGTGAAACGAAAAATGAATTTAATTTTTAGCGCGTTTAGATTGTTGGAAATGTGTTCGGTCAAAGGGTTATTCGGTAGAAAGATGCGGCCAATAGGATTATCAGGGGCAGAATAACACTCTGACCGAACACATCTCCAGCAATCAAAACGCGCTAAAAATTAAAATTACTACATTACCCACTAAAACTATCCGCAGTATATTAAATAATACCAGCAGACAGCATATTACATCCGATGCTTGCGTCTATCAGGTACCATGCAGACCCTGCAACTTGAGTTATGTAGGCGAGACAGGGAGGTCCTTGAAATCTCGCATTTCCGAACATAAACGAGATATTCGCCTCGGTAATTTAAGTAGTGCTTTGTTTGTACACATAGCCAAATCTGATCACAATTTTGATTTCGACTCTGTGAAGATTTTAAAATATATCCACAATAAAAAGCTTAGGCAGATTTACGAGGCTGGCATGATATTCACCTCACACACAATAAACACCAAACAGGGTTTCTTTAATATATCAACTTTTCTACAAGATTAATGCTTGACAAACGTACCGATAAGCTATAGTTTTAAATAGGTTCCCCCCCTTTCCACTTAGGATAAAATCTCTTCCCTGGGAGCAGGTTTTCGCCCACGCGGCGCCAGCGTATCCGACTCCAAGAAAGAATACTCTGACTTTAGAATTTCAGTTTTTCTGTTTCTGACTAGTCCTGTATATATCGTCTCTTCATTTAACTTAAATCTAATATAAATATGTCTCCATTAACCATGTCCTGAAGAAGGTCTATTTGACCGAAACGTCTGACGTCGACAGAATAACTAAAACAAAAACAAAATAAAAAACAGTAAACTCACATATTCGGATTTTGCTTTATCTTTTCCGCATTTTCATTATACCGTCGGATCTACATCCACATATTTGCTTATATATATATATATATATATATATATATATATATATATATATATATATATATATTCTACGTAAATTAATATTTTATTGAATTTTAGGTACTTTGAGTTTCGAAAATGCTTGCTGAGAAAATGTTAGAAAATTACCAATAAATTTTAAATTTACTATTGTTATCACTCTTATTATCTGATAATATTCTGAATGGACTTCCGTATTTACAAAAATAGGCGCGTTTATACACACACACACACACACACACACACACACAGAGACAAACATACATACACACATATGCGCGTGCGCGTGCGCGCGCTAATCTGGTGGTCACGGAATTGTAGTAAGCTTTTCCATTTATGAGTAGTAAATGTAGTTTTTAACAATAAAAATATCATCTAACCGCACAAAAGATTTAAAACTTTATAAATTATTATAATTCAAATTTAAAAAATTTGAATTATAATAATTTATTCTTGTAAAAATTCATTATTCTTCGAAAAACTGTTTTTTATAAGACCATAAATAGTGTCCATAATATATCTTAGTCATAAAAGCAATTAAAACTTTTCTAATTAAATAATGTCTTAGTTTTATTGCATTATTTATTTTAACGATTCAGAGCAGATTTTCTGTAACTGGGGATCCTGTTTGATAAAAATATATTGATGATTTAAATTTTCCAAGGACTTATGTTTATAACTAGCATAAGCACTAAGCGCTACAAAAATTAATTTATCGAATTTTTATAAAATGAAATAAACGTGTGCATGTGTGTGTGTGTGGTGGGAGCAGGTGTAAAAAAAAAGTATATATATAATTTTACCAATGTTTTGTAAAAAAGAAATGTCTCAAAAATAATTTGTTTTACAATGCTATTCACCTTGTACAAGGCCCAATAGTTACTCGTGTTAGAGAGTTACCGAGTAAAAGGCACCGCCTTGAGCAAGAAGATACCACCAAGACGCAAGAGGGCACTGGAAGTGAAAGAGAAGGAAAAGGCTTTAGAAGTAACCAGAAACACAAACCTAAACAGGAAACAAGGGTTAAACATCTGTTCCTATTCAAAAGACCGGGAAGGAGTGTGAACCGGGTGATAGGCGAACATATCTACTCCTATTGAGAAAAGAAAAAGTAATTCAATAGTAAATAAAAATTCAGAATTTTAAGCTGAGTCGTTAGAAGTATAGAGTTGAAGTAAACTTTAGAAGGAAACACAATCCTAAACAGAAAACAAGGGATAAACCGCTATTATTATTCAAAAGACCATGGAGGAGTGTGAACTGGACGATAGGTAAACATTCATTTGTGAATAAGTCCTTAAAATTTAATTAAAATTCAACAATTATCTGATTTTGCAAGAATTTCCAATCAATATATTTTTCACCGCAAGAAGACACCAAAATTTCCTATACTAATTTATAGTTCCCTATTAATGCAAGGAAAACATTTTTGACCAAAATTTTGAAGGTTCTAAAAAGGATTAAAAATATAACTTAATTTACTTTGGTCTTTTTAACGAATATTTGAATTAATATTGCCAAATATAAAGATCTTAAAACAGGGCACCAATTATAGTCAGCAGTCAACAAAAATCGAGACAGTGAAACAGGTCAAATACTTTGGTGCAAGTATCAGCTAAGATGGATTCAAGTTACAAGTCAATACGAGAATCGCATTGACAACAGTCACAAAGACACGATTGAAACCGATCTAGAAAAATAAAAACTTCACCTTAAAAATAATCTGAGATTGTTGCATGCCCTCGTCTTGTTGGTTCTGTATGTATGTAAGTCATGGACTTTAACAGCAGGAGTCCAAAGGCTAATCCAAATTGCAATGTTGTCGAATGGATCAGCAAAAGTTTTGCCCTGACCCAGGCGTTGACCAATGACCACATCAAGTGGAGGCTTCTTGTTGAGCAACTCACCAGGTACTGTCCCTATGATTCTGGTATGTTATGGGACAAGATAGACATTTTATGTCTATTAAGTTTAAGACATTTTATATCTATTAAGTTTAACCACGTTTTTATTCTAAATTGTGACTGACCTTTCATAAAACTAGCTGCTAATGATGTACACACTTTCCCAAATCAATATAATTGTCGTGTTCGAGCTTTCGACTGACGTGAGTTATCATTAGAGGTGTGTAGGTAGTGAATCTATGACCGTTATGAACAATAATTACATATGGTGCTTCTTTAATCCAATGGACATGTCAGTGGCGTCGAACATGTTAAGTGAGTTGCACTTGTTATCAGCTAACGATGTTTACTGTAATTTTTACAAGTGACAAAGGAGTTTTATCAAAGTCCCATCAGTCATTTAAAAAAGCAAGAACAACACCCCCACCCAAACAACATTTTCCATTTAATGATATCTATTTATCTACAGCAAATTCTGTAAACAAGCCACTGACTTTGAGTCGTATTAATTTGAGGTAACACCATTTATTATTATTACAGTATTATTATTATTTTTTTTAAAATGATTTCAAACTTAATTTTCACATAAAATACTATTCAGTATTGATTCCAAAATCAAGGACTTAATGGGAATTTTCACTCATCAGGTTAATAACACTGTTAACTGAATTATTCCCTTTTATTTTCTTTTGTCTGGTCATTTTGTTATCATTCTATCATCATCTTTGACGACATCTTTTTCTCCTTTAGCTTTTTACATTTTTCTTTTTACTTTTTAAGTTCTTTTTTTTTTCTTTTTTTTCAAGTTTATTTTCTTTTTCTTTTTTTCTTCTTCCTCCTGTCTCTATTTTCTTCCTTCATTTTTATCTTTTTCCCAATCTTTTCGAATGATAAAACTTTTTACTTTTTATGTACATTATTGTTCCTAAATACCTACATTTTACTTATATCCCGTATCTATCACCCACCCAAACTCCTTTCTTCCCAGATAAGAGATTTATTATCGACATCTTTTCAAGTTCTTTCTCGATATTCTAGAGGCAGAGACGAGTTTCTTGCATGCATATACAATGTGTCCACCAACTTGAACCATACTGTCAATCATTGTCACATCAAAACATCGGTAAAATATTTTTTACATTTGAAAGACAGGGAGTTCACTATTTACAATACTGACCATACCATAAACACTTTATTTATATATATTGGAGAAACGCGTTACCTAAGGTTTAAAATGAATTTTTAAAAATGAAACTGTCTTAATTTTAAGATTAAATGTAATATTTCCAATAAGCAAAATACTTTTTCTGCATTTCAAAACTAATTTAAATTGACTGGAAGGAATTTTCACTTTGAAATCATTAACATCGCTGATTTTAGCGCCATTTTTAGCCATCTGTAATCACAATGTAATTAAAAAATCATTCGTTAAAAAATCTTTCAAAAATAAAATATACTTTTCTGAAACTTTATTTGAGGAATATTAACTGAATATTAATTGAACTTTAAGTTCAATTAATTCGATTTCAAACAAATATTACTTATGTTTAAAATATCGAAGAAATGCATTTTAAAACACGGCGGTGTTTATTTAAGGTATTTAAATTTAAATTCATTTTTCACCCTTGGAAATGTGGTCTGATGAGCCAGGGAAAAAGATATTCCCTGGGTAAATAAATTATAACCAATGGACCCTAAAAATTATCTGTTTTCATTGAATTGTATATATATATATATATATATATATATATATATATATATATATATATATATGCAGGGCCATAAAAAATGAATTTAAACTTTAAGTTTAAATTAATTTTTTCACCCTTGGAAGTGTGGTCTGATGAGCCAGGGAAAAAGAAATTCCATGGGGAAATAAATTATAACCAATGAATCCTTAAAGTTGTCTGTTTTCATTGAATTAATCTCTCTAATTTAACATTGAGCTCTCTGGATTTCATTCTCCTTGGGATTATCCATACGGATTACCAAGATTTTCATTACTTAACTTACATATTTATTAATATTTAATATATATATATATATATATATATATATTAAATAATGAAGAAAGAGACAACCATAAGGTTTTATGACCATAATTTATTTCCCCAGAAAAAATATTTTCCTGGTTCATCAGGTCACATCTCGAGTTACAAAGAAATCTGGTTTCTTTTATTTTTAATAAAAGTTTTTGAGGGATAGTTTTAGATTGATATAAGGTGACAGAAGGGGTGGGACCGGGAGGACCACAGAATGATCTAAATTAGAAATGGAAGGTAGTGATAGGGTTGTATTTAAACCATCTTTAATAAGTTACGTAGGTTTAAGTGTACTCAGTAAAGAGACCAGACAATTTGACCTCTTAAATAAGTTTTTACACACACACACACACACACACACACACACACACACACACACACACACACATATATATATATATATATATATATATATATATATATATATATATATGAACCCTGTTTTCTGTGTTTACATGAAAAATTCAAAATCATCAGATTTTTTGACAAAAATTCATTGTTAAATCAAAGAAGTGAATTAACAGTAAATTGTAGGCATAGTTTACCGTTTACCTTACAATTTAATTAATCTTTGGAATTTGAAAATGCTTTTTCTTACATTGCACTATATATGGCTTATCTTTCTATTTGTAAGATTAATCTGGATTTAATATAATTTTGTATTAATTTCCTGATAGTATTGGTAACATCTTGTACAGATGTATTGGTATTTGTTTGGTATTTTTGACACTTTACATTGATTGGTTTGTGTTCTTTACGTCTTATATGAAGGATCTTTATTCAACAGTTGCATATTAATTTTACCAAATAAGTCTATATATTTAAATTATTTACTAGTTTCTTAAAGAGGCCATTTATTCATCAACTACAAAAAAAAATGTAGGAAATTCACTAAGCATATAACTTGTTTAGCATTTTGTTTAATTACCTCTGTACCCCACTTTTATTTCTTTGGAAACTGCATTGTCTGATTTGTATATTTTATGTAACCATATGTATCCGCTCCAAGTTTATATCTGGCTGCCATTAGCTAGCAATCTAGTCATGACTCATTTATAAAAAAATAATTTTTAATTTTTGCTCCTTTGCTTAGTTTAAATTTAACATTGATCAACCAATCAAATATGACCTGAGTAAAGCCCACAAATATTATACCCCTCTTTTATCATTTTTTTCATAAAAAGAGGTTGTATTTTGCTTTTAAATCTAAATAAATCATTCACTTGCCAGTAACTTACAATCACCTGATGAGATGCATTGATATACATTGAAATACCACTATAATTGTGTAGCGATTTTTACATGTTTTCGGTGTAATATCATAAAATAAATAATATTGCTCTTTCTGTATTGAGCCCTCTTTTAAATTAAATGTTACGAACATTGGAATTGTACTCTGTTCAATTTCATCATATCTGGATATATATATATATATATATACATATATATATATATATATATATATAAGTAGCTTTCCCTGACGATCCGCTTAGGTGAAACCTTGGTAGGTTTGTCTAGCTCTCTAGGTTTAACTATATATATATATATATATATATATATATATATATATATATATATATATATATCAAGCAAAATTGTCCAAATCGTGTAACAGTATAATTGTCCATCCCAAAACATGCTTAAAAAAATCACTAAACTAACTAAGCTTCTTTTTTCCAGTTTTTCATATATCTAGGTTAAACTCGTTTTGTATCAGCCCCACTATCTTCTCAACTAAGCAATGGTGAGAGGAAAAAGATCATTCAGGCCTTCAGTAATAGTACCAACTTTCATAATCTTGCTTCCATCTTCAAAGTCCATTCAAGGACCATCAAGAGAATGGTGAATAAGTTTAAAAAAGAGGAAACAGTAGAGAGGAAACTAGATCACTAGGTCACAAGAGGAAGAGGGATCATCATTTCAACTTAGAGATAAAGAGATCAATTAGAAAAGATCCAACTCAATCCATAAGAGGTTAGGCACGTGAGAGAGGACTTTCAGCTATGACGTTCCAAAGAGCAGTGAAAAAAGACTTGAAACTGAAATTGTACATGAAACGTGTGAGGTAACTTGTTACTCCAAGACAATATATATATATTTGAACTTTATTTTGATCCTTCACGAACTTCCAATCCTTAGCTATAATTAATTAAGGATGAACATGTCATTTTTGTTTATGATGGATTTCATTCTTCTGTTAAGCTTGGAGAGTAATTATACATTCTTATTGCTCAAAGTAGAGTCCAATAGTGTTATAAAACTTTGGAGAATTCCAGTAAGATATCTTTAATCATTTCTATGATACAATGGTTCAAAGCTTAATGTAACAACTGGACAATTTTTCTGTTACACCCAGTATATATATAATCAAACAATTTCAAATAAGTTTACATGATACAATAATGTCTTTTAAGTTGGGTGTGTGGCTGAGTGGTTAGAACATTCACATTCTAACCATGTGACCCGGGTTTGAATATCACCATGGTCGATTTGTCAGGAAGGAGAATTCCTGATGTTATCGGACTGGATCCCAGTGTGCAGCACCTTTGGAAAGTGCCTGAAAACCACACCACGGGTTGATCGAAGCCTTGTGAGTGAACTTGGGTAGACGGAACCCTTGAGCCTGTTGATAGCTGTGCTAGCACGAAGTCACAAGTCACAAGTGGCTGAGGGATTGAGCGTACTGGCCTTGTTCAATTTGTTGATCATGCTAGATAACACACTCTTTCCCAGAAACTGTAAATATTGTTTGCTCAATATAGTTGCAGTATAAACCACAAGCGGATCTGTGGGTGTTGAATAAACACAAATGTGCCTGAGCAAGCGTCTGCAACAGGAATTGGCTAACCGCCCTAGTAGACAGCTATCCTGGAATACGAGTGGCCAGCTATACATACAATGCCTTTTAAATGAAAAACAAATTCAAATAAGTTTATATAAATTAATGTCATTTGAAGGAAAATTTAATTGTTAAAAAAATGAATCTAATTTTACAATCAACTTTTCTGAAGAATTGGTGTAATTTCCTGTGGAAATAATATTTTAATTTTATTTATTATTATTATTAATAATGTTCTATCTCTTGTGAGCAATAATTACAAAGACTATCTTTCAGTAATATTTCAAAACACTATCTTTCAGTAATAAATTCCATATTTTCAATTTTTTGTTTTTTTAATACAATCTTTGTTATAAATATAGATTATAGAAATATATTTGAATATAATGAATGTAGCGGAAAAATGAAACAAAGAGGTTACATGTCCATGCTTATATATTTCAGTGTGTATCCAGTGTATGTAAATAAGTGCAAATATAAATGTCAAGCATGACTGGTCAGGCAAGACGGGTGCAAATCACTGTATAAATTTAAAAATGTCACGATTTCTTTCCATTTCACAGCTCATTTTAAAACGAATGTTGTATTCAGGTCATGTCTCTTAAATATCTTACCTGCTATTCATGATTTGAATATTTTTTTTCTCTTTCTTTAAAAAATAGCATTACCTACCTGAATTGAGATGTTCTTGTAGAAATGAATGGGGGAAAGACAATGTACAGTCTACTGCATGTACATGCATACACAAATACACATATTTTTATACCATATTAATTTGGGTATGATACCAATCCCTAATTTTGTAGCTAAAATTTTCAAATATACATTATTTTCCAGTATTACTTTTATGTTCATTTTCCCCACTGAAAGCAAAATTACCATTTTCTAAAGATTTTTTAAAGTATCACAGAAAACTTTTGTTTTAAATTGTACCATATTGTCTCATTTTTAAGTTCCCTTTTTTTAATCTACCCTTTTTTAGATATGCAAACTAATAAACTCTAAACATGGAGCTTTATACCTGTTTCAGAGTAATAAAGTAATACTCTTGCTACAAAATAAAGCATATTTCTCAATCATAATGGCCGTTAATGCAAAGTTAATATTGCATATTGTTTTTGCTCAGCAAGTTAGCCATTTATGAGACAAGCTGTATAAACGTTGGGTTACTGTTAATTCATTGATACAAGGAATGAAAATTGTCAAAATATTACACTTTACTGTGTGGAAAACCTAAGGCATGAAATAAGTTTGTCAAAGAAAGAAAAAATTGGTATAAAAAGATGTTTTTATTTCTTGATGGAATGATTTTAAATATCATATGAAGATGATAAACAAAGAAGAAGCATACAAAACTTGGGTTCTATTAATGACTTTTTATTCACCTTTTATATAAACTGTAGTTAAATAAAGTTCTTAATGTCTCTTAGGTATATTGATTATTCCTTTTGGTCCAGGAGTTAGGGTAAGTCTTGTATTGATGGTAGAGCTCAAGTCAGCCTTGCACAGAGTTGAAACAACCAAAAGAAAATTTGCACACTTTATCGCTGAGAGGTTTAAACATGGTTATGGTCTACCACTCCGTCCCTTCAGCCCCTCAACCTCCGGCGTCTTCCTCTTTGGGTTGAGGCGCCCACTCGGTCTGAACCGAACTCAGGGGTAGCTGGCCGCACGATACTGAGTACCTGTAGATTGTTCGACCGGTCACTGACCAAGTTCCGCCTGCAGCCACGTTGTGTTAAATTTTAGATCCAATAGGGGGGTATTGTCCATACGCTCACGGTCGATTGGGAATGTAGGCACGGCTGTGAGGGTGGGCGGCAGGAAAATTAGAATGTGGCGAAAAAAGGAAATAATATCTGCAGAAGCCGAACAACAATGGGTAAAATATTGATGTCTTTTATATAAGGAAACAACAACAATAGAAAAGATTACAGAAAGGATAGAAAAGCAATTAACATAAGAAAAGAGGACTACTCCTCTATCAATTTTCCAACAGAGAGAGGTGTGTGTGTGATTAACTAGTTCCAATCGACTTGTGGCTCGTAATTCCAGCCATACGTGGAAGTGTAGCTTTTCATTTGTTGTCGTAAATGACAAACATTAGGTTTCAGCGGCATTTCAATGCGACTGCTACAACGAATATGATATATCTTGAAATCCTTATCTCTGCCTCATCACTGGACCGACTCACTGCGACGACAGTCTCTCTACACCAACTCTGCTTCACCGACGTAACTCCCAACGTAACTCCCAACGTAATTCTCCAACTCAGCATAACTCGCATTTATATAGCAACCGAAGGTCATAATTACGTTGGGAGTTACGTTGAGAGTTACGTCGGTGAAGCAGAGTTGGTGTAGAGAGACTGTCGTCGCAGTGAGTCGGTCCAGCCACGTTGTGTTAATTGCCCCAACGGTCGGCCATGTTATTATATCAACCAAGTTCTCTCTCCAGATAGGACTCGGTATATCTATCTTATCTAACTATGACTTCAATCGTCCAAGATCAATCTTATCATTTGGCTTTAAAAACGCTAGCATCTTTTCTAGGGACATCTTAGGAATCCCCCCCCCAATAATGGGCTCCCACAATTCCGCCCATTCACTGGCATTCGTTCCTACTAGCCCTAATAAGGCCTCATTCTCTTCAAATGTCTCTTCTGCCCGGTAGTAGGTGGTAAGGAGATAGATGGACCATGAGCTCCACAGCCGAGGGGTAGCTCTACAAAAACAAGGGAGGTAACCCTTATTGTAGTAGTGGGCACCCCCGCACACACCTTAGATAATTCAATCCCTTCTTGTGTGGCCACCGCCCAAACCCCGTCGGAGACACTGATGGCCTTCGGCAACATCACCCTGGCTAATACCTCTACCTGACAATGATCCCTAATTCCCTTCTTATTTTTCTTAAACAAATCTAGTACGCACAGATCGTGGCTACCTGTCACATAGATTGGACTCACAGACCCACAGGTATTTAAGGCGTCATTCTTGCATCTTTCTGCTTGTCCCTTTGTTAAGAGCATAAACTTCGTCCTGGCCAGATTTCGTCTCCACTTTGTACCTAGCTACTGCTCTTATCTTCAGCTCTAGCTTTGGATAGGGAAGGGGGAGATTCATCACCTGGTAAATTTCAAAGGTACTACCTCTGTCCAGCAATGGTACTGACACAAGTACTAGTAATTTATCATCCTCCAGCAAGGTAGCACATCCCAAGGCGCTATAATATTTCCATAGCTGCCGGGTGGGGTCTACCGGTAATCGAAGGTGATGGGGTAGCTTGGCTTGTATCTCTAGCAGTACTTCCCTCAATCGTTCCGGAGTTATTATACTCAGAGACAGGTGTCCCAGCGACAGCATGTCTAATTGTGCTCTCACATGCTCCAACAATACCGTTAAGGAATGACTTGTCTGGCGTACCTTACTCATTATAGCCAATAATTGAAAATATCTTTGCAAGAACCCTTCTAACTTCTGTAACCCTGTGGTTACAGACGTAGTTACATTTAACACTTCTACTCTAAGCGCTTGTAGGTGCGAAATTAATCAATTAATACTTCCTCTATTTTTAACTAATTCCAGCCTAGTGACATTTAGTATGGATACACTTTCTTTAACCAACTGAGCCATGGCTTGTTGCTCCTGCTCTACCACTTTTAATTTCCTCTTAATTACCTTCACTTCGCCTTCGGAGACTGTACCAAACAACACGCTCAATGTCTTTCCCATTATAGGTGGTACTCCACTCCTCTACCTGGTCCGTAACAACTTTATTCCTTTCAAATAGTAATTCATGTCCTTCCATTGTCTCTCAAGTATTAATGACTCTTGAGCTACAGAGTATAATATACGATGGTATACCGGCGTCTGCAAGTATTCTCTCGCAACTTGTGTCCTGGCTGTATCTAGTTTGTCCACCTCGGTCCTCAACTGTCCCAGCAACTGCTTATACGGTTGTATGTCTATTACCAACGTTATCAACCACTTTGATCTAGTTATAACCACTTCGCTCGTCTTCTTAAATATAGTATTCTCACTGTGTTCCCAGGTATAAGCTACCAGAACCAGCATCATCAGTACCGTGAGCCTCCTCTCGTCCATGTCTGCAAGATATGGAGAGAAGAATTCGTCTTACTCAATCATACTGTTTTTGGTTTCGATTGGGTGGTTATATCTTAGAGCAACTCAACCACCAGTGCCGCGCATGCATGGGGGCCCTTCCACACAATCCACAACACCAAGGACAATACCCGGTCATCCCCAGACTGTCGCTCATTCGGCACAACCATTGTACTGGTTTCACTTAACCTTGGAGCTAGGGCTGCACCGCTCCCCTTAATCGCAATTTCAGCGGCAATTCCCCATTAACACTAGGCGCTTCTCCAGCCCGCAATTTACTCTGCAATTGTGCTAACGGAATTTCATCCTCTTCTTCCCATTCACTCAGTTCCTCTTCTTCCCAAGGGTTAGGGTCAATTACTGCCTCCTCAGAAGGTCTCGCTGGGGACCGCTTTGCCTCCCCCAGCCTTCGAAGGGTAGTTGGGCTAATTTCAATCTCTTCACTCCCTTCGCTTTCACTCTCCGTCTCCAGGTCTTCGGGTTCTACTAACGTAGTTCTCCTCAGGCTTTTCTGTTTAGTTCTTGTTTCGGCTCCTTCCCATTCCCCTATTTCCTCTAGTTTGATATCATTCGCATGCACTCTCTTTACTTTTCCGGTCACTTGGTCCCATATCACAAAGGAAACCGGACCCGTCTGCTCTACTATTCTATAATATGGGCTACATCTCTGGCCCAATTTACTTTCTCTCACATGCATTCTATAATATACTGGATCCCCGATCTGGAAGGAGACTTCTCCTCTGCCCTTGTTTATCCTATCGTTTCGCCTCTTCTGGGCTCTCCGAATCCTTCTCCTCACCTGCGTAAACATTTTGTGCTGTTGTTCTAGAACTATTCGATGATGATCCTCCCCTAAATACTTCCTCTTAGGTCGCAATAGATTGTCTATAGGTAAGACTACATCCCGGCCATATACTAAATAATAGGGGGAAAATTTTGTCGTCTCGTTTATGGAGAACCTCAGGGCCGCCAATGCTTGGGTTACGAATAAGTCCCAATTCTCCCTATTATCCTCAGCTAGTTTAGCTAACACATCAGCGAGGGTTTTATGAAAACTTTCCACTTTCGCATTACTTTGAGGATGATATGGGGAGGTGGTTATGTGATGTATGTTCAATTCCCTCAACGTCTCCCTCATAATTTGATTTACGTTCTCCGGTCCATTATCGGTAACCAATTGTTCAGGGGCCCCATATCTGGGGAATATTTCTTTCATAACACCATCTGTGCCGTCTTATCCTCAATCCAATTCGTTAGTCAGTCCACGAAACTCACTACGTACAGATTACCTCTAGGAGTTTCTCCATAGGGCCCAGAAATTTCCATGCTTACTTTCTGAAATGGGTAATTCGGGACATCCGTTTCTAATACGGGGGCCTCCCTACTCCTTCGACTCTGTACTTGGCATGTTACGCATTTTTCTACATGGTTCACAACCTAGGCCAATAATAATTCCTCATTATTAATCGATATGTCTTATCAATTCCCATGTGTCCCAACTTTCTATGACACTGGCCCAGAACTTCAGCTCTCAACTTCTCAGGTATCACTATTTTTGGCCTTACTTCCTCATCTCTACCTGCAAGGTAATGCAACACTCCATCGTGCACCATATATTTGGAGGTACGTCCTGCCCCTACCTTGGATCTGATAGCTGCTATCTCTCTATCCTTTTGGCTTTGCCTAACAATGTCTCTCCAGTGGTGGTCGGAAATAATCTCCGTCTCCCTCGTTTCCTGATCCTCCCAACCAAGTCCTTCCCTCAGTGCCTGTGAGTTGATCACATTAATTTGTAATGGCTTATCATCCACACCCGGCTCTAACTTGACAGATTCCGTCTCTAGTTGCTTCGGAATCCTCGATAACAGGTCATCACAGGTATTATCCTTCCCTGCCAAGTATTCTATCTTGCAGTTATATCCACTTAGTTTCAACGCCCATTGCTGTATATTCTTATTCGTCCACTCCGCCTCTAATAAATATTTGAGGGGTTTGTGGTCTGTTTTAATGGTAAACACTGCCCCACTCAAATAATTGTTCAACTTTTGCACAGCATACAGGATAGCAAACGCCTCTTTCTCTATTACTGGCCATCTTTGCTGAGTATCGGAGAGTCGATGAGACAGAAAATAAATCGGCACTTCCTCAGGCACACCTGGTACTGGGCCATCCTTGTCAGGACATGGTTGTGTAAGAACCGCCCCGATGCACTTATCACTAGCATCCGTGTATAGCACCATAGGTTTACTCAGGTCTGGGTAGGCCAACAGGGGTATAGCTGTCAGCTGGTCCTCTAGAGCCTCGAACGCACGCCGACAATCCTCGGTCCACTTAAACCTCGCATGCTTATTAGTTAACGCTATTAGAGGGCCTGCCAGTCGACTAAAGGCTGGTATGAACCTCCGATAATATCCGATGGCTCCAATAAATCCCCTGATCTCTCTTACGGTTTTAGGTGCAGGTATGGCCCTTATAACCTCTACTTTGTCTAGATCCGTCTTTATCCCTTCTTTATTTATGATGAACCCTAAGTATTTCGTCTCTTCTTTCATAAACTGGCACTTTGATAATTTCAGTTTTAGTCCATGTTCTTTTAACCTGTTGAACAACTCCTGCAGATGTTCAAAATGTTCCTCCGGACGATGGACATCAACTGACTAAATACGCCCGGGGCGTTCGCCAACCCAAACGGCATAACTCTGAAATTGAAGAGACCCATGTGACAGGTAAAGGCGGTCTTTTCCTGATCCTTTCGGCCAAGGGCCACCTGCCAATACCCCAATCTCAAATCTAAGGTGGAAAAACATTTCGATTTCCCCAAAAGAGCTAGAATATCATCAATCAAGGGATGGGGCACTGCCAGCGGTCTCGTAATGGCGTTTGATTGACAAAAGTCCACGCAAAACCTATGCCCTCCATCTTTCTTTTCCACAATGACTATGGGAAAATTCCAGGGAGATTTGGACCGCTCGATTATCCCTGATTCCATCATTTCATTCATATATATATATATATATATATATATATATATATATATATATATATATATATATCAGAATTTGACCCAAAATGAAGACTGGCTTGTGTCTGAGTTTTCAGTTTAATACATATCAATAATATTATAATACCCTACTATCTGCTCCAGTAAGTATATAAATACAATTTTACATTTAGTGTTAGTAGCTCAACTAATGAAAGTGGAACTCTTGGAATGTATTTTGAATTAGGGAAAAATAGATAACAAAAGGACAAATTAAGATAAAAGTACCAGTCAAAAATGAATAATTGACAATCCTTCATCTAAGAAATTCAAACAATTTAAAGCTAATGTTACTCAATAAAATCAAGAGAAATAATACGAAAGAAATGCTCATAGAAATTAAATAATAAAAGGATAGCTAATATTGGAAAAAAATAAACACTTTTCTCATTTGAAAGAGTGCATCCCCAAATAAAACATGACTAAATAAAAGTTGTTTTCACAGTATACTTGGCAATATTTTTCTTTAAGTTTTCTTTTATTCTGAGCTAATAAGTGCATATCTAGGCCTTCTTGATGTTATGACCTCCTGATAAATATATTAGTATTTTATTATGGTATGAATGAGTGTTTTAAGGTCTTTTGATTGTCTAGGTGTACAACATGACTTGTGTATTATGAAAATCTCATGAAAGTTGAAACATGATTACATCTTTGCACTTAAAAAAATTATCTATATAGTTTCTTATATCACTTTGTTAACCTCATTTATAAACCAAACTTTTAAAATTTCAACATAAACCATTCTAAAATAAAGATAAGAAAATAGTTTTTAAGGGGATGTTTTACTGGTATTTCTTTTTTAAATAAAAACATTTTTTAACAAATAGATTACCAAAGGCCTACTCTTTAATCTTTTATCAATTCTTTGTCGTTGTTTTCATGTTTTGGATTTATATTTTGTTGTTCTTCCATGCTTTGCTTGGAAATTCTGTTCCAACTCAATGCTTGACTCCGTTGGAGTACCCACACCTGGTTTCCCCTATAGGACAGAGATCCTACTGAGTGATATGCACATAATCCTATCATGGGTCTCAGACATCATTTCTAAATTAGACTCCCATATGGCAAGTGGAGGTGATGGGATCCCAGCCATCATCCTAAGGAAATGTGCCCCCAAGCTGGCTGCAGTCCTCTCCAAACTCTACAACTATTGCCTCACAGCTTCTTGCTTTCTAGCTTGTTGGAAGTCCTCCTCTGTAGTTCCTGTTTTTAAGAACTCTGGAGAACTTTTTAACCCCTCTAACTATTGCCCTACTAGTCTCCTATCGCTTTTCGGCAAAGTATTTGAGGCTTTAATCAAAGCTGAAGTGGTTAAGCATCTTACCTCTCACAACCTACTCTCTGACAATCAATATGGCTTTCATTTTGCCAGATGTACTGCTGATGTGCTAACAGCTATCACTGAATATGTATATCAAATTGTTGATAATAACAGTGAAGCCCTAGCTGTGGCTCTTGATATCTCAAAGATATTTGACAGGTGTTGGCCTGCTGGTCTTCTACCTAAGCTCCAGGGCTATGGTATTACTGGATGACTGTTTTTTTTTTAATCCAGTCTTTCGTATCAAATCATGAAATGAAAGTTGTTTTGAACAGGGTTGCTTCCAGAACCTTTCACAAAAATGTGGGTGTCCCCCAAGGCTCTATCCTGGGTTCTACACTCTTTCTGATCTTCATCAATGATCTTTCTGATGTCATCAATTCCAAAGTTGGCATTTATGCTAATGACACTACATTCACTCCTGTCTCAATATCAAATCTGCCAGAGCTGACAAAGTTAATGCAGCTGCTGCTATTGAAAAAGACCTCCAGTCTCTGGTTAACTGGGGCAGGAAATGGCTCATAAATTTTAATTTTAATGCCTCCCAAACTAAACTGCTCTCATTCAACCACCATCAGAATCTTTCCTGTTCATCATCCTGTTCTGCAGATATTTTTTTTTTTTGGTGCATTCTAAAATTCTTAGCACAGACTCTCCAGCTGTGTCTACATCTTCAGTCAACCGTGAATGGATGAATATCACTTCTGCTTTTTGGATCAAACCAAACACAACATGGGCAGGAAGCAGGATTAAACCAGTAGACTAGTCGAATGATCTACGGATGCTCAGGGGACCTACGGTCACTCCCTTAAGTTTGGTTAAGACCGAGTAGACACCTCAACCCAGAGAGTAAGATGTTGGAGGTTGAGGGGCTGGAGCGAAAGTGTTAGAGATAGCTTCTATCAGAGTACTGGTTCCCTACTGGGCAAAGTGGATCGATCAACTGTTGATTTTTTTCTGTTATACTAAATGGTTGAAATAAATCAAAACTTTGGCTAAAAATAGAACTATTTATTACAAAGAAAACAATTAGTAACTGGTATTAGGAATAAAAATAATAATCTCATTAAAAAATCTTTGGCAATTAAATAAAACCAGAACTACAATTCTAATCCAAAATGTGTCCATTTTATTGTCATATTTGAGTTATAACAGCAAAATTCCTGGTTATTTTTTACTCTATATTTCCAAGCTGGAAAAAGTTAACATAATACATTTTATGGTTTTTCTTTCTGTGTACATAATCACAAAATAATTGTTAAAGCCAAATGCTTTTTTACACTACTTTTTTTTATCTAGTTGAGTAATAAATTAATTTTTAACATAATTATCAGTTTACCAAACATTTTTCAGCTTACATTGCCTGAACTAAAATGGAAGGCTTGTCAATCCAAATAAAAAGCCGTGTGGTAAATTTCACAATGCATTTATTTTCAGATTTTATAAGCTACTCATTTTCATGCTACTTTAAAATGATAATTTGATAAAGACAATTAAATGCAAATAATTGGCTAGATAGTTATTTTTTGAGATTTCTATATATAAAAATGAAAACTGTAAAGTATATTTTTGTATTTTTTTCTGTCTTGTCAGCCATTGTGGAATAGTAAAATTGATTGATGAATGGGAATGGACAATGTGCAACACATTTTGGATTCATACTTCATAAATATAGGAAAAATATAAACTTTAATGACTTTAATTTTAATATGGCTCAACAAATTTCAAAATGGCCACTTCTGTTTATTTGTATATTCTTGAGAAAGGTATGAATTCTCTGCACTTTGTCTTTTGTTGTCAATTCATTCTAATTAATAAAAATGATTTCAGTTGATGTTTAGCAAATCTCTGACTATAATCTAATTCTGCCTAACATGATGACATATCTGTGAAGTAATTAATATTAATGTGTTTGTGTGTGTGTGTGTGCATGTGCACATGTATGTGTGTTTAATTATCACCATATTTCATTGATATTCTGATATTTCCTATCATTCATGTGTCAAACACTTCCTCTGGAATAATTGAAAAAAAAACAAAATGAGAAAAGAATTTTTTATTATTCTCTATTCTTTGAAAATTTCCTCTCCTTTCCATTTTCAATTCACAAATTTTCACCGTCTTCAACCATCAACTGCAATGGCTCTGAACACATTCAAATACAAAGCTTTCTTTGTTGTTACCAGGAATGGGATGGTAAAAAACATTTTAGGTGAAAAATGGGGAGGGGGTAATCAAGTGTGAGTGGTACAGAAGCTACCCTTATTACTTCCTTTCCTTGCATACTTAGCCTTTACTTTGTGACTATTATTTTTTTCTTTTTACCACTTATGACTTTCTTTTTATTCCTTTCACTAGTCATTTTAATCATTTTACCTGTACTAAAACGGTATTTCTATTTCTTACCTGGGTCAGTGCAAAAGAAGCCGCTCACTCATCTGTCAATGTCCTCTCTTCTTGGGGTTCAGAAATTTCTTACATATTTCAAGTTTGAGGTTCTGGTGGGGTAGTGGAGTGAAAACAGTTTCCACTGTTATTATTTATTCATTTTTTAAAGAAAATTTACTGACAATAAAGCAGAATTAAACTTACACAGTTTACTCAGCTTTCCACAATCAAGTTTCAACACTGCACTCCATTTGAAGATTAAAAAAAGAATTATATTATGTTTAGCATTGGATAAAATTTTTACCATAACTGCTTCATTTTTCTTTTTTGCGTGTGTTTGGTTGACTTTTATTTGAGTGTTTTTCACATGAGATTTGTTTATTCACTGTATGAAAATAATTGAAATTTTTAAAAATGTGTGACAAATGAAATTACTATGATTTTTGTTAAATTTAATTTAATTTCTTAACTCAGACAACACTTAACTAACTAGGTTATGACGTGTTATTTGAGTTATTCTTTCAATATCAGATGCGTTGCTGTGTCTAAAGAAGTTCTCAGTAAAGAGACACAAAGATAAAAATGGTACTTGAATCTTTCTTGACATTGCAGTTTCATTTGATGTTTTCTTTATTTTGTAGCTTTCACTTGGGAACAAGTTTAAATGATGCATGTACAAATCAGCAAAAAATTATTATCAAAAAATGTTTTTACAGTAACAAATGTGGCATGACTAATTTCTTGAATTAAAAAAGCTGGAAATCTCTTAAGATTCCTTTTCTCTGCCTATTTGGTGGGTTCACAGATGACACAAGTAGGGGTTGGGTTTTGATTGACTGAAGGGTAATTTTCAATGATGTTTTTCCATTTTTGTTTTTTCTTTTCTCTTTTCTGTTTTTCTTCCAATTCATGTTCTTCATCTGTCTTTTTTCTCTCTATCCCTTTCTGTATCATTTGATTTTTTCCCCTGTTTAGCTATAGAGCAATGACATGGAGGTACAGGACCTATCAGGTAACTTCACCTCACCAAATCAAGCTGCAGAAAAAAGAAGAAAAGAGATAGCTCTCCAAGTATAGTCTTCACCTGCTGCCAGTCAACTCTTCGGCAGTTGTTGTGGAAAATATTACCCCACTCATATAGGTACCACTAACCACTTGAGAACCTACAACAGATAAGAAAAATCTCCCAAAACTTGGTTCTCAAAGTCCAGCTATTATTTGTACAATTCCTGTTCAAATGAAAAGTTCCTTCCCCAAATATTTTTGTAAAAGCAAAAAATTGTGTCAGAATTTAAAAAACTCATTATTTGTATTCAATCTTCTCTAGTGTTATAAGGAGAAATACCCAATTATAATTTATAATTTCACATTTTTCTTTATAAACCAGCTGAAGGCAATTCTTTTGAATGTATGTACGATTTAAATAAACACCAGTGTGATTCAGCTCCTCACTTGGGTTGTTGTATGTTCTCAGTTTGAATTGTGCCAAGTAGTATTTTCATTGATTCAACTTAAATGAGAATAACACTGAATGAACTCCTTTAATTGACACTAGTAACCAAAATAATCATTTCTATTTCATTCTAGGAGTTTCAGAATAATTGTTAGCTTTTATAAACAGATTTTGTATTTTTCTTGGTTCCCTTCACCTGATTTTCCAGTTAAAAGAAAGCAATTTCTGTAGACCCAACAGTTGCTGACTGAATTGTTTTTGTACTAATTTTATTGTTATTTTATGAAATTATTTTTACAGAAATTGAAATCAAGGTGCTGAAAGATGCATTTGATTAAAAAAATCATCAAACAGATTCATCATTTTTAATGAGCATATTTGATTGCATATAAGGCATACTTTTTTCCAAAAAAGAAAAAATGAAAAAGTATCTTTTGGTTACATCAGCAGCATTATTAAAAGATTTTTTATACACAGATGTTTTGTACATGATCCCTTTTTCTTTCTGCTAAACTGTAGCTACATATTTGAATAACATGGAATATTTACTCATAATTACAGTAAATTTTTCTTTATATTCTCTGCTGGTTAAGATGCCATCAAATAATTTAGGTTAATTTCAAATAAGGTAGGTTAATTTAAAATAAGTGGATAACAAAATCTTTTACAGTTTCTGCTTGGAATGTCAGCTCTAAGCTGTTCTTTCTCTTTTGAACTGTAAGACTCTCAAAAATCTTGGACTTACTACCAAATGTTAGTGAAGTGGGTGTTTAAAAGTTTTGTCTAATCCACTTCCCAAAATATAACCAAATATAAATTTTCAGTATCCTGTTCTCTTCCTTCATATGTGTGTAAATATGTCTGTGTGCATGTGTGTGTGTTTATGAATATATATATATATATATATATATATATATATATATATATATATATAAAAGTGAACATAGAAGTCAACACTTAGAGGTGACAGTCTGTTTCATGCTAGATGTAATCGTCAGACCACCTCATATATATATATATATATATATATATATATATATATATATATATATATATATATATATATAAAATATATATATATATATATATAAATATATATATATATATATATATATATAAATATATATATATATATAAATATATATATATATATATATATAAAAATATATATATATATATAAATATATATATATATATATATATATAAATGTATATATATATATATATAAATATATAAATATATATATATATATAAATATATAAATATATATATATATATAAATATATATATATATATAAATATATATATATATATAAATATATATATATATATAAATATATATATATATATAAATATATATATATATATAAATATATATATATATATATATATATATATATATATATATATATATATATATATATATAAATATGAGTGTGAAATCAGAGATAGTTTGGTGGTCACAGCATCATTGCCACTAACCCAGAACACTTCAGCAGTGTACTACACCACCAAACTTTGTTGATTTCCTATCACTATTTGGGAATGACAGATAAAAATGTAGCCTCTTCGTACAAGGAAGAGCTCAAAAGTCAAACCAAGAAACTCTAACAAAAATGCTAAATCAGTTATATAGCATTAAAAGTTCTTGAACTATATCTTTTAATACATTTATCATGAAAAAGATTTATTGTATTTGTCTTCACATAACAACCCCCCTCACCCTATTTAGTTTTGTAAGGGAGAATATATGATTTTGTGTATGCAAATACAATATTGTAACATAAGACTGCATTGAAGTATGAAATCATATATTGTAACTTTAACCTTAAAAAGAAACTAAATTAACTTTGTCAAAGCAGAAAAGAAATACTGGTATATTTGTATGAATGAGTACTGGTACATATAAACAACTAACTTGATCTTCAGTTCTCCAATTTTCCTCTTAACAAACTCAATTCTACTAGCCTGAAAATAGTTCTAAATGAATAAGACAGGTTTCTTTAATATCCCACCAGCAGTACACCGTGTCAAGCCACAATTTCATTTCTCCCTCATTCATCCACTCTTTTGGATGAACATGTACATAAATATCAGTGGGTATTCTTTCTTTAGGTAATGTTTTTCTTTTAAAAATTAAAAAAGGTGGCAATTTTTTGCAATCAGCCCAACGTGTTAATTCAACTGCATAATGTGTTCTTCATGGACACATGAAACAGTTTCAGATTTAACGCCCTTGGATTCTACTGTCTTGTTTGATGGCACATGGAATGCCAAAAGAACTTTGTCCTTATTTTCTATTTGGGAAAGTTCAAAATTATTTTCTCCCATCTGTAATATGGCTATATTACGGATGGGAGAAAATATTTTTTGTATTAGGTGCAGGGCAGTTTTTTGGTACATTTAAAAAAAGAAAAGCACCGTGTCTTGTGTGAATACAAATACAGCACCTTTGAATTAAAAATGAAAGCTCTAACTTTTATTTCCTTCTCTCCTCTATTGTTAATTAGATATTCCATATCAAATTATAAACTATTTGCACTTTCAGGACAGGAGAAAATGGAAAATTTGAAAATAACTAAGCAGAAATCTTAGTATTAATCTTTTATTTTTAAATGTTTGTTGCCTTGTTATTTTACCATAAGTTATACAGGCTAAAATCTGTTATTTCTATTTCATCATATGACTGTTTATCCAGTATCCCAAACATACTTTTTTGGCTGAAAATATTTCATCTTTGGGGGAAAAAAAACAATTGATCAATGATGTTATTTATCTTTATATGATCATCACCAAAATTTTAAACTTTTTATC
This sequence comes from Acanthosepion esculentum, assembly GCA_964036315.1. NCBI lineage: Eukaryota > Metazoa > Mollusca > Cephalopoda > Sepiida > Sepiidae > Acanthosepion > Acanthosepion esculentum. The sequence continues at coordinate 55,343,345 of OZ038510.1, forward strand.
AATATTCAAAATGGTTCTTAATTCTGAGGCTCTTTTTTTAAGTTTCAAATTCCATCTTACTGTAATCTCCAGTCATCTTCTGTTTATTCTGTTACTTGTAAAAATTATATGAACTTTCAGGAAGCACACATTAATGGTAATCATGCAATTGGAATAAAGGAAAATAGTTCAAACTCTGGTATCCATTTCAGATCCTGAGAGAAAGCATTATACTCTATGGCATCAACACATGAACTCCCGCCCACACCCCAGCATCTTTATGTCACTTCATTTCCCACAATCTGATGTTTGGATATTTGAACAAATTTTTTAGAAGGTTGGGTGGAGCATTTTTCATAGAAACCTTTATCATAATTATTACCTAAACTATAACCATTTGGGGGGGGGGGTTAAGTTTTAAATTACAATGTCTTTCTTATTGCTTATAAATTTTTCTACAAATAATTTTTCTTTGTAAAAAGAGTTGTCGTATCAGTAAAAATGACAATAATTTCTATTCCTGACACTAAAATAAAAATAAAGTATAAAAACAACTTTTTTTAATAATGAATCAAAAACTGTCCATCAGTTTCTCTACAACTTATCATTTTCTTAAATGATTTTAATATCAGTTATATTTTATTACTGGGCAACAGAATTATTTTGAAAGAGAAACATTTAATTTTTATGTACTCTATTTGTATGTACTCTATTTCTTTGTACTCTATTTTGAATTGCATTTATTTATTTGTTTGTTTACCATTAAAAACAGCAATGAATATTCATCCATCTCAGGCTCTTAGTGGTAAAATATCACTAAATAGCAGAGCCGTGACCACCGATAGTCACGGCAGAGCACTTAGCAAAAGTGATCAGATTATTTATATATGAAGTATTACTAGTAGGACCAGTGTAGTATCTGTGCACTTTGCCTTTGTAGTATCTGTGCACTTTGCCTTTGTAGTATCTATGCACTTTGTATTGGACTTAGGATTAAAACACCCATGCACATAAAGTGACATAGATACACATTGTGTTTATATATGTTAATATCTGTATAAATAATTGTATCTTTTTATGGATACTATACTGTTACTTTAATGAGTCTTTAGATTAAAACAGAAATTTTATTGTAATTTTGACTTCACTTATTTGCATGGTTGTCTTCTGGAGCAAAAATCCAAATAAAATGTTAAATTTAATTTCCATTGTTCATAATGAGTTTAATGTATTAATATTATTTTCCAAAAAAGAAAGAAATAGAAGCAACTCATTTAAATAAATTATAAATCCTAAAAAAAGAAATACAAAATTTAATTTTACTTTGCTGTTGAAGCAGTGGAATTCTGGCATATTTGATATGTTGTTTTCCTGTCAATTCAGACATTAAAAATCAGGGCAAAATTCACCTGTTATTTTCATGTATTTTATATGAATATGGCTTATGATGAAGGGGTTATTATGATTGGGTCAGTGAATGTGACTAGTTAAGTTAAATGTAAGAAGAGTGATGACCAGCCTTTCCCTATTTTTTAGCCTTGTGTCCTATTTTATGTAAAAAAAAGCATAAATATTCTATAACATCACTACAAAAATAGTCATTTTGTTTTAAGACACCAGAAGTGTTGAAAGAAAATAGCTATTTTTGTAGTGATGTTATAATTTTTGAATAAATAATATTTGCTCTACTCTGTATTGAGCACTTTTAAGAATTGGAATTTTTATTATTGGAATTTATTCCATCTATACCAATCCTATACTATATATATATATATATATATATATATATATATATATATATATATATATATATATATATATATATATATATATATATAATATATGTTGGCAGATTCCAGGAATAAAGAAAAACATCAAGTATAAAACCTAAAATGAGATTAGAAATTTGTGAATGCAGTAGAAAATAGGACACAGTGTATAAAAAATTTTCAACCAGTGCTGTTGGTTTGAGTAAATAAAGACTCTGAGTTTGTAACTACTGAAAACAAATCAATATGAGACTTAAACAGGTTGTGGTCAGTCAACTCAAAAATGCCAGCTCATATACATAAGTCTATGCCATGTAACTCCCTTCCTCTAAAGAGATAAGTGAAGCAACATGAAACCAAAAGTCTCAGAAAAACTGAAATCTGATAAAAATGAAAAATGCCATTTTCTCTTCATCAATTTTTTGTACTACCTTTTCCCTTGTAAACTGTAAGTAAAACATATGAACATTTTTTTCCATATCAAACACTGAATATTGCTGCCACATATGGTTGGTGCTTCTTCTATATATTTAGAGATTCTTGATAAAATCTAAAGAGTCTGTAATGTATCATGACCTGGCATCCCAGCTTCAGTTACTTTACCATTGCTAGGCTGTACTTTCCCTGTGCTTCTTCTGTAAATAATTTCATGGTAATTTTTCAAATGAACTTTGCTCTATGGTACCTAGACTTTATGAATTTAAGCTCAATACTAAATTGGGAACAAGTTCTCATCATTTTACAGTTGAATTGGCAGATGTAGCTGTAAGTTCTATGCTAAGTTTCTTTTTTCGCATTCCTCGCTTGTAGAACTCTTTCAGCTTTTTACTTTACAGTTTGAAAATTTAAATGCAATGTCAGATGTTATCTCTTGATACCTTTTTTATTGTTCTCACCTCTGAATAATGTTTTTCTTTTTATTCTTTCACACTCGGTAACCCCTTGTTTTAGTGGGTTTGCTTTGTTTGGGATGAAATGATTAAAAAAATTAAACACATATCCATTTCCATGAACAATTGAAATAAAACTTTATGAAAAGATACATGCAGAGAAAAGCAACATATACAAACCTTTATATACAAAAACTTTTTTAAAAAATTAAAAAAACTGTTTTTAATTTCATCATAATTATTGGAAGTTTATTTACTATATTAATTCTTTGAACTTCACCTTGTATTTCATTTCAAAAAATTATTCTATCAGTTATAAGATGAGTTGTCCTCAAAAACCAACACATCTTAAATTTGATACTTAATCTTGTCTTGCTATTCTTTATCCTCTACACACTACACAAAAACTTCCTTACTCTTCAGATACAGTAAAACCTTGAACAACATTCTTCTTTGGGAATGGCATTTACCATTTTTGTAGCTGGAGAATGCTTCTTATTTTTCCCATTCTGCTATATTTGTTTTTTCATTTGCCAGCACTGACTAAATTCTTATTACCTTGTAAAGGGCTTCTTGACTGCAGAAGAGATCTCTTAAAAGTGATACTCCTTAACATCTATGAGGAGGTGCTGAAAGTTGTCATCCCAACCAACTTGAAAAAAAATCTGACAAAAGACATCAGAGTTTATTTTGGAAGGACTTTTAAGTTGGTCCAAAAATTCATACAAGTGAAGATTTTATGAATCTAAGCAAAGCAAAAATATTTAACATTTTCATGAGCAGAAGAAAAAGTACAAAACTATCAAAGATTAATTTATTTCTCATTATTTAAGAGCTTTTTTAGTTCAACATTTTTTGCTTCTACTTTATTTTCATTAAATATTTCAATAAAAGCATTTTTATTGCTCTTACTTCAACAAGTTTATCCAGATATTCATTAGTTACATAAACAGTTTCACTTACCCAGCATTTGGAAGGTGATGGATTACTAATTTACTAAATTAATGGATTTTTTATTTATTAATCTGACAGATTTTTATCACTTTTACCATTTCTTCATGAAACTGAGCAGATATGATAATTTTGAATAATCTATGATTAGAAGGATTTCACTTAAAAGCACTGTTCAGACCTTGCTTGAAAAGCTTCTACATGGCCACGTCGGTTAAAGCATGTCAAATCTAGCAACAGTTTTCCTCTGCCCGGGGGTATGCAGATTTGAATCCTACTGGAGAGCGCATATTTTCCTTTAATAAGATTTCTCAAATATTCAGGCTGGTAGACAAAAATAAATAAATATACTTTTTAAATAAACAAACGGAGTAGCTACTCAAATATGAGTACCCACTAAAAATAATATTTTAAAGTGAAAAAATCTCTCGGATTAATAAATAAAAATTTCATTACTTCTTTAGAAAAATAGATTATCAATAATAATCAAGATTAATTTTTAATTATTTCATGCATTATCTGAATTGTTATCCTCATCCTTGTTGCTTTTATCTTGATACTTCAGCTGAATGCTTTTTTTTATTTCAAGCTGCCTCAGTGAATAGAACATCTAATTCAGACTCTTTTACTAATTTTTAACTTTATAGCATTCCTGAAAGAGAAAAATGTCTCAGAATTGAACTATCAGCAATTTATGAATCTACATCATAAATTACTACACTAAAATATTGAGGGTGTATCAAAAGTATTTAAATTTTTACAGACCTAAAGCTTATTTCATATCTAAAGACTTTCTATAATTTCACTATATTATTATTTATAGTTTCTTCTATGATATAAAAATCATAGCATATATAATTTTTTTCTACTTATTTTACTTCTGCTCTTTTACAAAGTCATTCTTTTAATTTCATGGCTTTGTAAACATTTTGAAACTATCCACAACTTAGTTTCCTTAGTGTATTTGTATAGAAAAAAGTTGCAAAAACTACTTAACACATTATATAAGGAGATGATGATGATTATTTGTTGTAATTGGAGTAGTAAAATGCAGATAACATTTTCATTTTTGAGATTTTTGGCAATTTTGAGCCATTATTTTAAATTTGGCTTCAATATCTCTAAGGCTGTTCACAGTATTTGTGAAGTGAAAGGGGAGCAATTTGTTGCTTGAAATGAAGCCAAGGAATGAATATCAGTTGCCAATTATATTTTAAACTGCTCCACACACTAATACAGAAATCTAACCAGCAGCATTTGAATTTTTTTTTAAATAAATATCAATTGTAGAGCATTATATAAGTTCTCAAGAGGTTCCCCAAATGAAAAATAATTTTGATACAAGTGAAAATCATTTCTGATTGTCAAACACATGCTGCATTTTTCACATTTTTTTTCCTGATTATTAAAGATTTGCATTTAACTTAATTCATCTTTTTCTTTTCATCATTTCATTATTTCCTTTCGAGTTATTGTTCTCTTGCATGTCTAAGCTGAGAAAAGAATGTTTAAATATTTACCCTAGAGTCATGGAATGCTAGCAAATTCAAACAGCCCCATTGTCCAAATTGTTTAAGTGTTTTACTTCCTGTCAGAAATCAATGGAAATTCATCAAAATCTTTCTTGATATGCCTCAGATAATTCAACAATATAGTGTGGCATTGTTGAAAGAATGTATTATTTTCAAACTCTTGCTGAAGGCAAAACTTGAAATTTGTTTGCAAATGAGATTATACAAAAGCTTCAAATTAAAAAAATAATTATAGTTTTTCCTTGGAACAAAAATGTTTTACATGAACTGAATGAAAGATTAATCTTAATCTTCTAACACTAATCTTACCAATACTTGGTGTGTCATTTTCTGATAAAAGATATTGTGGGAACTTTGCTTATATAGTCTTGACATTCAACATGCAGGTGAAGTCTTCACTCATTCATGTGCCTTGTTAGAATACTTTCAGGTTAAATATCACACATTTCAACAGGACAGAACTGATTTTTATTACTTTTCTTTTCCCTAATTATTCTGCATTTGTATGGCGTGAGTCTCTTGTGTACAAAATAAAAAATCTATATGACATCAGTTTACCTCATCTTCATTTTAATTATCATAAAGATGACAATCAGCTTAATTAAAATGTTCCTACATTTCTGTAAGAAGGTAATTTCTAAACATTAAAGGAAGCTTAATCTTAAGATTATACACAGTTTTAATTCCAGATGCCAAAATAATCTTGCCATTTTATTCCATTAAAATGTTTATGATCAAAAATTTGATTGGGGTATTTATGTTTGAATAAAAGTCTTTTGCACTTGGTATTGGCAAGTGTTGATAGGGAAAAGCATTGAAGTATATACGTTTTCTGAGTGATTTAAATAAATTTTGTAACTGGTTGCCTACCTTACTACCAGCACCATTTTCCAACTTAGAAAGGTTCATTCTATTTACAACAAATGACATACAGTGTAACCCGGATATAAGAGACCCGGATATAAGAAAAACCCTGATATAAGAGAGATTTTCTCTGGTCCCAAATTAGAGCCTGTGTTAATGTATATATAATAGACCAAACCCGGATATAAGAGACTTTTTCTCCGGTCCCGACAACTCTCTTATATCCGGGTTACACTATACTACTTAATTACTTTTATTTTACACATTTCTACCAAAAATTAAGCATATTTTAAGTAAATTTGTCTGCAAAGTATTTTAATTTTTTTTCTAATCAGTGTTTGTGTTTTTGAACCAATTTTATTCTCCCTTTAATCCTGGAACTCCATAGACAGAATCACGGTTCTGACGTGCTTTCTTAATCCATCTTCCTTGGTGGGTTAAATGGATAGGAGTTATTATTTTTTTTTTTTTTTAACTGAAGGTTGTTTAAACCCAAAGAAAAATGTATGTCATCCTGAAATGAAAATAAAGTTGCAAAATAAATCATGCAAATTTAGTTTGTTTTTTCTGCATTAATTAGCATTGATATAATTTGTTATTTCTGAGTGTCAAATATATTCTAAAATAAACAGTTCCTCTTAGTGAACTGGTAGGGAGATTCCCCTTAGTGATATCTATCATACAAATTATACCTTACACTATCTTTCACAAAAAGTCATAGTAATTCAAATGAAGGAAAGGAACCTGTGGACAACCATGTTGTTTACATCCTGATTTTTAAAAAATCCTAACAGTTATTCTTTTCTTACTCTTTGTTTTTTTTTATTATTTTTCTTTAAAATGAAAATCCATCTGGTCATGCATTTTATAAAATGGAAAATTGCTTTTCATAAATTCTTGAAAGATGCTCTTGAGTACATTAAGAATAATCCATTTTACAGCATTAACACTACAGTAAATATCTTTGGATATCTGATTTGAAGTCTTCTTTCATTGCTACTATGTCATTTCTGTATAGATGAAAGTCAGGGTTTCTAAACAATTGTCATTTGAGTGACAGTGATCAATTTGACACAGTGTGGAAGCAGATTTTAGCAAATCAGATATATTCATTAAGAATCAAGATATATCCACTCTATGCTGGGAAGAGTTAATTACAGCTTTTTCCATTTATTGAACCCCTAATGATGATTTAGCAAGACATATCTACAGGAAAATATAATATACAGTGGAATCTTGGTTCTGAAATTAATTCACTCTAAGAAGTCATTTGAAAACCAATTTGTTTAATAGCTAAAACAATTTTTTTCATAAGAATTAATTGCCTCACCTTTTCACAAATTGATTCTGAAATGCTATCACCAGCTAATTGTTTCTTGTTAATCTAAATCAGTAACAATTTTTCCACTTCTTCCAGTGTCTGTGATCTTTGTTTATTTAACCCTTTGCAACATTCCTTTTTCTTTTGCAACATCTGCTGCTTTGATCACATATTTGTTCATCAATGTTAATGGTTAATGTCATTATTGAAAAATTCACTACAAGATCAGACACACATTCTTTCATGTTTCACTATTTGTTTTTTTTTTTCACTTCAATTATGGCTCTCAAAACATTCTTACATTTAGCAGTAGCAACTACTGCTAAATTTCTTTGGAACCATTAGGGTGTATATAATAATGAAATAATATATAAAATATGACAGAACTCACACCAATGGCATGGACATACAGTGCTAACAGAAGCCAATGAATAACTGACACATGTTCATGTTTCCAGCTTCTTTGGTTGGATTCATGTTCATTAAGTTGATGTCATTTTCATTTGAGAACTAAATTTCTGATCAAAAATGGAGTTGTATTTTTCTCAAAAAACCGTTTCCAAGAACCTTTTTCAAGATAAGGAGCATTAGAGAACCAAGGTTCCACTGTGTTCATAATATTAATCATGGACACCTAATATAAAACAGATGTACATGCGCGCGCACACACACAACACTGCTTGAAAGTTTGTGAATCCCCATCCAGACATGGTCATTTTTATTGTGGAAAACAACTTAAAATAAACCTTTTAAAAGTGCATTCAAACAGCAATTTGTAAAGTAGACTTTCTAAACAGTGAACATAAAAAATGGATGTATTTTAATTATTTATTAAAAAAATGTGATTTATTTCCCCCAAACTGAAAATCTGACCCGTGCAAAAGTATATGACCCTGCCCTACTGTACTGGGGAAGTCACGTAGGTAATAAATTCAGATGAAACACATTTAGGTGCTTAAACTTTCCAGTCAAAGGAAACATCCTTAATAAATTGGTCAGTCAACACAGATTTAAAAAAAAGCAAACCAGCTAAGCTACTGTAATGCCAGACTCACATATCATGTCAGGAGGAAAGGAGATATCTGAGGGCACCAGGAAGGTGTTACTGATGTTTCACTAGTCTGAGGAAAGCTATAAGACTATATAAGAATTGCAGCAGCTCCATCCATCCACTGTAAGACAATTTAGAAACGGAGTACATTGAACACAACTAAAACTCTGCTTAGAAGTGGATGCCCATCAAAACTATCACTAATAAACAAGAGAAAAATAATAAATCAGGTAAAGGCCAACCCACACACCACCTTGAGTTGCAGACCTCTCTGGCAGCATCTGGAATAAATGTAGATGTTTACAATCAAATGATAGTTGAATGGACATAGCATTCATTGGAAGATTGCTAGAAAGAAGTCTCTGCTCTCAATGAAGAACAAAGCTACCCATTTGAACTTTGCTAAAGAACACTTGGACAAACCAGAGACCTTCTGGAAGTCCACTGTCTAGACAGACAAGTCAAATATAGAATTGGTCCCAATCAAAACTTATATTTGGTGAAAAACCAAGCAAAGAATATCATTCCAACAGTGAAGCATGGTGGTGGAAATAATAAGATCTGGGGCTGCTTTTCTGCCACTGGACCTTGAAGACACCATATTATCTATAAGATAGGTGCCATAAAATATCATTTGCTGCAGGAGATGGTATTTTAAGGTATGTCTAAAATATTTAATATACATATAAAATACTAACAGTACATCTAACATCATATATTCATTTCCAAAGGAGTCAAGCTCTGTGAAACCAATCTACACATCTTGTCACTTATTCAATATATGAATATTTGATATGAGAATTGTAAAAATTGCAAGCAAAATCTTGTCTACTATATTAATAACATTTAATTCTTGATAATGACTGATAGAGTTAAAAGTAGTTAAACAAAAACAGAACACAAACGTGAACTTTGAACAGTTTTGATTTGGATATACAATTTTTTTTAAAGGCAATTTCCCCCAAGCAAGGCAGGAGTGCCACTAGCACACAGGGGGTTACAGAGGATTGAGAACAAGAGTAAAGAGCTGTGTTTGAGGAAAGGATACAAAGAAGGATGGGAAACAAGCTCAGTGTATCAGATGTCAATTGACATAACACTTGAATAATTGAAGATTATAGTCACCGGGGAAGCAAGTAAGGGGAAGGGAGTTCCATAGATGGGAAGTGCAGGAGAAGAAGCAGTTTGAGAAGAAAAGATGGTTACATTTAACCGTTTTGACAGTGAAAGGGTGAGACTGAGATGCCAGCCTGGTAGCTCATTTAAATTCAGGTAGTCCGGGAACCAGTGAAAGTAGCTCATCAGAATAGTTGCCATGAAAATATTTGTAGAAGAGGGAGGCCACAGCACATCTGTAGGATAGCGATTGTAGACTAGATGCTAGATCAGGACCTACCATCTTGCATATTTGTCTCTGGCTTATTTGTCAACATTTTCAACAAGTCCAAGAAATTAGAATCAGTCTTTTATGTTGAAATGAACACTGAAAGATGTTGTATAATTAGAGAAAACCGAGATAAATACTTTGATGACTGAATAATGATGCTATAAATTTATATGACTAAAAGATTGTTGTCAAAAATAGTGAAATATTTTCCATAAATCTAATACTTTATATCACTTGGTTTCCTTCATATCAAAAAATCAAATAAGCAATATTATCTACCAAATTGTTTCAAATTCTAACATGACATCTTTTCATTATTTCATATTTTTGAATACTTGAAGACGTAACATTTTTATTTTCTTCTTTTTATCACAAATCAAATTAATCAAATTATATACTGTAGAGGCCTTGGATTTGACTTGAATTCCCATCTGATACCAAAAGATCTTATGTCATGCAGCAACGCTTCTACCATAGTGAAATTTTTTAAAAAGCAAAAATAAAACAAAAATATGAATGTAGGTAGATCTTTGTTAGTTGAATTTTGCTTTAAAATTTTTGCTGTTTTGTATTTGATATTTACCACAGAATTCAGGAAGGAGATTATACTGAAAAATATTTGTTGTGTCAAATAAATGCTATTTTTTATTATTAAGCTTGGCCATTAACTGGTCATTGGTTGAACATGACACTAATATTGTTGACCTATCTCTCATAAAATCAAAAACTTGAGCATGAATAATGATGCTAGTCTTTTAAATCTTTGATAATGTGAAACAGTATTAAAAGAGTTTCTATAAAGGCAATGTTAAAGTACAAGTAGTTGAGGAAAGAAAATACAAGAGAAAGTGACTTGTCCAATAACACATAATTTGTGAGGCTGTTCCTTATAGAATTATGGCCTTGCAACAGACTTATAGAAGTTAATAAAAGTATACTTATGAGGAGTGGCTGAAAAGATCTCAGCCCAGTCCACTTTCCAATATTAAATGAAATGACTAAATAGAATATATTTTTTAATTCCTTTTTGTTTGGACCAAGATCTTTTGAAATGAAGAGAGAAAATTTCTTAAATATCATGAAAACTAAGTGTTAAAACTGTTCAGTGAAGAATTTACTGAAGTTCTATTCAAAGAGATTTTTGGACAATTCATTCTTTTTTAGAGATTTTTGTTATTCCTATAATGTTTCAGTAGATGTGTTCTGTGGTTTTCTTCAAGTCTACTAGCTATATGAAAAGTGATGGTGTCTTTTTTGATGGAGTGTGGAGCCAAAAACAAGAAATACAAACATTAACAGAAATGATCACAAAATCATAAAATAAGTTGTACTATTTTCAACTATGCATGCAGAATTCCATATTGCACTTATCTGAGCAATGAGAGTTACACTGCATTGAAATCCACAATTCTGATTTGCATATCAAGCTGACAATTTCTGCTCATTCTTTTTGTTTTCTCACCTTCCATTGGCATTTTCTGTTTTATTATTCAAATATTCTTCTAGAGAAAGACTTTTTGATGTTCTTCAAGTTTTGCTCAGTCTCTTTCTTATATTCCTTTTCACATGTATGTAAAAAGTTGGAAATGCCTTTTTTCATCAAATTCTTCTCTCATGAGAGATCAATTTGAGTAAAATTGCAAAAAACTGTTGTATTATGGTAAATGTTGTGGCCTTGTTAGGGCCATAAATAAAGACACAAAGAGAGGAATTGAGTTAAACAAATATATGAACAGAAACAGTAATACAAACATATAAAAATGAGTGTTATAGCAAGAATGTTTGGTCCGATTGTCAGAGTTGACTGCTGGAAACGTCCCTCTCCAAAAGGCAGTACCTGCTCCTATTTATAGCTGGGAGAGTCCATGCATGCATGGGCAAATTACCATAACAGTAAACAACTTTGGTGCTGAAAATTCCACAAATTATTTCAATTTGTTTAGCACCGCATCTTACATAAATAGCTATGCAGCTGGTGTTTCTGGGGTTCATCCTTTCATTTATTATAATTATTATGTTGATGTTGAGTATTTCCTTAGTTTTTCCTGCAATTTAATTTAATTAGATATATTAAGGAAGTCTTTGCTTAATAAGGAAAAGATTTGAAAACATTTTCATATTAAAAATTATGGAACAACCTGTGCTGTATGTGTTGCTGAAAATAGAATAATTTATTTTATAATCATTGCAGTTAATATTTAAATTTTCTGTTTGTTAGTGTTTTTTGCTTTGCATCCCACACTCACACACTGTCTCTTTTTATACAAGAAGTGCATCTGAAGAAGAGTGCAGAATGGATTTTTCGAAGCATTGTGGGAACAACAAAAAAGACAAAAAAGAGAACGAATTCAATAAATCTCTATGAATGTTAATGACCCATCCCAAATTAATAAATCATTTGTTTTTACTGTTTTCTTAATTGAATTATTGACTTTTCAAGTGGCTCAACTTGACAACAAAATCAAAAAGCAAAAAACAGTCACAAACAGAAAATTTAACAACAAAATAATGTGGGGGTGGGTCATTTGGAAACTCAATATATCTATTCAGCAGGACAGGAATGAAAAAGTTTGGATAGGCAGTGAGCAATTATGGTGTTCACTTCTACCCAGGGTGCTAAGAAGCAGACACTTTCCCATGAAAAACCACACCCTCTTCCACATTATGGTTTTCCTAAAATCAGTGAATGGGGTTTTATGAATAACCTTTCAGTTTCCACTACCTGTGAAAGCATTTAACTTTTTTTATATGATGAATTAGTTTTCCTTTATATACATATCTATCTATCTATCTATCTATCTATCTATCTATCTATCTATGCACACACTCACACACACTCACACACACACACATATGTTGAAGTCAGATATTTATATACACCTCGACCAAATAGATTTAAACTCAGTTTTTCACAATTTTGAAAGGTTTCCCTATCTTAGGATCACTTCTTTATGTTAAGAATGCAAAATATCAGAATAGCAGTAAAGATAATGATTTATTTCATTTATCCAAATATATATATATATATATATGTGTGTGTGTGTGTGTGTGTGTGTGTGTGTGTGTGTGTGTGTGTGTGTGTATATATATATATATATATATATATATATATATATATATATATATATATATATATATATATAAAACGGAGGGTCGTAGGTCTCTTCATTCGGCCCTTCAAAAAGTGTGGATGGTTCTGCACAAAACCTTCACCACCATAATCAAATCGCTGTCAATTTCCTAGGATCTGATCTGCTTGACCCTCATATGTTGAATTCGACAGGAAAGTTGAGTATATATATATATATATATATATATATATATATATATATATATATATATATATATATATTTGTATATACCATTTCTTATGTGTATAAGAGTGCTCTATTTTAAATTCTTTCAAAAGTGGGTTTTAATACACATAAAAAGAATAACATAAATATTATTTTTTATATCCATGCATAAATGTACACGCATATATATGAGTACAGCTGGATGTGAATATATATATATATATATATATATATATATATATATATATAAGGAAATTTTGAAACTTTTTAACCAGTGTCACAAGAACAAATTCTTGATTAATAAGACCAAATATGATTTACATTAACTAGTTGATCACTTGATTTTTATTTTAATCTGTCATTATAGAAATTAGCATTTAATTCTGTTTTTATTGACTTCTTTTTTAAATTATTTATTTTAAGTTTCAAGTATCTCACATTGTTTCAGTACTCATGTAATGAGAACAGACAGTAAACTGAAATAACTCAGTCATATATTAATTGTAGGAGACTCATCAATCATGGCACTTTCAATACATCTTCATCTCAGTAAATTCTTATCCAGTTTTTATCAAAATGGCATTTTCCAGTACAGAATTATGATCACAAAGCTTTGAGTGGCACACAAATGCATTGAGTGTAAGTCACTATTAGAAATTGTATATCTTTTTCTTTAAATCTGATGCTGTTTCATGATGTATTTTCGAAACATTGTTTACATTTTATTTGGTAGATTCCTGTTTCTGATGCAAAGTTAGCTTTGTTTTGTATTAATTCAATTTTTAACATTATTGTTCATGATAATCTTATTTTTGAGATTAGCTATATTTGTCTTCAGCGCCATAATTAATGAACTTGAAAGAAATTTAGATAATCTTAATATAAGTATTATCACAAATGCTTAAAAACATTGTTTCTAAATGTTATAACTATCTGTATCTCTAATGTTTTTAACAACATTTATTATATTTTACTCATTTTGTATTATTAGAATTGCTGGTGGAGATAAATTTACCTAACCATTCCAATATAAACATTACTATGCCTGTGATATAACACAAAAAGGTAGGAATATGCATATATGTTTGAAAGAAAATACATTATTTACAGAATATGAATGCATTGTATTTGTTCAGCCATTGAAACAGATACACATTAGCAGATATGGCAAAGAGAAGTGAATTAAGATTTTACTTGTGAGTTGATATGGTCATACATTTCATCTGTGATATAAATTGGCATAAAATGTAAGAGAAGATGGAGATCCAGAAGTGACATTCAGTTGTTTCAAGGAAATGGCACCAACTTTTCAGCTGAGTTAGATTTTGTGTCATTCTTACTCTTTGAAATGTGTATAAATTAATGCTGAGTCAAGGGGAGATAATTAACTTTTGTAACACTGCAAGTGCTCTGCCAAAAATGAAGGTTTTGAAAGACGTGCAAATGAAGGCCACAGGTACCAAGAAGTAGAAGAGCATGTAATCTGAACAAATTTGTGCAACTAAAATGGAAAAATCAACACAAAAAGTGTAAATACCACATGAAAACTCTTCTTGATACATGTAACTGAAATAGAAAAGTATTAACACATTCAGCCATTGAATATGACAATCAGTCCATACCACAATCTCTTTTCATACATCCAACACGAAATGGGATGGAAAAAACACTGGAGTGTCCACATCAAGTCATGTACCATCCAAAGAAATATTCTAATCGACATTTTTAGAACATACAATAAAGAACTTGTGATGCCTTGTGATGATCTTGAAGATTACTTTATACAGTGGATGCTAGGTATGTGACTTAGTCATGTGCAAAATGTGTTTACAAGAGTCAAAACAGTTACAGTATGTATGTGGGTTTTAGTCTCTGAAGAAATTAACCATCCTGATTGTTAGACTATCGATGAAGTAAGTAGAGTACATAACTTTCTGTAGAAAAAATTGTCCAGAAAGTTTGAGCATGGTGCCAAACACCATCTCTGCAGACAATGGTATTCTTTACTGCCAAGAAGAATTTATAGAGTAATTAGACAGGACTCAGAGCTGACTTTAAATTAGTGTTACCTTCATGGTTAGATGTTGACATGTACGTGGGTGAACTGCTTATCAGGTTATGGAAAAGATGTGTGAGTGTGTATCCTAACTTTAGTGTAGGTACCTCCACTGATCTGCTAAAAAATTAGTATAGCGTGATGAAAAAAGTGCTCCATATTTAACAAAAACAAAGTTTTATTGTCAAAACCTTAGTATAGGAAATTTTAGCCTTTTTTGTAGGGAAAAACACATTGATTTACAAAATGTTCAGGGTTTACTCACAAGTGATTTTCAAATTCTCTCTTAATTTGTCCTTAATTTGATATTATTATTGCTATTAACTAAAAACTATATTTACTAATCATAAATGGAAAAGATTATTACAATTTTGTAACAACTAATGTTTTAAAAAGAATTTTTAATTTTTTGTACATGTATAAACATGCCGATTTTGTATATACGAATGTCTATACACAATATTATCAGAAAATAAATGTGATAACTATAGCAAATTTAAAGCCAATGTATCTAAAATTCAATAAAACATTAGATTACAGATAATATTACCCTAAATTTTTAAGATTACTGATTGGTAAAAAACTATAGGTCCTCACATTATATTCCTCAAGTAATTTTTGCAGATGTATATACCGTATAAAAAAATTGATTAACTTCTGTCTGTCAGTCAAGATGGCAAGTTATCAACACCTTAAATAAACAGCTGCTGCTGTGTTAAAAAATGCATTTCTAAAATGGCACTAAAATCAATTTCAAAACAAAACTCAGTCAAACTCCAGTCAATTTAAATTGTTTTTTAAATAAAGTATTTTGCTTACTGGAAATATTAAATTTAATTTATTAGCTTGGAATTAAAACTAAAATAAAATCTTGTAATGGGGTTGGAAGTTGAGGTAGTTAAAGTAATTAACTTATTGTTATATATATTTGTAGTAGTAGTGGATAGAGGAATCCTTTTTACGTTTTATACTGAAAAGGAAATGAATAAAAAAGTGCAACAATAACATAAACAATAATACTTGAAACACATGTTGACATATATAACAAGAATTTGTATTTTTATTTTTCATGATGTGAATTACAGATATTGGTATGGTGTGTGTTAAAAATGTTCTTAGTGTTACTGTCTCTTTTATTTCTTTAAAGGTTTGTGTTTACTTGTTTTTGCTTGTTCTGAGAATTTTGTTTTAGATCATCAGTTTCCAATTTTCACAGAGGGATGATGATACATATGTTGTGGGCCTTTTACTACTGCTACTACTCCTGTTTGAGGTGGAAGTGTCCTTTTTATAATCATGAAGTTTCAGATTTTAGAATCATGAAATATCATCATCATTCTGGATCATAACAAGCTTGAAGAAAGATTTTTATTTTAAAAAATTCATTTTAAACCTTAGGTATCACGTTTCTGTGGAGGTACTTACTTTAGCGTGTTGACATTGAACGTGGATCTTAACCCAATTTCTAAATTGTCATCAAGAATATGAATTTTTGTCAGTTTCAAGGATGAAGAGTTATTCAAGAGAAATGACGTTTTCTTAAAAAAGAAAAAATGATTGTCACTGGTCAGCGATATTTGCTACAAAACATCAGCAACACCAATAGAAGAAACATTAAATGCAAAACACAACTCCTGGCTCAATATGTTGCAATTTCACTGCATGTGATGAAAAAAAAATAAAATGAATTTAATTTTATGAAAAGCTGTTAGGATGTTGTTAGACAGAAATGTTGCAATTGTTAAACATCTGTCAAATGTTTTAATACCTAGGTACAATTAGGAAGAAATTAATCATCCCTATGAATATTGTGAGATAGATGAAAAAATTTTTTTTAAGCTTTTCACCCAAGCAAGGCGGGAGTGCCACTAGCACGCAAGGGGTTAAAGAGAGTGGGAGCAAGAGTAAAGAGGCGTGAAAGATGAAAGGATGAAGAGATCAAGGGATCTGGAGATGTCAGTTGACATTGCATTTGAATAATTGGAGATTATAGCTATCAGGGAAGCAAGTAAGAGGAAAGGAGTTCTACAGACAGGAAGTGCGAGAAATGAAGCTATTGGAGTAGAAGAGATGGTTACATTTAACCGTTTCAACAGTGAAAGAGTGGGACTGAAATGCCAACCTAGTAGCACATTTAAATTCATGCAGTTTGGGAACTAGTGAAAGTAGCTTGTCGGAGCAGTTATCATGAAAGTATTTGTAGAAAAGACAGAGGGAAGCAACAGCACATCTTTAAGAGAGCAATTGTAAATGAGATGCCAGATCAGGGCCAATCGCATTGCATATCCATCTCTGGATTTTATCAAGGATCTTAAGACGAACAGCAGGGGCTTCAGACCATATATGGCAGCAGTATTTTATGCAAGCGCGAATGGTTGATTTATAGATTTGATGGATGGACTTGGGTGAGAAAACTTTCTGACACGATACAGAGAAGCAACTTTCCTTGAGGTAGATGAAGCTATTGATTCAATGTACTGAATTAGAAATAGATGTTACATTTGAAGAAGAAGAAATACAAAGGCTAGAAAAATTATGTCAGATTTATCAAACTGAAATTTACTTTGGTTGATAACAACTCCAAATTGCTGGAAAAACTTTAAAACAAGCTACACCTGTTGCACATGTTCTTCCCTGAAAGAGCTAAATGTAAGTATCTCATCCACATAAACGTAAGTCTTGTTCATCAGGTTTTGCTGATCTACTTTGCAAATAAATTAGAGCAGGAATTGAAAATAGAAAATATTTTGTGATAATGGCTATTCTCTGGATGTTGTACAGTCCAGCATTAATGCAAGATTTTACAATACCATAAGGCCAAAATATTTGGTCATGAAAAATGTCCAGTATATTGGCGAAGTTGGTGTAGGATTTACTAAGCAAATTTTGACCAGTGTGTTATACTTTGCTTCAATTAGATCTCTTTCTGATTCACTCTACATGTGGTTTTCTGTGCATGGGCTCTGAGCATCACATCCAGTCCACAAAAACAAATCCCCACAATAAAAATAATACAATAGCCAATCACTAACATTCCTGCCAGAAAAAAAGTTTAACCTGGGAACTACCAGATTTGCTTAAAAGAAAGCTTGTTGTAATGACCAACACGGTTGTCAACACAACATAATTCATAAAGTCTGTATGAGTTTATAGATTTTATTAATAAGGAGAAAAAATACAATCAGTTTAAATTTGGTTTGAGAAAAAAATAAAGTATTTTGCTTATAGGAAATATTAAATTTAATAAATTAGGTTGGAATTAAAACTAAAATTAAAGTTGCAAAAAAATGTTTCATTTTTTAAAATGCTTGTTAAATTTAGGTATCACTTTTTGGGGTGTGGGCGGTACCTATATCAAGTACTTCCCAAATTATTAGAGGAATTTGACTAATGTGATCAAAACAAATATTTTTATGCTTCCAATGTCTCTCTTGTAAGTAAGAAGCTACACTGAAGAAGTCAGTGGGAACTGTTAGGGTAAGTGATTTTTTCATAGTCAAATCCCCTGAACATTTAGGTAGCATTTTATTTTGTTTTGGACATTTGATGGTGGAAAAAAGAATGAAAAAGAAATATTAAAACCCAAAATGTAACACTCCCCCCTTCAAAAAACGAAGAAATCGGAAGAGCCTGAAACCCATCCCTTTTTCTTTCTTTCAAGTCATTCTGTTTTTCCTTCGATGTTGCACTCTCACCACCTCCTGGTCACTTACCACTCCTTTGTCAACAGCTGTTGAAGATGTCACCCGACAAAGCAACAGTGGAATAAGCATGAAGACGTTATTACGTCCATTACATCAAGCCCTGTTCATATCCTGTTTGTGGTATTAAGTTGGTGTAGGTGGTTGGCCGTCTGTAGATCCCCACCCCCGAGCCAAAATTCTGCTAGAGTAGCAGTGGGGAAGTTCAGTGGGTGGCTGAGTGACTGGGAATGAATACTTTCTGAACATCCAACCATAAACTAATAAATTCTCCCTTTCTGATTTCATTTTGACAAAATGATTTTGTAGACACAACTAAGTTTATTGAAAGAGAAATTTAATCTGTTATTTCCAAAGGGAAAAATTTAGAAGTTTCCAATTCCTCAAAATTGAGACAGTCTAAGTTGATGATTTTGAAATGATTCAAGTCATTTTGCATCAAGTCATTCCTTTCCTGCTGATCCAAATCATCCCTTCCCACTGATTTCTATAAACACCTACTAAGCTTAGTCTGGTACTAGGCTAAATCATATTAAAAAAAAGAGTGATAGAAATTGTTCTCTCTCCTTAATAATGTTTTCTTTTTTCTCATATTCTCTCACACTCAGTAACCCCTTGCATTTTAGAGGCTTCATAAATGATTAAAAAAAAAAGAAATATTGTGTTGTGCCTTACTTCCTATTAAGGAAAGGTGGCCTGCTTGTTTGTCTTAAAAATCAGCATTCAAAATCTATTTTTTTTTTAACCAAAGCTCATACATTAACCACTTGTTATGTGACAGTGGGAAATATACACCAAGCTATCTCTTTGATGATTTGTATTCATAATAACAAAATAAAATATTCTTTACTTACATTTTTCTTTCTTGGATAAAGATCAAAGTGTTGTATCTGTTCTGTATTAAAGATTGTATGTTTTCATTTACTCTTTGAAAATAAGTCTTCCCACATTTTCAAACTTTGCTGCATTGCTCAGTTAATTGTATGCATCTGGTTTCTCTAAATAGATTTGATGAACCAATGGCAATTCTTTAGTTTTAATGACAAAAGCAAATAAAAATGACAACTCGTATAAGTTCAGCTTTTTACTTTTTCCATCTTTCATTCATTACAATTATTTTTTATCTCTTTATGTTGCAAATTTTTCCTTTTATTAACATTTTTCAAACTCTCATGTATCACTCAGATAAAACTGAGTAATGTTTATTAAAAAAACAAAGACAAGAGCAATGTCATAATTAGATACACAGTAGTCATTAAAACCGTTTACATATTTGGAAAGATTTTTCTTTATTTTAAATTAACAAGGTTTTCTTGTTTCATATTCTGCATTATTTTTCATGTTATACTTTATAAACGGTTTGAAAATTTTTTTAAAAAGTTAATTTTTACTATTTATTGGGGATTTACTGTATTGTTTTATTATTTTATCATGCAACAATAAAAGAATTTTTTCAGCGGCATAAATTTTAAGAATGCTGAAACCTTTGTGCCCTTTGCTCAGCTAGTGACTTTCACATGTGGGTGTCAAAAATCCTTACACAGCCATCTGGCCTACCTTCTTCATATCTGACATTCAGGTCCCTTCTGTGCCTTCCGGCAGCCAGCCATCTTCTGTCACATGTGACGTCAAATTCCTCCTAGTGTTGTTTACTGTCTTGTTTTCTTATATAATCTCAAACAAGACTCAAATTGACCTCAACTTTAAATTTACAAAGGCAGTAACCACCCTTTTCATTGGACAGAAAACACAAAGTGAATATATTATTCTAAATTTGAAAAAAAATGGATCACCACAACCATTATTTTGGGCAGACATTTTTAGAGCCAATTCTAAATAAAAACCTTTTACACTCAAATGAAACAATTTTTAATAAGCCCTTTCTTTTAATACACTTCTCACAAAATTAAGTGCATAAAACAAACTTAGACTATTTAATATTTATTTACAGCTTTTAATGTATTATTTTTAATTATTTTATATTACTAATAAAATTTTTTATAACAACTTTGCTGTCAAAAAATGTTAAAAAGATTAGTTTATGTTTTGTTTTTAATCATAACTAAAATTTGGTGTAAATTTCCAGTTTTTATATTTTGCAATTTTCACTGTCAACAATCTGTTTATCCTTCATTTTAGCCTTCTGCTATAATTGTTATCTTAATGATCAATTAATTTTCCTTCTGTCTTCCATAATTATCCTGAATTCCACTTTGCTGTAAAAACAATCATTAGTCCAATTTTCAGAAAAAAAACTATAAATAGTTCAACTTGTAGGCTCAGTTTACCCGGATTAAAAGGAAAAAATTAAACTTTGAGTGTCATGCCCACAAATACAACATAATGTGAAGAAATGATGTTTTTAGCATAGGGAAAAATGGAAAACCAGATTGAAATAATCATATATTTATGTACATATTAACATTTGTTTTTACATGGTAAACATTGTGTTTGTTCTGGTTGTAAAAAAATCAAAGTTCAAATGTTCGACAAAATTTTCCATTTGTTAAAGGTTAATTCATAAAATCATATGCCTTGGTCAATATAAAGTGTGTATATATGTGTGTGTGTCTGAAGCACATTTTAACAGATTGTATATGTGGCTGCTGACTGAATGTGTGTGTGTGTGTGTGTGTGTGTGTGTGTGTGGGTGAAGCATATTAGTAGAAACATTGTGTATGTGAGTTCTAATACATGAAATCTGATTACAGTGGTTCCAAAAGGAAATGGACATACAGATAGATAATCAGACATACTTTTTCATGGCTATGAATATTTCTTTGTGTTGTGTGAATATTCCTTTGAATGGTGTGTAGTGATCGCTGACTGAGGTGTTGTCATGGTAAGGAGAGAATTCTGGTCAGGTGTTTACAGATCCAACTGCTTGTCATCAATGGGTGATCCATATCCAGCTGCTGACTGGGTCTTTGCTGTGTGTGTGTTTTATTGCCCCCGAAATTGGGTATATATAGTTATCCGGATCACATGATTGGCTCCAAGTGAAAGCTTTTTGGTTTACACAGAATAGCACCCAGTGAGCAGTTTATTTGGAGTTCAAATGTATGGATATAGTTGGAAGCATAACACATGACTGTACTGTCCAATCAAATTTCAGAAATGACTTATTTAATTTTGGATCCTATTTTTTTACTGATTTGTACAAAAGTTTTTGTTTTAATGGTTCTGATCCTATTTGTGTGTGGGTGTTTCTTACTTATTTGTGTTTCACCTATTGGTTGTAAAATATAGAATTTTATATCCTATAGACTCATACAAAGTTTTAAATCTCATAAGTTGTTCTAACCTTGTCTGAAAACTTTTACTTTAACCAATTAATATATCTGCATAATAACAAACATGAAGACCAATAAAAGATAAATGAGAATTTATGCATTCCGTCTGTTGATCAGTCATCAATAGCAGTTGATGGGATATAGAAAAAAGTAGCAGGGAGTTATTCCTGGCAATCAACTTTACTTATAATTTACTCTAGTAAAGTAGCTGTTGATAGAGATAAACAATTGATAAAAAATTACTTTTTGTTTTTTTTATCAAGTAGTTATGTCAGGTTCTTAATTAAAAAAAGAAAACAACCATTTTTTGTTAGGTATTTTCAGAATTTAGAACTAAAAAATAATTTTAGACAAAAATGAAAGTTCTTTTATCATTCTGTTTGTATTTTATTATTACCTGAAGCATTGTCAACCATCATTAATTTTTAACCATTATTTCTTTCATCTAACTTTTAATTGCTATTCTTTGCTTCTGTCCTGATATGAATTTATGGATGGCTGTCAGCAACATAACACAGCTCTAAAATAAAGAATAAGCTGTAGGTGAGCTCAAGTCTTACCAGCAATTTATTCTTTATTTCTACTCTATACTGTTTATAGATGACTGTAGATTGATAGTCTAAATAGTTATGATGGAAAGCAATTATAATTAAGATGAAAAAAATACAATTTAAAAATAGTTAACTTATTTGACATAAACATTAATTCATATCATTTATAATTACGTTCTAGAATATAAAAGATAAATTATAAATAAAGACATAAATATATAAAGAATATATAAACAGCTTCACAAAATTTGTGCATGTTCATGAATTTACAAAACCTGAATTTTTTTTGTGTAACATTCCAAAAATCTCTAAAAAGAAATTCCTAAACTCAATAAACATTTTTCCATTTTTGAAATTCAATAATTAAGAAAAATTTTTTTTAATCATTTCACCTCAAGCAAGGCAATAAAGCCACTAAGACACAAGGGATTATTGAGTGTGAAAGAATAAGAAAAAGAACAATAAAAGAAGATGAATGAAGAAGAGAATAGGTAACAATTGACATTGCATTTAAATTTTTGAAGATCAAACTTAGCCGGAAAACAAGAAGACATAAGAGAGTTCCACAGGCTAGAAGTGTGAGAAAAGAACCTATTAGCAAAGAACTTATGGTTACATCTGCTAATTCAAGTGTAAAATGATGAGACCTTGTTGCCAATCTAGTACTGTGCTTAAATTCATAAAGTCTAGGTACCATGGAGCAAAATTCATCTGAAAAAGCATCATGAAAGTATTTATAGAAAATGTACAGGGAAGTGAGATTATGGCAGTGAGGAAGTAACTGAAGCCAGGATTGTAGATTCTTCTTTGGATTGCATCAAGAATCTCTAAATATATAGCAGGTGCACCAGCTCATATGAGGCAGCAATATTGGAAGCATGAACAAATGGTTGATTTATAAATATGCAAGATAGATTCTGGAGAGAAACATTGTCTAGCACAACACAGTGAACCAACTTTCTTAGCAGCAGACCTAGCAATTGATTCAATATCTTGCCACTTTATGTCTGCAGAGAATGTTAGCCTGAGAAGGTGCAATGAGTCCCTTTCCTGGAGGTTAGCATCAGCCATGGTGATGAAAAGCAGAAAGGGGTCTCTCCGATGATTAAGAGAAAGTAGCTTTGTTTTGAAGGCATTAAATTTAACAAATCATTACTTGCCTCGATTAACGGTATATTTTAGTTATTTCTTCCATGAATTATGTGCAGTTGGTTTTGAGTAGATTCATTAGCACATATATTATTGTTTAGAGCATTAATTTTTAGAAAATGCACAGAGTTTGTTCTCCACTTGCTTGACAAAGAGATATTTGCTAATTATAGCTTAGTCTTGGCATAAGGTCACATGTATTGGGATAGTGACAGCAAAGCTCAAATTCATTACTCAGTAGTAATGATTTCTGTGCCCTTGCCTCACAAATATTTTACCATAAAAGCATTACAAATAAATATTTTTCAGTTGCCTACTAATAATTTTAATGGAAAAATTACTTAGTTCCAAATGATGCATTCATTAGGTTGATTTTGGTTCACAAGACTAAAACTGAGGTTATTATTTGTTACTAAATAATAGCATAAAAGGACAATTCTTTTTACAAGTAACATTTCTACGTTTCACAGTATTATTTGTTTTGTAAAGAACAAATATGAAAACATCTGATAAATTTTAATAGCAAATATTATAAAGTTGTTGTGCATGACAAAGAGCTGATTACTCGTTTCTCTTTTCTGATATATTAATGAATATTCAGTATATTAACACCTGAACAATTTTCTTTTTATGCCAAGAAAAAAATGATAAATACAGTAATTTCTCCCCTTATACACAGAGGATATCTTCTAAAACCCCAACAGATGCATGAAACCTATATATACTATACTTTTGCCTACATATCTATGATAAAGTTCATAAATTAAGCACAATAAGAGTTTAAAAACAATAACCGAGAATCAAATAAAACAATTGTAACAATATAATGTGATAAAATTTATGTACCTGTTAGAAGATTGATAGGTGCTAATAATCAATAAACAATTTTTTCTTTTTTTATTAAGTCAATAAATTTCCCCTTTTCATTGAAAAAGATAGACATTATGCTTTCTCTCTGGCATGTCCAAATTCTTGTACTTTGGAAAATTTATCAAGTAAAACTTACAAATTTTTTATTTCTGGAGTTGACCACAAGAAACCATAGAAAGTGATATTGTCGATAAGAGGAAACCACTGTTTGTGTATGTATGTGGGATTTCCGCAAAATAAAATGTTTCAGTGTTGACTGATAAAATGACCTCAAATAGATAACACTTAATTATAACCAAAAAATGACACAATGGGTAAAAACACTTATTTTTTGGGAAGAGATGGAAGATATTTGGTCCTGTCTTCAAATCCAAACATACAAAGCAATCAATGTAGAGAAATATGAGAATGTTAAATAGACACTAATTTTTGACTTGGATTGGACATTAAAAAGGGAAAAAATAAATATTGACAGTTAATTGCATAATAAGAATTCACAATGCAAAGGAATTGTTAAATTTCAAAAGATGTATTGTTGTAGTTGTTCAGACTGAATGTGGAATGTATCAGCAGCAAATAACTTCAAAATCAGTAATTCCACTTTCAGTTGAGAAGGACATGATTTTACAATTCATGAAAAGAAAATCACCATGTTTCATTTACATCAATCAGAAATATGTTTGTGTATGAAGAGACAGAAATGTTTTTGAAAGCACCATTACAAGCCAGCAAATGGGTCTAAATCAATTCAAAAACAGCAATCTGGATTACAATGAGAAACAATAGGAGTAGATAGGTTTGCCTATTGCCTGGCTCATACTCCTTCACTGTCTTTTGAACAAAATTTAGAGGCTTATCTCTTATTTGTTGTTTAGATTTGGATTTCTACTCATTCTTTTTCACTTCCAGTAACCTCTTGCATCTTGGTGACATCATAGCGTTTCTTGGGGTGAAATGGTTAAAAAAAAAGCAGCCAGAAGAAAAACTCTTTTCGACATTCATCAGAGAGTAGCAAAGATTTGAAACAATAAAAATTACAGATTGTAGCAATGATCATAAACTTTTCATAATCATTTTAAAATAGATTGACATAATTTAAATATATTTTTTGAAGTTTGAGGTTTGCTTTTAATCACAAGAAATCGCATAAAGTTAGTTATAAAAAAACAAAATTTACTTTTGTATATGCAATGTTGATTTTAGATTGTTTTTAAATATCAATTTTCATCATCCAAAATTTTTACTTTATGCGTTTTATTAAATATCTAAGACTTTTTCTTCTTTATATCAAAATCAAGGACACTTTTTAACTTTCTGTATTACTGAAAAAAGTATTATATCATGTTCAGTCTATTTACATATTTTATATTAAGAACTGTATATCACTTTAAGCATTGAACTTCTTTAGATTTTTCTCACATTTACTTTGTAATTCACATAACAACAATGGAATTAAATACAAAAGTAATAATTTTGGATGTTTCAAAATAATTTGTCATTTGAAAGTGAAATTTATATGCTTGTTTTTATCTATGTTCATATCTATTTCAGTCTTTTAATATCTATCTCAGTCTGCTTAGATAGATATGAACATATTATCTCAATCTGCTTAGATAGATATGAACATATTATCTCAGTCTGCTTAGATAGATATGAACATATTATCTCAGTCTACTTAGATATGAACATATTATCTCAATCTGCTTAGATAAATATGAACATATTATCTCAGTCTGCTTAGATAGATATGAACATATTATCTCAGTCTGCTTAGATAGATATGAACATATTATCTCAGTCTTAGATATGAACATATTATCTCAGTCTGCTTAGATAGATATGAACATATTATCTCAATCTGCTTAGATAAATATGAACATATTATCTCAGTCTGCTTAGATAGATATGAACATATTATCTCAATCTGCTTAGATAAATATGAACATATTATCTCAGTCTGCTTAGATAGATATGAACATATTATCTCAGTCTGCTTAGATAGATATGAACATATTATCTCAGTCTGCTTAGATAGTGTGCTGAGCAACAATAAATCCTCAATCCGTCTTCTATTCAATCAATTTGAAGTCCTGACATCTACAGCAGATAAGGTTTAATGCTTTGCTCAAAAATTCTCTTCTAACTCAACGCTTGACTCCTTCGGAGTACCCACACCTGATTTCCCCAATAGGACAGAGATCCTACTGAGTGATATGCACATAACTCCATCACTGGTCTTGGACATCATTTCTAAATTAGACTCCCTTATGGCAAGTGGAGGTTATGGGATCCCAGCCATCATCCTAAAGAAATTTGCTCTTGAGCTGGCTCCAGTTCTCTCCAAACTCTACAACTATTGTCTAACTGCTTCCTGCTTTCAAGCGTGTTAGAATTCCTCCTTTGTAGTTCCTATTTTTAAGAACACTGGAGAACCTTCTGACCCCTAAAGCTATCACACTATTAGTCTCCTATGACTTTTTGGCAAAGTATTTGAGGTTTTAATCAATGCTGTATTGGTTAAGCATCTTACCTCTCACACCCTACTCTCTGACAAACAATATGGCCTCCATTTTGCCCAGTCTACTGCTGATGTGCTTACAGCCATCACTGAATATGTATATCAAGCACTTGATAATAACAGCAAAGCTCCAACTGTGGCTTTAGATATCTCAAAGGTCTTTTGACAATGTTTAGTATGCTGGTCTTCTACGTAAGCTTCAGGACTATGGTATTACAGGATGATTGTTTGATTTAATCCAATCATTCCTATTAAATCATGAAATGAAGGTCATTCTGAATGGGCTTGCTTCCTTTCACATGAACGAAGGTGTCCTCCAAGGCTCTATCCTGGGTCCTACGCTGTTTCTGATCTTCATCAATGATCTTCCTGATGTCATCAGCACCCAAGTAGGCATTTATACAGATGACACTACCATTTATTCCTGTCTCAATCCATCAGAGCTGACAAAGTTAATGTGGTTGCTGCTTTTGAAAAAGACTTCCAATCAGTGGTTAATTGGGGCAGGAAATGGCTTGTAAATTTGAATGCCTCCAAAACTAAACTGCTCTCATTTAACCACCATAGAGAAACTTCCCTTTGTGTTCAAGTATGAAACAGACTGTGGCTGCTCAATTTTGACCTCATTCTCCACTTTTATATTATCTTGGTATTAACCAAATGATATTGATAAAACTTACTGCATATGTTTATATGATAAATGTATCACATGAATTTCAGGTTATAATATTTGTTGAGATAATATCTGATTTTATTAAAAATATTTCCAATAATTTATTTGATGATTTTATGTGACTTGAAGGTTGTTCATCATTGTAAGTAAATATATATAATAGTACAACCATTGATATTTGTTTTTAAATGTCATCTATATAAATATTGTTATGGATTGCAAGAAAGATGTAATCTCAAAATGAAATAAAATATTACAAACTTATCAAATGATAAGAACACGACTTTGAAAATTGCAAAAAATGTTCAACACAAATTGCTAAGGTAATTGAAAACATTGGTAAATAGCTTTGAGAATGTCAACAAAAAGAAGACATTTGAGAAAAACTAAAAGACTAATACAAGAAAAGTGGATTGATCAGAAAGAAAATATTTGAAGTACCTGGTTATTTCAAATATAAACAGAAAGAAAAAATGCAGAAAATATTGAAAAAATTGTCTAGACATGAACACAACCAAACATGAAATAAACATCACAAAGAGAAACATACCAGTTTGGTAAATAAGTACATGAAAATTCTTTTCTCAACATTATCTTTTATATGTTATGAATGTAGAGCTACATTGGTTGGACTTGGTGGCTGGGTGAAACTTATGGGCCTTCACAAAAATTGTCAAACATCACAACTTATAAGACAACAGTTGGGAGGTGGAGTAATATTTTCAGTTGGTATTGCAGGTAGGAAAATTATAGATTCTTTCAAAGTTGATGATGATATCAAGATAATTCTAGAGAATTATTTTAAGTTCTTTCACAAGATATTTTCAATCAAACAGGTCACAATCAAGAAACTAAGCTAAAAATTATATTCATGCAAAACAATTGTTCACTTTGACAAAAATGTTTAAAAAATACAAGAATAATGAAATGGCTCCCAGTCTCCACATATTAATTCAATAAAAAACTTGTAGTCTATCATTAAAAGAGATGTATATGAAGATAGAAAAGAATATGCAATCAAAGATCTCTGGGAAGCAATAAAAATACTGCAAATAAGTCAAAACAATAGAACAGTTTGAAAGACCTATAGAGGTTATAGGATATCAAAGCATCCATATGAACAAGTAAAATAATAATTTATTTAGGTACATAAGATATTGTGTTAATCAAATGTTTCTCTGGCCTATATCTTTGGGATTTATTCATAAATAAAACTTTGTGTACATAGTATGTAAAAATCCGACGTCCTCAAAATAATTTATTAACAATATTTTTAATAAGGCTAGATATAACATGAAACTTAAAAATCCTTGATATTCTATAACCTCTATGACACGAATATAAATGTATCCTGAAAAATTAACAACAGTATTCTTTACAAAATAGCTTGTTTATCATTTCTGTATGGTGGGCGTCACATTGCTTTACTTTTTCACTTTGTAGCCAGCTCCACCATAGCACAATAGTTAGTAAACGTGTTTCATAGGTTATTAATTTGTAGTGAATTTGATTTTCTCTCAGTACCTCAAAATTGTAAGCCTTGTGCCAGATTAAAGGAACTGATAATGATCTATTTTCCAATAAATATGATCACAGTAAGTGGTGTTTGAATCCAGGTAAAAGAAAAAAAAAACAGGATTTAGAGAATGTTGATATTGGGGCAATACAATCTTCCTATCCAAATTTCTTGTTTAGCTTTTACCACTGATGTTGGTACGTACTTTGTATTCCCTTTTTCATACTTACCTAGATACACACACATTTAGAGATATATAATTTCTGAACCGTTCTTTCTCCACCCGAAATGCAACCTACGTATATGTGTACCCTTTTGTCTTTTCTCCATCTCGTCCCTTTCACAAGTACAAATACGCGAGCACACACACACATATCCATATTGATGTACCCCTTTTTAACCCCTCCCCATCAGCAAGAGCGTATAAGTTCATGTCTACATATGTATACCTTTTCCATGTTCCTCTTTCTGAGACACTCTCCCTACCCCAAATTGCCTGACTGTCACAACAATTCCTCTCCATCTCAATCCTCTCTGTCCCTTCCTCTGTCTTTCTTTTCTCTCTCGCTCCACTCAGACGATGTCACCTTACTCTTCGTTTGACTTAAAAAAAAAGTGTCGTCGCATTTTCCTCTTTATGTTTCTCTTAAACACCACTCTTCCCTCTCTATATGTGTGGTTACCTTCACCTTGTCTCTCCACCTTTTCCTCCCAAACAGATGTGAATTGCTTTACTTTTTCGCTTTGTCGATCTTTCTCTTCACACCAGGAATTAATTAGAGAGGATTATTACCGCTGCCCGAACAACAACCCATTTTTCTAGTCTACAGCTACAGTTTTCTTTTTCACTTGCAGCTTATACCATGGATGTTGTCAAAGAAGGTTTCGTGAAAATCAAGAGTAAACGTTATGGAGTGAGTTAAAAACCTTTTATTTCGTGCACGGTGCACCTCACAGTAAACTTTTTTTAATTTTTTTTATTTCAAATCAAAAAAAGAAGCTAATATTGAGTCTGACCCATCCTCCTTGTAACGCGAAGTTTGTTGAGTCTCTAAAAATATTTTTGATTTTTGTTAAGTTTACATTTACAATTTACATTTTTTCCTTTTTTGCAAATTGATGAAAAAAAATAAATGAACATTTTTGTGGGCTCTTTATTTTTTTAATATGATTGAAAGAACAATCAGAATTTTTTTTATTAATTTAATTAATTACAGTTGCAGTGTGTACAGTACACTGTTATTTTGTCAGTTGTTGAAAATAACGATTTTGCAAATAAACTTTCACATGTTTCTTTTGTTTGCATGTAATTCAAAATTAATTTTATTCTTTAAATTTCATATTTGACTTTTTTTCCACCTCCAACCAACATTTTTATTTATGTTTTTAATTTCATAAAAACTTCAATAGATAAATTTTTAGTTGCACGGTTTCTTTTTTTATGCTAACTTTTCGTTAGATTGGAAACCCTCCTTTATCATTCCTCCAACGGCCAAACCAAACTGACTGTCCTTTACGAGGATCGAACCGTCAACACGCGTTATTGTCAGTGTATTTTTTGCTCTTTGTACTGAATAAAAAAAAATATAATTAAAAAAGAGAGAAAAAAAACGCTTAATTAATTTATTTGCCAAGTATCTTTATTCGCTTTTTAACAAACAACCAAAAATGGCTTGCTTTCTTTCTCTTTTTAAAACCCTCTTTTAAACGGACCGGGAGGACGATCTGTACAGTTTTTGTTTGATTGTCAAAATCTTCAATATTTTTTAATGTCTATTTACTTAAAGCGTTATATCTAAAAAAAATAACATTATTTTCCTAATTTATTTTATTGTTTTTTTTTTTTCTCGGGTTGATTTGATTCCCACCGTCAAAAAAAAATAATAAAATACCCGGAATTGCGAATACTTTTTATTTTTATTTATTTTTCAGGAATTCTTTTTAAATGTGAGACAAGAAGCATTTAAAAATTGTTTTCCTTAAATCTAATTCCGGTTTAAAAACTTAATTTAGTTAGATAATTTTTAAAAATACTAATTTGAAATTGCGGATCAAAAACTTTTAAATAATTATTAATTTAAAAAATTACTGCAGAACTTTTCCAGTGTCTGTTTAAAACTCAACTGTGAATAAATCTGTTATTTGCCTTCCTCATATCGCTGTAATTGTAATCATATGTAATGCTTCATCACGGTAGAATTTTTTTAATTCTAAAAAAAAAACAAAAAAAAAAACATCCTGACCAATCTAGTCTGGTACACGGCCATATTAGTACTGAGTACACTACGTATTCACTAAACGAGGAAACTGATCTACAAACATTTAAAAAAAAAAAAAAAAAAAAAAAAAAAATTTAGGTGCCCAAAAGGTTTTTTTTCCCCTCCCCACGAAGGTAAGATGTGACGCAAAGTCTTCTTTAGCGTGCAGTGCCAAATCCCCACGACCACTGTCACGCTGATGCCAATATTTTAGTCACTGACCCCAATCTCATTGCAATGAGGAAGGTGCCATCTCCAGAGTTGGAATTCCCGGGATCGGACGCCTTCTCTCATCTCGATTGAGGAAAGAATAGATACTACGCTTTCATCCCGACCAAAAGCCGAGAACGGGTTTTGAAGAAGAAAAAAAAAATCCGTATTTGTGCTCCTGTACCAAATTAAGCTGCAAATTATTATTTGCAACGGTTTGTGAAGCTGAGTAACATTTTAAATCGAAATTCAAATGTTTTAAGAAAAGTAAACAAAATTTTGTTGATCATGATTGGTGATAAATTGAGCCTTGTCTTGTGCCAGACACTTGTTTAAAATGGATGTTCTTCTCTTGCTGTTCTAAAATGCCCACCTGTTCCAGAGTATAAGCAAGTGACATACTTATTTATACGAATATTAATCACCTGTTGTTACCTACTGACTATAAACACTTTAAACAGCTTGCGTTCTTTCCTCTCCCTAAGCTGATAATTGTCATTAACAAAAGAAAAAAAAAAAAAAGCGATGCCTATGCTCTGGTTATTTAGGGTTAAGGCAGTGCTGCTGCTGCTGACCATTTACTCGTGTCAGCAGGTGGGGGTTGGTTGGCCTTTATTCTTTTTGCGCTCCGCACGAAAAAGTTTTTTATTTTGTCTCCTTTGCCCTCTTATTTTCTTGTAAGTACTTTTGAACTTTCTTCTACCCCCCCCCCCCACCAACCATGACCTCCAACAAGAAAAGATACCGTCACCTGTACGGCTCGCCCACCTTTCTCTTTTTCTTTTTCTGCCTCAATAAACTTTTCTTTAAACCCTAGTACTTTTTAGTCGTTTACCTATTTCTCTCTCTTTCTTTCTTTTTTTCAAATATGTGGTATAAAAAGCAATGACCTCCTATAACAAGGAACGAATTAGGTGTGTGTATGATTCATTTCATAATTTACCACTTGATGTTTTGTAAATCTTATGAGAATGAAACTCAACATCTCTATTAATTTTCTTTGAGTTTGTTTAAAACAAAAAATCTCTCCTTAACAATAGTGCTTCACACTTGTTGATCACCATGCTGCTAATAAACTTGGAAGTTTACTTCTGTAGTTTATTTTGAATTTATCCAAAGTCATCTACACATGTTTGCTCAAAATCTACAATTCTTCCCCCACCATCTATCTGTCTGGAGAATTTGGGACATTGAACCTCATTAACCTGGCTGCTTGTGTAGCATTTCACTTTCAGTCTTTGTCTTCTGAACCAGAAATAGAAACACAAACGAATGCATTTTCTTGGTCAAAGTCAAGATCAAGTACATCTTTGCTATTAAGAAATAACATCTCGATTCACAATAACAATATTTAATTACAGGTGCAAATAACATTATCCTTTCTTTTCCCCTGTGGTGCTCCAGGAAATGTCATTTATTAACCCATTAACTATTGATGACTGGAATTTCTCTCATTTGTAGTTTTCTGGTTCAACTGCAAATAAAATTCTGCTGTAGTTAGGCTAATTGGAACCCTAGGCCAATGCTTGATTATACATATTTATTTACATCTCCATGTTTAGTGCCTCTTTCTTTTAACTTCAATAGTGTCAATGTAGCCCAGAATATTTTTCAAATACTTGCACAGTTAAACAAAGAAGGTAGGCTAGCAGGCTAAAAATAGACTGGTGTGCTGGCAGACTGCCATACACAAAAGAATTAAAAAATAATTTATATTTCATGAGTTAGTGTCATTGTATTCAATCAGTAAGACTTGATATTTACTTGGTTTAATCTAGTATAAGGCAAGGAGGAAGAGATGGCCATTCTGACTGCCTTCATAAATCAACATCTCATCTTTTTGGTTCAAATCCTGGTTGGAAAAGGATAACTATTTCACCCTAGCATTTGGGAATTTAAAATTATATATATATATATTTTTTTTTAAAGATTAGTTGCAAACATTTCAAAATTAATGTCAGTAAAAATTATTGATATTTCAGAAAGTTAACTTGTATGACATTTTAGTATCCAGTTGTCCTAAAGCAGTGTTGTATAGAAGCTCCCTCATTGTATATAGTTACCACTTTCAGATTGTAGGTCTGTGCATTAGTGGATTATTCCAAGCAATTTAAATTTAGAGTGGAATCCTATTTATAGTTTTGTTAGAATAATTAATTTTAACAAAATGATGGTATCAGTTCAGTTGAGAGAGAAAATGTAGAAAACGATTCTCAAGATTGGAAATTCTCACACAATAGACCAAAATTACAATTAAAGAAATGAAAAAGATAAATTAATATTTATATAAAAATACATAGGTATGTTTACTTTTCTTACTCAGCCAAGTAGATTGAGAAAAACTGTTTTCAGATCGGTGTTTTTGCACTTAAATAAAATATTTTTCACAAAATTTCATGTACAAAATATTAATCTTTTAACTTTTGAAAATGCTTGCATTCATATTATTTTTACTATAGAAAAAATCTTTGCAAAGAATTGGTTTGGGCAAATATATCTACTTTAGCAAATGTTCAGGTTTGGGTGTTATGAAAGAATCTTTCCATGCATCATTCATAGATCTGTGAGTAATAAATTCAACTTATAATTTATATTGTTTTAGACATGTGTGATGATATCTGTATACTTAAGTTTTAACAAGAATAATCTCAAGTAGATACAAAAAGAATATTAAATTTTAAGAGGCAAAGAAGTAAAATTATTTTTTGTCAAATCTTGGATTACTTTGGCAGGGGAGATTTAGGGGATATACACCCCCTACACATATTCACTAAATTGGACAGGAAACAATTTTTCAGGTATGAAACTATATTATCTATGACTTGCTATAAAGTCTTAGGGGAGAATTTAGGAAAGAGTGTTTTGAATTCAGAGTAAGCCTTCTATACTGGCTGCTAGCCAAGGTTAGAAAAACCCATTCCACTCTATTACAAATGGATTCATGCATTACTCAATGCTATTAGTGCAAAAGTGAATGCAACTGACTAGGCTGGGATTTGAACTTGGCTCATTGATTCCCCTGTTCATGCTGATATGCACATCCAAAACAGATTTGAGCCACTCAGTTGTGTCTTTTCTGGTGACTTACATTGACTTCCAATCATTGCTTGTCTTGTAGTTAAACTGAGTAAATATTAATTAAGCTTTACTGATTGAATACATTAACTCTCATGAAATATAA
Organism: Acanthosepion esculentum; assembly: GCA_964036315.1. Lineage (NCBI taxonomy): Eukaryota > Metazoa > Mollusca > Cephalopoda > Sepiida > Sepiidae > Acanthosepion > Acanthosepion esculentum. The sequence continues at coordinate 55,378,361 of OZ038510.1, forward strand.
ACTTTTTTTTATGTCTGCCAGCACACCAGACTATTTTTAGCTTGCTTGTCTACTTTTTGTCTAGAGATTTGAAAATTGATATTCACAGCTGATATTTTTCAATATTTTGATAACTTTAAAGCCAAATCCCAGAAAATGTTGGTTACTTGAAGCAGATCAATTAATATAAATAAATAAATTGTTTTATATATATTTCTTATTACTATAAATATTATTTTTAGTGGGTACATGTGCTTGAGTTATTATCCCTGTTTTTTTTTTTCTTAAACTGTGAAATTAATAACAACCGGCCTAGATTGAGAAGTCTTAGTAAAGAAAAATTATGCCTCTGACAAGAAGTGAACCAGCATTACTTTTTTTTATTCTCAGGACCCATGAGGATAGAAAAGGGATGCACAATTTTTCTCTTAACTAAAATAAAAACAGGGATAGCAACTGACACGTGTACTCACTACTAAAAATGACATAATATATTTTACTATAACTATATTTTAGTTAATGTATTTTTCTATACCACATTTGTCTTTACAAACGTTTACTGTAAATAATTTCATAATATAATGATGTTTTAGACTTGGCCTTTAGGTTGTATTTGAAACAGTAGCACTGGATTGTATTTGGTGTTTTTAACACCATTATTGTGTTGAACTGGTACAGATAAACATTTTTAAAAAGTCACCCTCTTTCTGTAGTAGTTTCTGAAATCTGCATGGAGTTTAATTTTTTTTTTATATCTTTACTTATGGGAGATTCTATCTCGGTTTATGTGAAAACATGTAAACTAAATTTAAAATAATTTAAATATAAATTTCAACTCTCTTGTGAAATGCTGTAGGGTTTGTCAGTAAATATTTTCTTGGAGGATTTGGTGCTCCGTCTTTCCTCATCACCATTTAAGAATTTATGTAAAAAAAGCCTTTCATGGGTGAAGAAAAAAAAACTTATTGGCATGTTCTGTTGTCAATATTTCAGTTTCAGACTTCAAATATTTTTTTCTTTTTAAAGCAAGCAGACACTCCACAGTTAAACTGAAATAGCGCAATCTTTTTTCTTCCAAATTGAAACCCTGACAGTTAGGTTGTCAAGCAAACACCATATATATATATATATATATATATATATATATATATATATATATATATATATATATATATATAAGAACAGAGCTACCTAAAGAATTTTTTTTATTTCTGAAGAAACATGTACCTGTTCATTCTTTCTCCTACTTCCTTATTTTATGTTTATTGAGACAAATCAAGTTTGAATAAAATCTTTAATGATCTTCACGAAAACAAGTACTTCTCTAAAAAAACAAAAAAAGACAAAAGTCATACCTAAAGTTGAAAGTGTATTTTCAAAATCTTTCTTGAAGCTTTTATTTTATTTTTAATTTCAAGCTAAAAATTTAATATTTTTTAAAATCGCTAAAATTGTTCATATTGACAAATCTGTCAATCTTTCAAAAATAAAATATACTTCTTTTAAAACTCTATTTGAGGAAAATTAACGGATTTAAAGTTTAATTAATATGAATTAAAACAAATATTAATTTTTAGTTTAAAATATCGCAGAAAGGCGCTTTTTTTTTTTTTTAACATTGAGGTGGGTGTTTTTATGAGGTGTTGTTGACAGTTGTCGATAATTTAATGTTTGACAATTTCAAATAATGGGCACATAAACGTTACTTTGAAATGAATACAAGAGCACTTTTTTTTTTTTTTTTTTTTTAAACTACCCAGTAATCTAAAAATTTAGGAAAATACTTTGCTCTTTTAGTCTTACTTAAGAAGAGGCTTGCAAAGGATGTTAGAAAATTTAAAACTTACTATAGTTGCCGCTCTTTGTTTGTGTAACGTCGGTATTTTTTTTTAAATTGTATGTTTAACTGAACACGTACAAAAAAAAAAGATTTAAAATAAAAATGTATTTATTTTTACAAGATTTTCTAAAGAGAAACGTTTCTAAAATAATTTATTTGTGAACTGAATATTCTTTGAAAGAAAATCTGCTAATAATACCCATTGAAGCAAGAAAAACAATTTTTAACTAAAAATTTCGAAGGTTCCAAACAGAATTAAAAATTATAATTTTTTTTAAATTTAATAATCAAACAAAAGTCAAAACATCCTCTGGTCTTTAACACAACAATTTTGACGACAAAACCTTGTTTTTATTGATTTCTTTTGGCATTTTCTCATCGTGTATGTTCATTTTTTTAGAAAATCTTTGGGGGAACTTAAAAAAAAAACGAAAAAAAAATGAGGATTGTCCTGTTACCCTTCTCCACTTACCGTAAAACTAAAACACCAATTGACAACAGCTGACGGAGATATAGTGAACTCGATGCATTTCTCAACTTGAAGAAATTAAAGCATGATTAAAGGTCCACTCTTTAAAAAAAAAATTCCGAGTTATGACTTACATTTGTAGATAAACATTACACATATATTGAAATGTAAACTAAAGAAAAAAAAATTAAAATAAGATATTAAATCCGAAGCTTAACAGAACTATGCACAATAACTTTTTATTTATTGAAATGCACACACGTGTTTTAGTTCACTTCTTCCCGGGCGTGGGAATTGAATATTTTTTTAGAAATTGTTAAAGTTTTTGGGCCAGGCATTCTTACCAAAAACTATACTTCTTAAAAAAAAAAAAACTATTATTGAATAATTGTATTATTAAGCAAAATATTTGATGGTATCTGGAGAAAAGGAAATGAAATCCTTGTCAACCGAAGTCAAACACTTGTCACCTCGAGCTCTACACTTTTTGTATCTCTTTGCCATGATACATCGCCTGTCCACATGATTTAATGTTTTTTGTTAACTGACCCTCGCTGCGTAAAACTAGATTTTCCACTTTAACTGATAACACGAGCAACTTCCAATCCCTTTCTAACCTGATTTGTTACCCCTTCTATAAAACAAAACAAAAAAATAACTCTTCTGAAAAATGTTATTTGACTTTCTACTTAGTATTGGTTGCATAATGAATCTGCAATTTCTCTTTTTGTCTTCTTTTAAACTTTCAGGTTCACATAATTTTGCCTGGGTAGGGGAAGTACAAAAATTGAAATAACTAGGAAAAGGAAGTGTTTTTTGTTTGTTTTTTTTTTATAAAAAAGGGATGGAAAATGTAACACCAAAATCCAAAGGCGCATTGGTACTGAAAGATACCTTCCAAAAAGTAAAAGTAACAGGAAAAATTCGTTAGTAACAAAGAAAAGAAGAGTTGTAACATTGGTTTTCTTCCTCAAGTCACTTTAGCATTCACTGTCGTAATTAATTAAACTTACAGTGGATGTTGAACTTGAGGAGATTTGAGGCAACAGAAGTGGGATTTTATAGAAGGATACCGAGGATACCATGAACTGAAAATATGAGCAACGATGAAATCTCCATGGCCCCTTGCAATAATAAACACAGGCATCCCCACATACTTCTCGGACCAACCTTCTTTTTATTTTACTTTAAATGATCTTCCTAAGAGTATACTCCGATTTATACTGAACGGTATATGGGTGCACCTCTCAAAACCAGACATTGGCAGCTGATCTCTCCTCTAACATCGCGGTGGAGAAAAACTGACTGTTTCCTAAAAAAAACAAAAAAACAAAACAAACAAACAAAACAACTAATCATTGAATGTAACCAGCCATTTTTTCCAACATCTTTAGTGACTGTTCCACTTGAGGTAAAGTCCATAGGCTTAACATCCATTCATCGTGATTTGTAATAGTTCAGGAATTGTTCTGTGATGAAGGGACTCGGCACATAGACGCACCAATTGTAATCAGTTAAGATTTGATTAGCGTGTAGAACTCGAACTCAAATTCTACATCATTTAAAACACTAGAATAATTTGTCCAATTCCGTAAAAAAAAAAAAACGGATCACAGAACAAATCCAGCTTCACACACATTTTCAAAAAACTCTAGTTCTGAATGGTCAATAAACACGCAATTAGGCGTTACTATTTACCCACGCACAAGTATTTTTTTTTCAGCTCGTGACTAAGTTTGAAGTTGGCGCCTATTTTCTGTGAGCCACCCAAAGTAAATAAATAGAAAAAAAAATTCATTCACACTCACCAGTGATCTTCGGCGTTGGAGCCTCTCCTTCGCCGGCTGAGGGACAGGGCGGGCAGTCCGCCCCTACGCGGGATCGTCGTTCCTGGAGGGGCTCGAGCCAGGGTTTCCGCATACGCCGATGACGTATCTGCTTTTGTGTAGTCCCGCAGCGACATTGAGGTGGTACTGAAGGCGCTTGATCGGTACGAAAAGGTGACAGGGGCCAAGATTAACCGACAAGTCGTACAGCTTGCGGTTAGGTGCCTGGAAGGGGGTCGATCTTCCGGGGCCCTTCGGTTGGACGGACGGTCCTGTCCACATTCTTGGAGTGTGGTTTGGACCCGACCTCCAGCTGGAGAAAATTGGTCTGAAGTATGAGCAAAGGTCGACGCGGCCGGTCTAACTGGCGTCGACGGAGGTTGTCCGTGAAGGGCATGGCGGAGGCATGTGCCACTTACGTTTTCTCCATTGTCCGTATTCCCTCTCTGTGACTAGCATAGGAAGCCGCTCGAGCCCTCGCCATCCTCCATTCTATGGAGGTGACGCGGGAATCGGATCGACAGACGAGTCTGTGCACAGCATCCGTGTCATGGGGGGATGCCACACTTGGCGAGTCACAAACTCGCCTCGAGGTTGGCTTTCCTACGTCGCGCATTGACAGGAGATTCGATTATGGCGGGGATTGTTAGGGACGCCTTCCCTTTTCTTAATATCAGCCCCTCCCCCCAATCTCGCGCGTTGAGCGCCGTCGTAAATCCCGGGATCAATCGGATTTCCTTCGCTAGTGTCGGTCGGCCTTATTGGTCGTTCTTCGGTCCAGTGACCTTTCACGGCCTAGGAAGGTCTTTTATCGGTTTCTAGTGGAGGGGGTCGCGAAGGATTCTCTACGTGAGCGGCTCGACTTGTCAGCGGAGGAGTTTCGCTCTTTCTGGTCTTGGGCGCCAGTGGCGGATTATCTCGAAAACCCTGAGTTTTCGCTTATCTGGCGATTGGCTCGGAATCGGCTGCCTCTCGATGACAAGGTCTTCATATGGGGCTTGGCGGATCTGCCAGACTGTGAACGGTGTGGCCTTGGTCTGGAAGAAACGGCTTCGAACGCCTTCTACCATTGTCCCCGGGTCCGCCCCTTATGGGATCATGTCGACGAGTTGACCGCTCGTCTTGCTCCCGAAAAGCTTATACTCATTGATCGCGCATACGCGTGTGACAATGTGTCGCCCCTGTATTCTGGGGTGAAACGAATGGTGTTTCTGACGCTGCTGGTCACGGCACGAATAGTGATTTGGACGATGCGACAGGAGGAAGTCTAGCGAGACAACCGTCTTTCTCATTAGGATCTGATTCGATTCTTTGAGTATCAACTCAAGACGAAGATTAGAACTGATAGAAAACGCTTGCATTCGACAGTCTTCAGCGAAAGGTGGGTGACAGATGTGAGCTTGGCTCGTTTGAATGAGGCTAGCCTTGATTTTCTCTTTTAGGTCAACCTATGTCACATCGGTGTGGTTTCCTTCGGAACCCTCCCCTTGGTTAGGTTAGACAAGCTTTTGTGTACCTAGTTAATGTGAGTAAGAGTTGTTCCTTGCCTGTTCCCGGCTGCCTTTTTGGTCATGATCCAAGTTGAGATTCCCAACCTCCCCAGTTTGTTTTGGCTATCCTTTTTTATCTCGTCTGGGCCAGCTTTATATTTTCCCATGCCCGTATAATTTTGTATCCTTTTCCGACTCGCTTAGAGAGAGAGCTTCTTGATTTTGTCCCCCGGGCAGTATACAGCGGCCTCTCCTTTTTGAGGATTGGACGGGCTCTACTAACATCAGTTAAGTTTAGTTTACTTTGTGTTGATCTTTTATTTTTTATTATTGGGTTCATCTCCCTCCCCTCTCATTCTTCATTATTAGATTTTTATATAGAGTAATTTATTATCATTAAATTTTTAAGGCATGGGGGGAGCGTTTTGTAGGTTCCCCTTGAGAGGATGCGGTATTATGGTGGACGGAGGATTGATTGGTGAATGTGGAAACTAATGTGTGAATGGGCCGTGAATCAGATTAGCTAGGTATAAGATAGTGACGACCAGCCTCAACCCCTCCCCATTTCGGCCTTGTGCCCTAATTGTATTAGAAATACAATAAATATACAGTGAGCTTCGGCGTTAGAGCCTCTCCTTTGCCGGCTGAGGGACAGGGCGTGCAGTCCGGCCCTACGCGGAATCGTTGTTCCTGGAGGGGCTCGAGCCAGGGTTTCCGCGTACGCCGATAACGTATCTACTTTTGTGTCGTCTCGCAGCGACATTGAGGTGGTACTGAAGGCGCTTGATCGGTACGAAAAGGTGACAGGGACCAAGATTAACCGCGACAAGTCGTCTAGCTTGCGGTTAGGTGTCTGGAAGGGGATCGATCTTCTGGAGCCCTTCGGTTGGACGGACGGTCCTGTCCGCATTCTTGGAGTGTGGTTTGGACCCGACCTCCAGCTGGAGAAAATTGGTCTGAAGTACGAGCAAAGGTCGACGCGGCCGGTCTGACTTGGCGTCGACGGAGGTTGTCTGTGAAGGGCATGGCGGAGGCGTGTGCCACTTACGTTTTCCCAATTGTCCTTTTATTGATTGTCCGTTCTTCCTCTCTGTAAGGATCATAAGAAGCCGCTCGAGCGCTCGTTATCCTCCATTTTGTGGAGGGGACGCAAGCATCAGGTCGACAGAGAAGTCTGTGCACAGCGTCCGTGTCATGGGGAAGGGGCTGGGAATGCCACACTTGGCGAATCACAAACTCTCCTCGAGGTTGGCTTTCCTATGCCGCGTATTGACAAGAGATTCAATTATGGCGGGGATTGTAAGGTTCCTTTTCTTACTATCATTCCTTCCATCTCGCGGGCTGCGTGCCGTCGTAAACCCCGGGATCGATCGGATTTCCTTCGCGAGCGTCGATCCGCCTGGACGATCATTCCTCGGTCCAGTGACCTTTCACGGCCTAGGAAGGTGTTCTATCATTAGTGGAGCGGATCGTGAAGGATCTTCTACGTGGATGGCTCGACTTGTCGGAGGAGGAGTTTCGCTCTTTCTGGTCTTGGGCACCAGCGGTGGATTACCTCAGTAACCCTGAGTTTTCGCTTACCTGGCGACTGGCTTTCATATGGAGCTTGGTTGATTTGCCAGACTGTGAACGATGTGACCTTGGTCTAGTAGAAACTGCTTCACTTGCCTTCTACCATTGTCCTCGGGTCCGCCCCTTATGAGACCATGTTGGCGAGTTGACGGCTCGTCTCGCTCCCGAGAAGCTTATGCTCATTGATCGTGCATACGTGTGTGACAGTGTTGCCCCCGTATTCTGGGGTGAAATGAATGGTGTTTCTTACACTGCTGGCCACGGCCCGAATAGGGATTTGGACGACGCGACAGGGGGAAGTCTTGCGAGGCAACCATCTTTCATTAGGATCTGATCCCATTCTTTGAGTATCAACTCGAGATGAAGATTAGAAATGATAGAAAACGCTTGCAGTCTTCAGCAAAGAGTGGGTGACTGAGGCGAGCTTGGTTCGTTTGAACGGGCCTAACCTTGATTTTCTGTTTTAGGTCAACCTACTTCACATCGGGGTGGTTTCCTGTTGAGCCCTCCCCTTGGTTAGGTTAGACAAGTTTTGTGTACCTAGTTAATGTGAGTAAGTGTTATTCCTGGCCTGATCTCGGCTGCAAATTTGGTTATGATCCAAGTTGAGATTCCCAACCTCCCCAGTTTGTTTTGGTTCCCCTTTTCATCTCGACTGGTTCAGCTTTTATATTTCCTATGTCCGTATGTATATATTTCTCCTTTCCCACTACCCTTAGTGAGAGAGCCTCTTGATTTTGTCCAATGGGCAGTATACAGCGGCCTCTCCTCTTTTTGAGGTTTGGGCGGACCCTACTAACATCAGTTATGTTTAATTTAGTTTGATTATTGGGTTCATCCGCCCTCTCCTCTCATATTTAATCATCCATTGAATTGTATATAAGTATTTTATTATGCTTAAATTTTTATATCACGGGTGCTTTTTTCTGTAGGTCCCCTTGAGAGGATGGGGTATTATGGTGAATGCAAAAATTGTAATGAGTGAATGGATCGTGATTCAGAATAGCTAGGTATAAGATAGTGATGAACAGCCTCCCCTTTTTTCGACCTTGTGCCATAATTATGTATTTTTACATAATATCGTGAGCTTCGTGACTCCGAACGACTTGACACAAGAACCCACGTTACATCATCTTAAGTTTTAACTTTTCTATGAACATTCAACAAACATTATGAAATCTTTACTCACTCACCAATTCATTTTATGCAGAAGCCTGAACTTATTTCCTGCAAATGAATTAAGTTAACATTTTCCAATCTTTCGAGAACATTGTCTCACAATATTAATCAAAGAAGAACTAAATTTGCACACATTTTTTACATAAATTTATTGCTTAATGAACAGTAACTTTCTAAGAGAAAACTTTCTCCTACAACTCACTTTATGAAACTTCATTCTTATATTCTACCAAACTACATTTCTTATCTGAACTCAACTAAAGTCAAATATACACATAAATTGAGTTCAACACTAATTAAACAAACTTGGATTTCATTCAAAAATCTACGCCATTATGTAAACGTTTTTTGAACAAAAATATAATTAAAGTTGTTTGTTTACCAAATATTGCTTTTTGTCTTTTCTCAAATTTATTTATTGCTTCTTGTTCCTTTGTTGAAGAAAAATTTTTAATTATATGGCGTATATATAATTTTTGCACGCAACCTATAAAAATATTCGTTGTCACATAAATATCCCCTACAAGCTTATGAAAATGCATTTTTCATGTTTGCTCTACTTTGTTCCAATATGACATTGATTTCTTTGGAGAATTTTTCATATTTAGAAAAGTTTTATGATGGGATCGAATAGAATGGTTCTGAAGTGGTGGTTCAATTATAAGTACAGAGTGCAGCAGAATTACCTCCCACATAATGGTAAGACATTAGTTAATGAAAATACCATTGTCACTAATCTTACCATTATGTAAGACGGGTTCCGAGACCCTTAAGGGTCACAGGAGTTTTTCTGAGGGTTGTAAATGGTCTCGTATAACTGTGGAATTTACGATATTTTATTACCATACGTAGAGTCGGAAGTTAACCCTATGAAGTAAAGAATAACTGTTCTAACCTAGGGAAGGTTACTGAATAGAATAATCACACGAAAGTTGGTAATGAACAATAATGCTTAGGACAAGAACAACACGTGTAAGATTTGCCAGCGGCGTATAGAATTCCACAATGAATCTTCAACTGCTGACCAACACACAGTATTCACTACTGTATTTATGGGAATGGGGGCATACCCATTATCGTCCATATGTATGCTACAACAATAATGCAAAAATGTTTGTATGCAGGTAGGCTTGACGCACTTTTTATTATCTTAATTCTGGTCAGATAATTAAATATTAAATGTAAGAACTTCCAACCAATAAGATTCATTCTCACCTGAATAAAAGTAAGTTTTTTCTGTAATCTGAAATCATGCAATGATAGACATTGGGGAAAAATTGTCTCCTCCAAGAAAAAAAAAATTGGCTAAAGGAAACACTGTAGCTTTTCCAGAACTAAATTCTTATCTTGTAAGATTTATCAGAAATATCAAAAACATTTTCGTAGATCATCTGAAAAATCTTAAAAAAGAAATGGACAAGTATTTTCCAGAAAATAGGCTTGTTAGGTTCGTTATTCGTCGTTTCTCTCTGTGGACCGTTTTGACTTCAATATATCATTCGAGTGTCAGATTCTCAAAGTTCTCTTTCCTCACAGTCCCAGAAACTGTTTCTTTTTCTCATTCTAAGTATGAGTGACTTCTTTCTTTCTTTTTTTTTTTTTTTTTTTTTGCTTAAAATATTCTCATTGCTTCATCCATAGTATTCTCAGTATCCTTCTGTAGAACAACATTTCTGTTGCCTCAAGTTTTTTCTTCATCTGAAGAAATTGTTCCGCGTTCACTACTATTGCAGGAGAACATTTTATATTGCATAGCAGTCATTTTTGTTTCTAACCAAATTCTTCTATTTCTTAATACTTTTGGAAGGCATTTTTCACTATTCCAACGCGTCTTTGGATTTCACCGTTACATTTTTCTGTCGTCTGTTAAAAATAGGTACCACCAAAAATCCCAATTTTAACTCTCGAATTAGGTGTCAACACCAGTCAATCGCTACAGCTTGAAATAGATTTTTTTTCTGAAATAAAAGCAAAAAAAATAGCTTCTCCCTTTTTTAATATATTTGCAAGAAATCAGGGAATTATCCGATTCAAATGAAATTTTTAATACTTATTCATTAATGAATGAATTGTTTATATAGGTTATTTTATTAGAAAACTTTGGAAATATTATTTTCGGGGTTTGTTTCACCTTCAAAACCTTTTTGATTATTTTTATAATTGTGTGTGTGTGTGTGTGTGTGCATGTTATCCACAAACAGTTTTAAAAATTGTACTTGTGTCTTTAATTTTTGAGGCTGTTTCAATCTAAGTTGAGATGTTATTATTTTAAAATATAGGTCAAGTTTATTTTAACTGTCTTCTTGAACCAGACACTACCACTTCTCCTACCATGATATTGGAAATCTTTTAAATTTATGTTTAGATTTTTCATTTTTTGCAGCTTCCTTTTTATTCTTCTTTCTCTCCTCTTCTTTAAATATGTAAATTTGAAGCTCCTATTTTATTTTTTCACACCTGAGTTGAGAAGGCCTATAAGTAAGTCTTGTGGGTCGAAATAGCTATTCGAATAAGGTAATTTTGGATTCATATATATATATATATATATATATATATATATATAATCATCCACAGAGGGACTGCTCCACTGTATCACAGTTCTTCAGTGTGGCTAGACGTACGAAACCCGACCGATTTGGTATCGGAGTTTCTACTCCTAGGCTATCGTCGCACAGCAGATTGGAAGAGACATTTTAACGTTTTCTATGCGAAATACGTCAGTTGCCCATAGACCTCAATTCAATTCGGTTGAAGAGCAATGCGGTATGAGCCACTTTTTCTTTTTTTTTTTTTTTTTAAATTACCCTTTTCTCAAGAGAGATCAACTGGATTTCCCAGCAGCACTAAGCGTAAGCATAAGCGTGAAAGCCAGAGTTACAAACTCATCATATCCATACGACTGAATATATATATATATATATATATATATATATATATATATATATATGATGAAAAATATGGCAAAGACAAAACAAAATCCGAATACGCAAGTTTACTGTTTTAATGTTGTTTTACTGTCGACGTCAGACGTTTTGGTCTAGTAGACCATCTTCAGGACATGGTTATAGAAACATACTTAGTCTACTAGACCCAAACGTCTGACGTCGACAGTAAAACGACATTAAAACAGTAAACTTGCATATTCGGATTTTGTTTTGTCTTTTCCATATTTTTCATCATACCGTCGGATCTAGATCCACATATTTGCTTACACACACACACACACACACACACACACACACACACACATATATATATAATCTTATAATTATTATTATTATTTAAAAATGTGTATTCATTGCGACACAAAAAAACATGTTTCGAAAATTAAATTTAAAGTTCAATTTTCTTTTTCAATCGATGCTGAATAACTTTGAGAAAAATTCATGTACTTTATAAGCCAAACAGATTATAGTTTAAGTTGGTGTGGAATGAGAATTCCATTTTTTTTTTTTTTTGTTTTATTAAAGGGGTGTTTTTTTTTTTTGTTTTTTTGACGAATCTGACTGTTCCTTTTATTTTGAGATATCAAGTCAATTCCTTATGAACACCTGCCAAGACATTGAACTTTATTCTGCAAAAACTGACATATCAATTAAAGAAAAAAAAATTTTAGATGTAATATTACCAGTCAGTAAATGCTTCTTTTTTTATTAAATTCTATGACTCTTAACTTTTTACAAAAAAAAGTCAACATCTCTGAAGTAAATATTATTGTGGCTACTGAAACAAAACTTTCAATTGAATGTTTTGTTCTGCGTCTTTAGCTGACTTGCATAGTGTAAAAAAAAAAAAAAAAAAAAAAAATCCTGCATGATTGCAGCACTTTCATTTACCTACTGACTCTTGAGAAGGTCTTTCAACTTTTTGCCAGTTTGTGATATTTGAGTCATTTGTTTAGAATGAAGAGAAGAGGGAGGGTCGAATTTTCCATGACAAAAATAAATAAAATTCTAGTTCACGTGTTTAAAAACCTGTTTTTTCAGCTTTTATGCAGTTTTTTTCCTTTTTTCCTTTCTTTCTGCACTCGAAAGTTGTCAGAATGGCAAATATCGTTGGTGATTGACATTTTCAACTTCAACAACAATTCTGTAAACTTAGCGAAGCTTAGATGTGGCACATGGCCACGCATGAACCACTCAGTGAGGATCGATTTCACTACTTGGTTGTTGTAATTGATTAAACGAGACATGCTTGTTTTTAAACCATTTATACCTCACTGGAGGCTTAGTAAAAATAATATATAAATATGTTGTCACGCACTACACTGGAGATTAGCAATGGCTTTTTAAAATCAATAATTTTCTTTATGCAGTTTTCTTTTCTGTTCAGGATATTTATCCTTTCCAAAATGTGCTTCGGAATAACTTTTTAGTCCCATGATTATAACCAAGAGAAAAATATTCAAAACTCATTTTCTTTTATAAAAATCTTTATAGCTGCTAAATGACTTATTGTATCGAACAGTCCAAACTTTTGTATGTGAAGTTTATGAATGGGAATAATTTGGCGAAAATCAGTAATTAACTGGTGTTAGACTTATGTTAGCAAATCTTTGTAATAAGAATGAAGAAAATTTTAATCTTTAAAAGAAAGATGTACATACAATATCAAACCGAAAATATTTTTGTTAAAGGCGAAAGCATTTTAATTTTTTTAAAATTGAGGGGTGTAGCGGGCCATGCGGGGTGACGATGTGAAGAGATATCAGAAAGATAAAATTTTCCTGCTAGCCGGTCCAGCTACATGGGAATGTCGGGCTTTAATTAAGTCCAAAGAAAACAAACAAGACCGATACATATGGGTAAACAAATATATATTAATAACAAAACAAGTTAAACAAAGTCATGGACTGTTACATAGTTTGTATGGAGAAATTATGTGTGTGTGTTGTAGTGTTCGTACGTATGTACGTACGTACGTGTATTGTTCTTAGCGCATTCCCAGAATTTGGGAAATGCTGTATCTGTGAGAAGTCACATATTGGTGTAAGTGGAAAAAGAGATATTTTACCTCACCTCCGTGCGAGGTAGCGGCCCAAGGCCTAAGTCAAAAAAGAGAGATTTTACCTCATCTCCACGCGAGGTGGCGGCCCAAGGCCTGAGTCGGAAAAAAAGAGAGAAGGGTCAGCCAGTATTTATAGCCAGGGAAAAGAGACCCCTGTTAAAGGATTAAAGAACTGAGGAGGAGCTAACTGCGACAGGGGTAACAAAATACCCAATGTGACGAGCGCAAGGTTTAAAAATTGCTAAAAGTTACCATATTCACACTTCTGTCGATGCAACAAAAATCTTTCAGAAAATAAAATCCTTTTCTGAAACTTTTCAGGAAGATTAACTGATTTAAAGTTCTAATAACCCGAATTAAAACAAATATTACTTACTTTTAGCTTAAAATATTGCAGAAAAGTATTTTCTTTAGCAGCGATGTAGGTGTTTTTATAAGGTATTGATAGGTTTATCAAATATTTCGCATTTTTAAGTACATTTTTAAGCACAACTGTAGTGTAAAAATTTAATGAATGCCTACAACGCAAATAGTCTTACTTACAAACACTTATTTTATTTTAATTAAAATTAGAAATTTGTAAAAATTTATGATTTTTCTAAAGGCAATGTGCATAAAAAATTATTTCCACCACTGTATATACACACACATACAATATATGCGCATATATATATATATATATAATATATATATATATATATATATATATAATATATATATATATATATATATATATATATATATATATATGGGTTGGACAAAATAATTGAAACACTTGTTAAATTCAAAGAAAATTTATTTAATATGGAGTTGGTCTTCCTTTAGCCTCACATACAGCTTTAATACGTCTAGGAATGGAATCATACAGCTTCCTGACTTCATCCAGAGGAATTTTCAGTCATTCTTCCATTAACACCTGCTCTAGCTCTTTACGACGTGCCGGTGGAGGATAGCGGCTCCTAACTTGTCGCTCCAAAATGCACCCCAAATGTTTAATGACATTGATATCTGCATTATCGTCTTGGAAGATGCTGTCACCATCAGGGGATAAAGTCTGGGCCAGTGGATGAACATGATCACCCAAAATGTTCAGGTAATCTTTGCTGTTGATTCTACCACGCAGTGCAACTATTGGACCGAGACATTTCCATCACATAGCAGCCCAAACTATCACTGATCCACCACCATGCTTCACTGTTGGAAGAAGGCAGTCAGGGTTGTAAACTTCTTTGGGCTGCCTCTACACATAAACTCGCTCTGAAGTTGGGAAAAGAGAAAAACTGGACTCGTCTGAGAATATGACTTGCTTCCATTGGTCTGCAGACCAGGAATTGTGATCTCTGCACCACTTCAACCATTTCTGAATGTTACAGCAGCTCTTTCATGATATCCACCCTTATGGAGCTCACAACAAACAGTTTTAGTAGAAACTGGACTATTCAGATGATTATTCAACTCGGCAGTCATTTTGGCCACAGTAATCCGATGACTTTTTGCCACATTGCGTTTCAATGCACGTCGGTTCCTGTCAGTAAGTTTGCAAGTCCGGCCCGAATTGCTATGCTTGCTAGAGGTTTTACCCTGTTTCTTGAATTGCATCAGTGTTCTTGATATGGTAGCTCTTGAAAAACCAAACAGTTTAGCAACCTTAGTGATCGAGGCTCCTGCCATGCGAGCTCCGACAATTTGCCCATTTTCAAATTCAGAGAGGTCATGCATTTAGTTTAAATTTTACTAAATTCTAAAAATAAATAAGACAAAGACAGTAAATTAGATAAATAAACATATTTACAATAGATATAACCTGCAATTACGAAATTTTAGTTAAAGTTCTTAATATAATAGGTCTTTGAAATATAGGAGTGGAATTTGCACCTGTTCCAATTATTTTGTCCAACCCCTGTATATATATATATATATATATATATGTGTGTGTGGGTATATATTGATTTTTGCAAGAATCTACAAATCAAAAATGTAATTTGAATTTCCCATATGAATTGATGCTCATCCATTGACACAAAAAGAACATTTTAACCCAAATCTTGAATGTTCTAAACTGGATTACAGATTTTTTTTTTTTACCTAAGAAAATCCTGTATTCTTTCCTCTTAATAATAACATATTTTGATGATAATTTTGTTTTTATTAAGTTTCGCCTTTTTTTTTTTTTTTTTTCCTCAACAAATCCTTGGGGTACCTACTTTAAATCCGTTCAATTCTACGTAATAATTAATGGCCCTCTTTATTTCTAGCAAAGCTAAAAGAAACAAAATAAGAGTGATTCTTAATTCTAATTACAGTTTCTTTAGATTGTCAAAGCCCCTGCTCCCTTTTTAAAGAAAAAGAAAAGTATCTGTTCATTACAATGGTAAACTCCACTTTTTTCTCCTCACACCTATAGCCAAAAGTTGCTTGTTTTTAAAGCATCTTATTGTATCACTTGAGAGGGTATGGAGAATTGGAGAGTGAGATTGTCCCAGTGCAAAAAATACCTTTTTAAAAACTGTTGTGCATATCTACAATTTATGCATGCATATACAGACATCTGCAAAAATAAAAATCGAGTCACTAAATGCATGTACGTGTGTGTACAGCCTTTTGCAAACTTTCAAAAACAAGGGGAAAGTGTCTTGAAATTATCACTGACATTTTCACTTTGAATCTATGCTTTGCAACATGTTTTAGTAACTTACAAGGCTACAAAGTAAAACTCGTAAATTTTGTGGCAAAGTGTAACATTTGTACCCACAAAAAACCCAGTGTATCAAAAGGACAGGTTTTCTTTTGACACTGCTATTACTAATGTTTAGTTTTTAAAAAGCTATGAATATATATATATATATAGTTTTTTTTTATATCTGCCTATATCTCTGAGATGAGGTATTATGATTGTTTACATTTTGGACTGTTATCTTCATTGCCATATTCACAATGTTTCGGTCTTATAGGCTCCAGCTTTCTTCAGGGGATTGGAATTTCGACAGAAACCTTTTATTTTGTCCACCAGAGTAGATTGTTCTAGTTCCATGTGCCATGCCTTTTCCAGATGTCTGTTATTTCCCTTTAACTCAACTCTCCAAGTTTTTTGCTTCACTACTGCTGTAGATGGTGAGCGAAATAAAGGGTAAATAATGTAGATTTTTTTTTTTATTCAGAAATCTCAAAAAAATGTCTAATCAATAATTTAAAGTTTAAATAATAAAGTAAATAAACACATAATGACAAGTAACATAAATTTTGAAAAAATACATTTTTTCGAACATTTCATTCATTGGCTCTCGTTACTAAAATTATCTTTAATCTTGTAAATTTTAGTAAATACAACATCAATCTTGTAAATAATCTAACAACTAGTTTGTAAAATTTTTTTATTAAAACTCTAAACATAACTTTTGAAAACAGTAAACCTTGTCAAATGAGTATATAAATTAAATTATAATAGCTTTGTCAAGAGAAATACAGCCCTTTTTTGACACATCATTGTTTTTGTTTTTTCTTATCTTAAGTTTAAACTTTGCCAGTTTTGTGTGTAAAATACTGAATTTTGCATATCTTTAATAATACACTCTAAAACTCTTTTCTGAAGTTGGTAAAAAGGGGTATATTTATTTAGTAATTCTCCAAAAATAGCTATATAGACATACCCCATATACAGCTTGGTACTGTAGCCTGTTGTCGAGTTGTTATAGGTGACATTTTTCTCCAAAACAAATTGATGAAAAAATATAAATGCGCAATGTATCAATATGTATATTTTTTGCATTTTTAATGATGAACAAATATGCTTAATGCATTTTTATGTTTTACTAATTAAACCACCATTTTATTTTTGTTTGTGTGTGTTTGTGATTTTTTTTTTGTGCATGCAAAAAAGTTTTTTGTAAATAAATATAAAAAATCTGTTAAATTACCTAGAAAAATAAAATCGGTATCAAGTGTTATGAAATAGAATATTTTGAAAACTGCTCGTCTCAAGTTTAATTCTGCTTAGCACCCCCCACCTTACAATTTAACTTAAAAATTCTTTGTAAACTTAGTCATTTATATCCCCCTTACATTTCCTACCCTAAACTCATCATTCTCTACGATTAAATGATTTGCACGTGCGTAAATCTTGAGTGTTAAAAAAGGTTTGTTTGAGGAGTTTTTTTTGGGGGGGGGGTCCAAACTTTAATCTCCTTTTGACATTGGACATTTATTTTACTATTGAAGGAAAAATGCTCAGGATTTAAAGCAAACCCTCAAACCCTCAGGCTATAAGAAAACCTCAAAGTTTATCTCTGTGTATGAGTACACATTTTCTTGTTCTTCATCAGGAATCTTTTTTTCTTTTTAAAAAAAAAAGTTTGTTTTTCTTGTTTTTTTTAATTGGAAGGGAAGCAAGCTGTTTATCAATCATGTGACTGTTAGTGTTATATATTTCACACACTTTTTCTTTCTTCACTCTTGCTCTCTCTCTCTCTCTTTTCCCCCCTCTTTCTCTCGCACAAATAATTTCCTTATCTGACTTGCTACAATCAATAGTAAAATTGTCTCCCTCCCAAATATTTCATTATCATCCAAAACACCATAAAATAAGTGAAAACTTAGTCCAATAAAGTCCTAAAGGATGGAACGAGTCACAAGAAAACTTTTTCCACTGTCATTAATGACAGTGGAAAAAGTTTCCTTGTGACTCATTTTGTCCTTTTAGGACTTCATTGAATTTGCTAAACTAGGTTATGTTGGTGTGCACCAATAAATGTAGTCTGAATTTAGTCTGCAGGATGAAATGCATCACAAGAAAACTTTTTATGCTTCGTCATACAATTTTTCTCCAATATTGTTCTTGATACATACAAATTTATATCATTAAACAAACACTGAGGGTGAGATAGGTAAATTGTTGACTGGACAGTATAGGAGAGTCAGTTGAGCACCGTCTGTGAGAAAAAGAGAAACCTGACACAATTCACTCTGCCAGAAATTTGGAAACTGCATACTGTACTGCTTGGTATTTCAGTGTGTTTGAGTGCCCATCTAAGGACAATGCAGAGTATTGAGAAAGAGTTGGAAGAGTCTAGTGGTTATTACAAAATTACACCAGCTTGGAAAACTCGCTCTAAGAAAACTCCTGAATTTATTGGAGAGGGCCTCGGAGTCAACACTGAGGCTTACATCAAATGCCTTGAGGAGGTAGTGCTACTCTGTGTCAAGAGGTTGGCTGCTGGATGACCCTATGTCTGGCAACTCTGCAACCACATCCCTTTTATATCTGGCCACCTAATTCCTCAGACTGCAACCCGCTTGATTATTATGTGTGGGACACAGTTGAGTGAGAGTCTAACAAAATTCCTTTAAACAAAATGACTGTCCAGAAGAGTTGCAGGAGATTCCAAAGTCATCTGGAGGGCCATGTTTTTGAAGCCAATGGTGATTTTTATTGAATAAATTTACTTTAGTATTTTAAGATTTTTTTTTTCCTGTCACTTTGGTTAAAATGAGATGTCTGTGTTATTTCCATTTTTGCATAATTTAGATGATAATTTATCCAATGCACCCTCAATACATCAAATTTTTTTTTGTGTGTGTATGTTTGTATATATGTATATGCATTAGTCTGTTTATCTATCTATCTATCTGTAAATTTTTAGTTTAATTTATTGTACATTTATGGTCAGTACTGCTTACTGATATCATATTTCCTCAATACTACTCCAGTCACACTCCTCATCCCAACCTTCCAGTTGACGTGTTAAGATTTTGTTTGATTTTCCCCAAATTTAAGTCTGGCTAAATGTAATTTGCCCCTTTTTTTTTTAATTGATATATTCAGCTAAAAAAACTTATACTGTATGGAATAAATTATTTAAAATGGACATTTGGAAACAATAAGTTGAAATAAAAAGGTGTTCTTTGAAAAACAGTCATTAGATTTTTAAAAGATTTATAAAGCAAGAAATACATTGCCTACTAAGTATGTCTCCAGCTTTTGATAGGGCTCAGACCTATGCAGTCCAACTAGCCACATTAATTTTCTTTCTTTCGAACAATATCAATGAAATGTATTTCAGCCAATATTTTGAAGCATGGAGTTAAAACAATTAATTTTGCATCCAGCTGAAATAAAGAATGTTGTTACTTTGAAATAGATATACTTGAATGTTGACTGACTCTTGCTAAGCCCAACCCCCCAGACTTGCCACTTTTATATATATATAATGCTGGTGACAGTTGCATGAAACTCAGAGTTGTGTTACCAGTGAGGGGAAAAAATGCAAAAGTACATATACAGTAAGTATTCTAATAGTGCTTCTAGGATTCATTTAATGTTTTGGTGTACACAATTTTTGCAAAAAATTGTGTACACCAAAACATTAAACTCTGAGTTTCATGCAACTGTTACCAGCATTTTATATATATATATATATATATATATATATATATATATATATATATATAAAGGAAAACAACACCACCCTACAACAGTAAATCCCAAAACTGTAAACTTTATCTAGAAGAGAAAATAGTTGTAATCACTTTCCCAACACAAATTACTAAATAAACAATCAGAATTTCTTAAAATAGAAGCATGAAAACAATTTTTTTTTATTCTTAATATTGATATTGAGCACTTTCACCCATAAAGATAGCATACCTTAAAACTAACTACAATGAGTTTTTTATTTTTTTAATGGACTGACTAGGGTACAAAAGGATCTTTATTTTTAGTTGAAGAATTGGTAAATTTTTGCTTTTTGGAGCATTTTTGTGTTTTTTCAATCTTAGCTTAATACACACAGTCACAATAATAAAGACCTCGTAACAACTACTGAAGCTGATTGGAAGTGACTGCATGTCCAAATCAGGTGATACTTGTTGATGTTGGCCATCATGTCCACAATGACAGCTTTCAATGTGCCTGTCCTTGGTCACCCTCAGATACATTAACATAAATGTCAGTCATGCAAGTGTTGATATGTTATCTTTCCTATGGATAAAGATATATAAATCTAACATTTGAAAACATAAAAATGTATCTTTTTGAAAAGGGAAAATAATTTATTTTTCCTCAAAAAATCTATGAAAAACAAAAATTTGCACTTGTATTTCTGTTTTAATGAATTCTCAACTGGGTTTTCCTTTCAGATTTGGTGGCAAAGATGGTTGGTACTCTACCGAGCAACCAGCAAAGGTACAACACGATTATCTGTCTATTCCAACAACAAAGCTACAAAAGACAAACCAAAAGCTTCCCTTTCAGTGCAGTCCATCCAAACCGTTCTACGATTGAGCAGCAAAGTTAAAAAATATGCTATTGCAATTGTAACAAAAGACAATTATTCATGGGAATTGTCATTTGAAACAGGTAAGATGTTTCAGAGATTTGAATTCAGCAAATCGGTCATAATTTCTCAGTTTGTGAATCACTTCAAATGCCAATCCATTGAAATTGAGCCCTTAAACCGTTGTCAAATTTCCCAGAATTACAAACCTTGCATGCTTTATTTGTGAACCCCACAAACAAATGTCCTTCGAAAGTTAAAAAAAGGCTTCTCATCAGATTCTTCTCTTTCACAAGCATGTGCACATGTGTATAAACTACTCTTTTTGTTCTCTTTATTCCAAATGTTAAT
This sequence comes from Acanthosepion esculentum, assembly GCA_964036315.1. Taxonomy (NCBI): domain Eukaryota; kingdom Metazoa; phylum Mollusca; class Cephalopoda; order Sepiida; family Sepiidae; genus Acanthosepion; species Acanthosepion esculentum. The sequence goes on from OZ038510.1 coordinate 55,399,342, forward strand.
TTAAATGATGCCAGATAAGATCTGATTGATCTGTCTATTGTGCTTTTTGTAAAGATTTCATGTTTAGTGTGTAAATAAATGTATTGAATAGTACACATCTTTCTATGAAGTCATTGATATTTTTAGAATCCAAACAAAATTTAACTTGAATAACAAAAAGAAAAAAATTACATTTTTCCCAAATTTATTTTTAATAATAAAACTACTTAATTTTTCTTTTTCTTTACTTTTCTCAATTTTGGTGTTTCTTCAGCATTTAAAAATGATTCTCTAGCAACTTTGCCTTGGTTGGCATGCCAGGGAATTGCATTTTAAAATTATATTCAATATAAAGAATCTTGAATTTGGCTCAAGAACAAATGTTTTACATACACACACTTATTTATATATGTGTAATATTTTCTTATATATATATATATATATATATATATACATGTTATTTTAAATTTATCAAATATCTATATTGATTTTATTTGTTTTATATCAAGGGTATATTTTGAATATATCTTTCCAAAGAAAAAATGACAAATGCTGACACATTTTAAATCTTTGTTTACTGTGAAAATCAGATAAATTTATCAAATACATAAATTTATATATTTTAAAAATGTGCTATTAGTATAAATTTTGTGATATCAGCCCTCCCCCGACTCTTTCATTTTGCACCCTTTTGTAGTTGTCCTGAATTTTAAGTTTCTATTGTTTAACTTACATAAAAGATTATGTAAGTTATCTGATTATTATACTTCAGTTACTACAGAGATTATTTAAAAAAAAAAATTTAGAAACTGAATAAACTTTTTCAATATAAGAGAAATAATTACTTGAAATTTTGAGCTGGTGATTAAAAGTTTCTCTCTCTGCTACTCCCTGTTCATTACTGGGTAGATTTCAGATATTATCAAACTCATATCTCTGAATTGTGATAATTTCATGTTAAAATAACACACATACATATATATATATCCTTTCTGACAATAGCTCAATTAGATCTCATTTAAATATTCATGGAGACCTACCGGACACTATTCAGAATATACTAATATAATAGCATCATCCACTTGCAAAAAAAGGCTAAAAATAATGGAAGCCTTACTAATAAAAACAAACAAACCAACACTTAATAATATTAACTTTGAACATGGACATAATATCTTGACCGTGTTTTGAAACAAAAAAAAAATGAATCACTTTATAAAACATATATATAACAAACTATTTCTAATTCTAACAGTTGAAATATAATCCTTGAAAATGGCTAAATGTATAGCCGAAAGCGCTCGGATAAAAAGAACATTCAGACAGTTTTTATATAATTTATCCTCTGAAAAGAAAAACTTTATTAGATCGCACGAGAAATTATATAAAAAACTAAATAAAAGCACCTTGTCAGTCGTTTTTAATGAAATGTGCATATATATATATATATATATATATATATATATATATATATATATAATGATGTCTGTGTAACATCGACAATTCTAGTTTCACTAGAGGCCACCTCTAGTGAAACTAGAAAAGGAGTGTTGTCAGTTTTTCTCAAAGAAACTTTGCAATTTGAAATTGTCATTTATTTATTTATTTTCTCCTGCCAGAAAGTGATGCTGAAGATTGGTTAAATGCTGTGTTACTTGAACAACAGAAACGCGGTGTTGCCAAGTTCTTCTCTTCTCCTGGTGTCCACAATAGAGTTCAATCTGACCTTGACACAGACCAATATGGTAATTTTAATTTTATTTTTTTTGCTTTCTTTTTTTTTGGCCTTGTGCCACATTCTAAGCTTACCAAATATATTACTTGACAATTTTTTTAGAGATAAATGGTAAAGTTACAATAATGGATTTTTAATTATTTTAAAGTGTGTTCATATTTGACTTAAACTATTTGACAACATGCCAATTCATCAGTATGATAAACAATTGCACAAACATCTGTAATTATATTTTTTAGGTTTGATATCATTAATGTTTTATCATTTGGTTTTGTTTCTCTATTTTGTTGGTAGTGAACACTTTCAATTGGAGTGTTGATAGACAAGGAAAATAAACTCTGGAACCAAAACTTCTATCATCAAAAGATCAACATTATAATTTTATTTTTAAAATGACACCTTTTATGAAAATTCTTCATTGCCAAATTATTATCTCTGAAGCATGAGAATGTGCCAGATACATAGTTTAGCCAAAAACAATAATAATTTCTACCATGAATCTCAGATTGATGTGATTCTAACATCAAAATTTCTCAATGAACTAAAATCTCATTTTTAAACTCAAGTAAGTGAAGCTGTGGATATTTCTTTTCATCTGGCTAAAGAGTAATGAGTTCAATCCTTAATTGAATCATTACACTTATGATAACAAGGAAAGATTAGCAGAGGAGGTAGATTTGCAAGTTCTGATCCCAAGGAAAATATTTCACTTGAGAAAAAAGAATGAGAATAATTCTTCAATTAAGGTTTTTTTTGTTTTGTTTGTTTTTTTGTTTTTTATTGAAAACTTCCTGAAAAATCACCAGACAAAGACAAGTGTAATGGGTGTGAAATGATGTAAAGATGATTAGAGGGGCAAATCCTTGAAAGGCAATCATACATCACTCTTCAGATTTTTCAACAGAAAATGTTGGATATAACTATACTTTTTCTCTTTCAAGGAATTTACTCCCGATTCTTTCATTTTTTAAAATTTATGCATATCTTGTATTTCATCCAGATATCTATCCAGTGTGTCCAATGGCATATACTCAATTGGGAGATTTCCATGGAGAATGTTTGATGGTGCTGACACCAGAATCTATTCACCTGCTTGATGCTGATCAACCATCAAATTATCTGGTTTCTTGGAAAATTAAACACCTTCGTAAATTTGGACTTAATGCTGGACGCCTTCTCATAGAAAGTGGAAGGTAAGTCTGTGGCCTTTTCTTTCCCTCCCTACATTCCTCTAAGTTTAAAAAAAGTTCTAAAAATATGGATAAAATTCATGACCTTGACATTGAGATAAGATTAATTCATGCTATGTGCCTTCATGACTGCTATAAATTTTTCTTTTTATTGTATCCATCTAGTTAGGAGTTTGTTATAAAGCAGTGTTTAGCCACAGTTTGATCCTCACTGGTTGACTTTTGATAGTTGTTACATTTTACTTCTAGTCACTTTAAAGGAATCTCAATAGGACTAACTCGTCTACCAACTCGGTCAAAAATTCATTGCCATATTTCTTAAATTTTTTCTTTTTATTGTATATTTTTAGAAATTGCCCAAGTGGAGATAATGTTTTTGTTTTCACAAGTATCTACAGTGAAGAAATCTATGATCGATTGCGCCAACATGCACATGTGTTAGCTCGTAGTGTGGTGCTGAATAACTGGCCTCATTCTGATTCAGTTTTGTCTTTGGTGAGTGAGTCTTAATTAGTCTTTGTATTTTTCATTGTCAGCTGTATGATTCTAATACAAATGAAGAGTGAACTCTCTACAGTAGTAATGAATTGCAATACTTCATACTATTTCTAGCCATCAGACTAGGCTTGGTACCCAAACATTTTCTCAAAACTGAATTCTTTTAGATTTGCAGCAAATACTGTATACACTCATGTATAATGCAACCTCTGAATTTTAACCTCTCCGTAACAAATTTATCTGTGTCTAGTACCACCAATCACTGAAAATGCATGATTTTTAATCTCTTCAAAAAATTATCTATATATAGTGCACCCACCATTTTATCTTCATATAATGAATCTCATACATCGAGGGCAATTGTACTAAATTTTTACTAAAATTTTATTGCACTAGAGTAAACAAAAAAAAAAAATTACTTTAATAAAGAAAAAGCCACAGACTCAATAAAAACAATTTTGTCACCAAAATGTTTGTTATTATTAAGATGAAAGACCAAAGTATTTTTTTTTTTTTTTTAACACATTGATTTGGAAATTCTTATAACTCAAATAATTGTTGTATTTTAATGAAACTTTCAGGACATATTCAAAAAGGAATTAAATTATTATTTTTTTTTTTTAGAAAATCTTGGTAAAAAATATTTTTTTTAACATATGATACCACTCACTTAATTACATGAAATTTTAAGAAATTAAATTGTCAGGGGATTTTTTATCAGTTAAAAACAGGACTCTTTGGAAAAAACCTTTTTTCTTTTTTTGAAAGTTACCTCTTTTATTGAAAATCTGCTCTGAATTGTAAAATAAAAAATGCAATAAAACTAATTATTTAATTAGAAAAGCTTTTAGTTGCTTTTGTAAATAGGTTATATTAAGGACACTATTGTCTTAAGAAATGAATTTTTTTTTTTTTTAAATTTTAATTATAATAATAGTTCAAAAATCATTTAAAATTCTTTGTTGCTTTCAAGACGGTGGTTTGGTGATATCGTTAAGTGAAAAGTACATTTATGAATCAAAATTTGAAAAGCTCATAAGTTGTTTGTACCCAAATATTTTTAAAAAACTTTTTAGTGAAGAAAAAGAAAAACGTTTCTAATTCCTACCTATGGGAATCTATACATGACATAATCCTTAAAAAGGTCATTTGATTCAAGTGTTGTCTGATACACAGCAATTATTTTACTTTTAATCCAGTTCTGTTTCATCATTAACATCTTTGCAAATCATCCCTTCAAAAGATTAAAAAAAAATTATTTTCTTAATTGCCATTTCACTAAATATTTTTATTTTATGTATTTATTTTATGGGTCATAAATCAAATAATTAATTTTTTGTTTAAGGTAGTAAACTTAAGAACCTAGACAAAATGCAAATTTCATAAAGCTTCTTGAAACCTAACTAAAAATCAATAAAATATTAAATAATTGCTGAAAATGTTAATTTGTAAAAATTACTAGGTAGTTAAAAACTAAAAAAACATATGTTCACTTATATTTTGTAAATTTGTCATTTCTGGTCATCCATAAGAACTAAATCAAAGAAAGAGGGGGACCATCATTAAGAAATGCTTGTATATATATTTTTTTTTTTTTATAAGTAAGTAATATTTATTTAAAATCAGATTAATTTTACTCAAATAACATGTCACAAATCTATAATTTAATTTTGAAAGATTTTTTTAAAACTAATAAATTTGTTTGTTTACAAATTTCTTAAAATTAAGAAAATTGTTGCTTTTAAAAATTAAAAAAAAAAAAAAAAAAATCAAGCAATTATTTGACATTCCAATCTATATAATTTCTATTTAAAATACACCAAAATATTTTATTTACTGTAAATAATAAATTTAATCATTTAGCTTTCAATTAAAACTAAAATTAAATTTTCAAGAATGCTTTTTCATTTTTAAAATTTAATTTTAAACCTTAGGTTATCGAAAATTCAGTGGAGGTGCCTATTTTAGAGGCATATTATTATTGCTTGCTTAGATATAGTCAAGAGTTTAACAAATTTGCAGTCTAAGTGTTGATAGGTCATAACAAAATTATGCCAGTCTGTGCTGCCCAGAATACATTGATATGGTTTTCTAATTAAATTTTTTAAATTTTAGGATTCTACACAGTCAGCTGACCCATTGTTAGCTTCTTGAAGTAGTAATGAATCTTGTAAGTATTTTCATTTGTTGGACACATTTCTCTTGTAAATAATGTTTGTTTTTCCCAGTCTACACTCCTCCCCCCTCTATTGGACACGATTAGAGGCTCAAACCTTGTTTCATGTTTAGGAAGGGGTTCCCGGATCTCTCTCTCTCTCTATCTGGCCTCTGTACTGGTGCTGCTGTGTTTCTCCCGTGATGTGTGCAGTCTGTGGCATTGCCTGTTCATTCTGAGGGTACACGGTTGACAGTTCCCTGGTTGCTGTTTCCGACTGGTAGTTAGGAGCCCTAACTCTTGCGTAGCGTCTTGAGCGGCCGCTCTGATCAACAGTTGCATAATATCGGGATGTCTGTAGTGCCATGTCGCGCATGGATAGGTGTCTCTGCAGTCATCTCCAGTGGGCAACCCCGAGGCCACATTATGATTCAGGCTGTGCCAAACTCTCTCTGCCCGCGTCATGGGTGATAACCGTCGGCTTCCTTTAACTCAGGCCTTCTCTTCTTCCAACACCAATTATTCACATGACTTACAAAAACCATAAATATAAACCTAAACCAGCCCTCCAAAAATTACCTAAACCTTTAAATATTTCCTTCTCCAACATCCGTGGCATTAGAACCAACTTCTGCAGTGTGGAATCTTTCCTCTTTGGAAAGTGCCCAGATATACTGGCCCTGTGTGGGACCAATCTTGACTCCTCTATCCCTTCCTCTGATCTCTCGATCCCTGAATACCTTCCTCTCCTCAGAAAAGACTCTCCAACCCACATGCATGGCCTTCATGTCTACGTCAAAGACCATCTCCCTCTGGCTAGAGAGTGCTCTCTCGAATCGCCGGACCATTCGTACTTGTGTCTCCGGCTATCTCTTCTCAATGCTGTAAGCTATCTTTTCTTCCTCTATCGCTCTCAGGACTGTGGAATAATCGATGTCATTTCTGACAGCATAGACAGGCCCTCTCTCTCCATCCGTTCGCTCACATATTTGTGTTTGCCGATTTTAACGCCCATCACAACAAGTGGCTTAAGAATGCTACTACCGACCTCGCAGGCATTCATACTCTCAACTTTTCAGTCTCTCAATCCCTCACACAGATAATTGATTTCCCCACGCGTTTTGCTTACAACCGGGACTGTAAGGCCTCTCTCCTCGACCTGTGTTTTACCTCCATCCCTGAGTCTTGTAGTGCCATGCAGCTCTGTCCTATCGGTAACTCCGATCATGCTGTAGTGTCTGTTAGTATCTCCTTCAGCCCCACCCCCTGCAAGGAGCCTCCTACCACCAGAACCTCATTCTGCTACCAACGGGCTGACTGGGACTTGTTTCGTGACTTCCTCCACGATGTCCCCTGGGATGCTGTATTTAAGCTCCCCATTCAAGAATGTGCTTCAGAGGTCTCTTCCTGGGTTAACGCTGGAATTGACGCTTTCATCCCCTCAAGGAAATTCAAGGTCAAACCGCGCTCCTCCCCCTGGTTCACAGCTGCTTGCTCAGCCACCATTGCCCATAGGAACCACTTCTTCCACCGTTTTCGTAGTGATATGTCTGATTGTAATAGACACCTATTTACCTCTGCCCGTAATGAGTGTAAGCGTATCCCCAACGAAGCTAAGTCACTATTTGCTGCTCGGATGAAGGAACGTGTTGCATCTCACAAATTTGGCTCCAAAGATTATTGGTGCCTCTGCAAGAGCGTTCTGATCAATAGCAAACCTTCCATTCCTCCCCTGTTCAATCAGTTTGAGGTCCTGATCACCTCTGCCGACAAGGCTGAATGCTTTGCTCGGAAGTTTTCTTCCAATTCAACTTTTGACTCCTCCGGGGTACCCATGCCCGATTTCCCTCCCAGAACCAAGGCCCTTTTGAGCGGATTGCACATATCCCCGTCGTTGGTATTGGGCATTATTTCTAACTTAGATCACCACAAGGCTACTGGTGGTGACAGGATACCAGCCATTGTCCTGAAGAAATGCGCGCCTGAACTGGCGCCTGCCCTCTCTAAATTATACAACCACTGCCTCAAGGAGTCTTGTTTTCCTGACTGCTGGAAGTCCTCAACCATTGTTCCTGTCTTTCACTCTGGTGACCCCTCTGACCCTTCTAATTACCGTCCTATCAGTCTCCTACCCCTCTTTGGCAAAGTCTTTGAAGCCATTATCAACACCGAAGTGATTAATCACCTGATATCCCATGATCTGCTCTCAGACAAGCAGTATGGTTTCCGCTTTGCCCGATCTACAGCCGATGTGCTTACGGCCATCACTGAATTTGTCTACCAAGCTATTCATAATAACGGTGAAGCTCGTGCTGTGGCCCTAGACATCTCCAAAGCGTTTGATAGAGTTTGGCATTCCGGCCTTCTTCGCAAGCTCCAGGGTTATGGTATTACAGGTCGATTGTTTGACCTAATACAATCATTCCTGTCAAACCGTGAATTGAAGGTCATTCTCAATGGATTCATCTCCAGCTCCTATCCCACTAACGCAGGTGTTCCTCAAGGCTCCATCCTAGGCCCTACTCTGTTCCTCATATTCATAAACGACCTTCCTGACGCCATAGATTCCCAAGTTGGCATCTATGCGGACGACACCACAATTTACTCCTGCCTCAAACACAAATCTAGTGATGCTGACAAAGTTAACTTGGCAGTTCGATTAGAAAAGGACCTCCAATCGGTTGTGAACTGGGGCAAGAAATGGATGGTTAACTTTAACGCGTCTAAAACAAAACTGCTCTCTATTAACCACCAAAGGGATCCATCCCTGCATCCCATTAGAATGTCTGAAGACCAACTTCCCGAGAGCTCCTCTCTGGGGCTGCTCGGTCTCACGCTGTCCGCTGATCTGAGATGGAACAAATACATCAAGTCAATTGCATCATCCACCGCAAGGAAAGTTGGCTCCCTGTGCCGAGCCAGGAAATTTTTCTCCCCAGAATCGATCCTCCAAATCTATAAATCGACCCTTTGCCCTTGCATGGAGTATTGCTGCCATATATGGTCTGGAGCCCCTGCTGTTTGCCTCAGGGTTCTTGATAAGATCCAGAGACGGATATGCAATGTAATTGGCCCTGATCTGTCATCTCGTCTGCAGTCGCTCTCTCACAGACACGACATTGCCTCGCTCTGTCTTTTTTACAAATACTTTCACGGTAATTGCTCCGATGGGCTGCTTTTGCTGGTTCCTAGGCCTCATGAATTTAAACGTCCTACGAGGCTGGCATCCTGTTCCCACCCCTTCACCGTTGAAACTGTTAGATGTAGACATCTCGTCTACTCCAATAGATTCATGTCTGGCACATCTCGCCTGTGGAACTCCCTTCCTTATTCCTGTTTCCCTGACAAATACAATCTCCAACTATTTAAGTGTAACGTCAATCGACATCTCCAGTTGCCTTAATCTATCCACTTCCCTTCTCCACATCCTTTCACTCCTATCTGCTCTCGCTCCAAATCTTCTGTAACCCCCTTGCCTTGATCGATCCACTATCTTTCTCCACATCCTCTCCTTTACCACTCCTATCTGCTCTTCCTCCAAACCTTCTGTAACCCCTTGCATGCTAGTGGCTTCCAGCCTTGCTTGGGGTGATAAGCTTAAAATATATATATATATATATATATATATATATATATATATATATATATATTTTATTCTAAAATTGACAATTTCCCCAAAATGTTTGATCTGTTAGTCTTAATTATTTTCTCCCTTGTATTTTTCAGTTTAACATTTGCTGGTTCTGCAAAAAAAACGAAAATGGTGACTTTCTTTCTGAAAAAATTCATCTTTTGCACTGCTCTCGGCTCCTCTGCCAAAATGGGAAGCACAAGTGAGCGAAAGAAATGAATTCTTGTATCTTTTCAAAAATGCGCTCCCCTATTTCTGGTCAGCTCTACGAAAAACAAGAGACAAGCAAAGTCGTTTGAAAAATGCTTTCTCAACCTAAGTCTAAATTTACTGTTTTTTTATTTTTGTATATTTAAAACTTTTTAAGAAACATTCTTGGAGAAATTCTTGCTTGGACAGTTCCCTCATTCCAAGAATAAAATATCCAAATTTCATGTTGGATTCTGCAGCCTCTTGTCTACCCTCTTACTGAAGCTGTTTTCTCTTTTAGGGTGAAAATATCCCTTCTGAAAATTTTATTAAATTAAAATCAAAATTCAATTCTAATTGATGCTTAATTTAATTAAACCTTACATATCAAAAATACTTTATTCCTCTCTACCCACTCAGCTTGACTTAATTTTCTTTTGAGTAAATTTACCTCTTCCTGATCTACACAATAATTGAACATGTAAATTTTCTTTTACTCATTTAATTTTTTATATTTTAGGATGTGAATTTAAATATTCCATTGTAAATATTTAAAAATATAATTTATCTGTGCCCTCGACACTATGCATATCAAGCAATTGACACTAAAAACTTTATTTACAAACTTTTTTTTCCCTGAGGGAGGAAAAGAGAGGCGAAAAAAATATCAAAATTAAACATCTGATTTTACTTTTGATACTAAGCTTCATACAACAGAAATTAATTTCAAATCCAGGAAAATGTGTTTTATAATTTTAATTCAGTTTTATTTGATAACAAATTCTTTTTAATGCCACCAACCTCACTAATTTGATTTAATTGTCTGTGTGAAAAGGCCAAAGAGCCTCAGTCTGTTAGGGTACTAAGTGCAAGTACTGTTGGAGCCTGTTTATCAAGGCCAAGCTTACGTCGATTTACCACCAAAACAACAGGTGTGTCCACTCTAATGCCACGATAAGAAAATACCTGTATAAAAAAAAAAAAAGAGAAATGTCAAAATGGTGTGACTTTCTTTTTGTTTTTAATAAAATTTTTTTAAAATGATTCAAGTGACTTAAATTCATTTCTTTTACAGAATGCAGTTTTTTAATAAAAAAAACCCACTTTCTGCTTCTTACCTTGTCTTTATAATTAACTTCAACATCTTGAACAAATGGTTCTGGAATTGCAACAGAGTCTCCAATCTTCACCCCATACCCTTGTCCAATATTGTAAACTGTCACAGAGAGGCACAGACCTTCTTCATCAATGAAGCAGAAAGTGCTGCAAAGAGATAAAAAAAAAAATTTAAAAAGAAAAAAAAATCATATTTGCTCTATAGCTTTTTTTTTTTTTTTTTTGAGTTTTTCAGAAAATGAGCTACTCACAAAGGAATAGATTCATCATTAGCCACTGTACACACGACTTTGCCAACCACTACTGTTTCAAGATTGACACCAGATTTTAAGTCCTAAAAAAGAAATTAGAATGGGATGTTATTTCATTCTTTTCCTTTTCCATCTATTCTAACAGTCAAATGATCACAAACATTTCAAGAGAACTACAAACCTTCAGTTTTTTCTTATTTAATGTGATTGTCTCATTTCGTTGGTTAGTATAGCTTCCTCCACTGTATGGGCCAAGGTCATTGTCTATTATGCTTTTACAAAGGTTCTGTAGCTTTTTAGCTTTCATTTTACCCTAAAATGAAGAAAAAAAAATGAATGTGACAGGAAAATAATTTATATAAATTAGATCACATTAAAATACTTGTTCTGATTTCAAACGAATATTGATCTGTATATATAAACAATTAGAATTTTGACTTGAAATTTTCAATGTATGTTTAGTGCACTGACAAGGAGTAAAAATAAATGTTTATCAATCGACTAGACTTATGTGCGTAAAAGAACAAATAGCCACTAATATTTTTTTTTTTTTTTTTTTTTTTTTAAATACCTGTGAGCTCTGCAATGTTGTTAACCGACTCAGGTAATCCATGAGGCGCATTTCCTGTTCTTGAGGTTCCATCCAACCAGCATCAAGGGCCATAGCTTTTGAGAAACCTTCCAGTGCTTTTTGATATTCTTCTTGATATTTATAAGCCTTTGGGTAAAAAAAAAACAAACAAAAATCAAATGACTGAAGCATTTCGTATGTCAACAGTCACAGCATCATTTTTTTTTTTGTTCCACTCCTTCAGTTACAGAATCTTTAATGACCAAAGCCGCTTTCTTATTTCCATGACTTAAGTTTTTGGAGATATCATAAGGTATTCAAAATTGGCTCATTTCAATTCTGAAAGAATTTAAGAAAAACAGCTCAACAAAACAAGAGAAAAAAAAAAAGAAAGTCAAATTACTTCTGTGCTACAAATTGATTATATAAAAATTTTCTGTTTAAGAAAAACATTATTAGCGATTAAATTAGTTCCTCTCACTAATTTTGCAATAAAATATTTTCTATTAATGATACAACATATTTTGCCATAATTCACAAATATGGCAGGTTTTAAAAATTCAACCTAGCATCAGAAAATTAAAGAAAAATTACTTACAATAGCTTGGTTGAAATGAAGATCTGAATTGTTTCGAGATACTGGGTCTCTTTCCTGCAAAAAACAAACCAAGATATAAATAAAATTCATAAATGTAACTCTAAAATATTAATTGCAGATGAGAGTGAGGAGTAAAACTTAGGGTCTTGTAAAAGTAACTTTAATTTCATACACAAATTTAACAAAACCAAATTCTCTGAAAGGAAATAAAAAATCTGTTTATAGGCCAGTAACCTTTACAATTTTGAATTTTAAACACCTTGAGAGCTAAGATGGAAGCTTGTTTTGTTTTTTTGTTTCCATACTCACTAGAGATAAGATGAGAGTGAAGATTAAAAAATAACGAAGTTAATTCAAGTCAGAAAATAGCTTTTCTATGGCTTTAAGGATTAAATACATGGATAACTTACCGCCAATGCATAGGCACTCATTGCTTGTTTCAATGCTCGAGGATTTTGGCCAGCAGCAAAAAATAATGAAAGATAAGCATTACCCAAAATTGCTGAAACAGAATATTTAAATAACTTCAGTTTTAATTTAAGATAAAAAATTAAAAAAAAATTTAACTTTACAGCAGAATCATCATCAGTTTATTTTGCAAGATTTAATGTTAGATTAAAAGTATCTCTGTACAGATTTTTTTAGATCATCAACAGGAAGCTTGGCAGAGATAATATATCTTAAAAAAAAGACTAACTTAAAAGCAGCCCTTTCGGCAAGCATTTAAGCTACCTCCTGTAGAGGCCTCTTGATTGGGCCTTTATCACAATAGATAGGGAGGAGTAGATGCAATAAGCAACAATAAACTACAGAAGAACTCTGCATTTAAGTATTGCATTAATATTTAAGCTTACGCTTTTAAAAGTTCAACGATAATTCTTCTGCTACAACTTAAAGACAATTTGATGCATGCAGGTCCTTTTCATACAAACAATTCTTTTTATTTCATGGGTGACTTTCACTGGATTTCGCAATTAATTTTGATTATTCCCAAGTTATAAAAATTTCAATGAAAACTTGTGAATCCAAAATTTCAGGATTGCATGTCCAGGATACAGCCTGGAATGTTTTTAATTTGTTCATGGCGTTGGCCTGATTCCAAAATGGTATATGTTAGGCTACGGCCTCTAGGAGTAAAGTTGAAAAAGTGTAACACAGCGACATTCGCATTTATTATATAGATGTAGATTTATTTTCATTCACCATATAACTTTTTTCCTCCTCCTATCTGTCCAGAATGGCTTAAGCTCTGGCTGCCAAACTTTCTGTGATTACCTATAGGACACTGAAGAATGATTTTTAGCAAGAGACTTTAATTTACAGTGTGTCCATTATATTAGCTGAAAATTTCTGAGCTAAAAACCAAAGTTATTACTTTTATTTCATTAAATTTTTTTCACTCATCAGAAAATCAAAACTTCAGTTAGTCTTCTTTAAATTTCTAGTATAAGCAATGGCTACATGAAAAACATAAATGTTCACAAAAACATTTTTCAGTGTTATGTCTTTATTACTGTAATAAAATTCCACTTAATGTCTTTTCTTTAATAATTTAAAAAAAAAAGTGTACTTGAATTCTTTTGAAATTCAATTTTTGAATTGAGGATTGAAATATTAACAAAATTGGTTTCTCCTTATAATTAAACAAATGGTAATCAGACACATTAATTGAAAAGAAGAGGATATTTGTAAAACAAGAGAAAATAATTAGTATTGATTCTGGTAATAAATGTTAAGACATCTTGATGCAACCTTCACCTAAAAAAACTGCTGATCAGTATATATATTCAAAGCAACCAAGATAAGGATGGTCTTAAATTTTACCTAAAGTATTTTCATTATTATTTATTACTAACACCTTATGATAAACTAAAAACTTTACCAGATAAAAGATGGCAGAATGACTAGAGATTTTTGCTCTGCTTAATTAAGACTTCCATGACTGAAGTAGTTAAGTGATATGTCCTGGAAAGCGATATATATTGTTTGAAGTAGCTAAGTGGTTTTGGCTACTGTAACCGAGTAGGACAATCTAGCAGGTAGCCGTAATGGACTGGTACTTGTCGTAGTCAATATGCTTAGGCTTATGCCATAGGCGTAGGCGATGTACCTCCACATCAGTCTGTATTTATGGCTGACACCAGCCAATCATTTTACTGTGAGGGGGAACCCAGGTGTATGCATATTCATTACATCACCACCCTCTGAGGTAAATTTAGCTTCAATATTTTCTCTTTTTAGGGTCTAGACTTAATGGATTGATTTTTTTCCCAAGTCTTTTTCGCCTCAATCCTTCCTTGCAGTGGTGGCATTTGACACACTGGTACCTCTGGCCTTAAGGTCAGGGATACCTCCATTGGCGAATGTTGACTTACTGGAACAGGAATATTGGAATCTCTTCGGCATTTTCCGTGACCTCTGTAGTGTGTCTGGGTTTCAATTGATTCCAATGTCTTTTGCACCAAAATTTTTCCCCCTTTTATGTCATATATGACCTGTTCAATTCTTTTGGTTACCATTCCTTCTTTGCAATACATTTTCCCAGCCCTAAAGTTCTTGAAAAAACTTTGTCATCTACTTTTCTTTTTGAGCAGTTTTCTTCACCAGACTAGGCAGCAGCCTGTCGAACACAGAGCGTATTTTTCTAGCAAACATTAACTCTGCTTGCGATAACCCTAACGTTATATTCGGGTTTGGCATGATTCTATATACTGCCAAAAATTTCTGAATACTTTTTTCATTCGTGTCCACAGCATGATTTTTCTTCAATGCTCGTTTAAAGGTGTCCACAAATTTTTCCACCTGTCCATTCAATCTTGGATGATATACTGGCGTTGTCACGTGATCAATGGACAATGATGTACAGAATTCCTTGAATTCTCTTCCCGTAAACTGCGTTCTGTTGTCGATGACTAAATTTTTAGGGAATCCAAAGCGACTAAAAATTTCACTAAGTGTGTTTATTGTATTTGTTGCAGTCGGATGTCTGCACTTCACAATTTCTGGCCACTTAGTGAAACTGTCCACAATGATCAGGTAATAAGATCCATTTATGGGCCCTGCATAGTCGATATGTAATCGAGTCTATGGGACATCTGTCTTTGGCCATGGTTGAATCTTTACCGGTGGATCCCTTGCTGCCAGTTGACATCCTCTGCACTGTTTCACTAAATTTTCGATGTCTTGGTCCATCCTCGGCCAATAAGTATAGCCTCTCATTAGAGATTTCATTCTCAAAATCCCTGGATAGCCAGTGTGAAATTCTTTCAGAATTTTCTTTTGCAGAGTACACGGCATGGCAACTCTATCCAACAATTCACTTTCGTCTCTTAGCGCCGCTATTACTGTTTCATCCAGTGGTTCTGTATATTTAGGTATCAATCTTGATAACCCATCGGTGTGACCTAGCTTCTTTGAAGGCACATATTCTATTTTGAAATTTTGAAATTATAATTCAATAGAATTACACCCCAATGCTGTAGTCAATTTGCCGTGTGAGTTGGTATACCTTTTTTTGAACCAAATATTGTTAACAGCAGTTTGTGGTGTTTGCAGAATAAATTCTCTTCCGTTTAGAAACCTGTGAAATTTTTTTTACAGCGTAGATTATTGCTAAACTCTCTTTTTCGATTTGACTGTAACTTCGTTTCGCTGGCAGTAACGTTCTCGAGGCATGTGCTATTGGCTTCGTAGATCCGTCCTCGAATTTATGAAGCAATACCACACCTAGTCCCTCATTACTGGCATCTGCTGCTACAATGATTTTCCTCTTCGGGTTGAAATGCGCTAACAATAGGTCTACTGTCTATTAGCAGACCTATTGTTAGCGCATTTCAACCCGAAGATTTTTTTTGATTTTTTTAAAAGCATGTTCGCATTCTTTCGACCATATCCACTTTGTGCCCTTTTTCACCAAATTATTTAAAGGAGCTCTCATATCATACATTTTTGGTATATAAATGTTATAGTAACTTACTAATCCCAAGAACGCCTGGAGTTTAGCCACATTATCTGGTGCGGGCATATTTTTTATAGCCTCAACAAGAAGAACTCGCATTTTTCAGCACTCAGCTTGAACCCGTATTCTTCAATTCTCTGAAATACTGCTCTAATATGCGTTTTGTGTTGGGCCTTGTTTTCACTTTTAATCAAAATATCATCTAAGCATGTGGTTGCATACTCCATACCAGCCAACGTTGTGTCCATTATTTGCTGGAATAGGCTTGGTACTCGTCGTAGTCGTAGGCAATATGCTTAGGCTTAGACTTCTGCAAGACAGCATCCAACCTCAGTAGGTAATACATGGCATGTCCATCCCTTTACCATGCAATCAGATTACATCAATAGTGGTTTTTCTTTCACTTGTGTGCCTCCTCCCTGTTCTGATCCTATGGAATCTTTAATTCTACTAGGAGGACACACCACTTTGATTCAGACAATGCTACAATGTCATTCTGAATGATGTCTACCAGAAATTGCACCTTTCTTGTGAAAACAGATCTTAGATTCTCTGGCCATTACAGGATGTTTATTGGCTGCTTCACACTGTACTGACTAAGTCTATGATCGCTTCCAGCACTTTGTCATGACTCCACATGTACATCTGCAGTAATTGTGGGCATACAGAGAGCATGTGACATAAATTGCCTTGATCACTTTGACATAATGCACATACATCAGTGTCAGTGTACCCCCACAGCTTGAGGTAGGTCACATTTGATAGGAGATAACAGGTAGATCACAGAAGGAATGATAATGCCAATGGCTCATTTTAGTCAGAACATTCCATGATAGCTTCATTGGATCAATATCACTTCATGTAGTCCAAGCACATTGTTTGAACTGAGAAACAGCAGTAGCTGTTCACTACTATTCCTTGAAATTTCTGATTTCTTCAATCACCATGTCTTGTATTCCCTTTGGATCCCATTTGGAGAAAAACTGGTTGCTTGTGCTGCCCGGGCCAGCTTGATTGGTTTGGGTCACTCCCATAAACCTTAGTTCGCAGACAGGATTCTGCTTCTTGGGGTGGCTTCTACTGATGACCACTTGGTGCCAGTTTTGATATCTGGCTGTATCTTGCAGATGAACTCATCAGCTGAGTCCTTCATCATCACGAGGAGGGGTACCTTCCTGACACTGAACTCCTCCACCAATGAGGAAATGGGAAGTTTCAGGCTTCTGGCATTGGTATGTGGAGAAACAGAGTGGGGGACTCCAAGCCATTTGCACAGGTACTTGTTGATACACTGTTGTGTCTGCTGAATGCAAAACAGAATAACATTATATACCTGCAACGGCCGCAGAAGCTGGAGCAGCAAACCATGTTGATAGCACCAAGCCTTCAGTTTGCCTGGGGAATGGGTTCTGTCGATGGATTCTAGTCCATCTAGTGACACTTTCTGCAACTTTTTACCTTGGTGCTGTTCAGTCAGTGGAATTTCATACAGCAATCCAAGGCTCTTCAATGTCTTCTCTTTGACTGTTGAGAGCATGTCACCACCAATGCAGAAGTGAATCTCCCTGACCTCCAAGTAAGGATAAACTCCAGCTTTTCTTGAGTTTAGCCTTCATTCTTGCCCATGTGAAGAGCTTATGGTAACAGTGTAGCAGTTTATTGGCACTGACTTTAGATGGGACCAGAACGGTTATATCATCTATGAAAGCTCTGGAAGGAGGATGGACCATTTGTTCCTTAGTCATCACTCTTTTTGCTGTGTCCACTACACCCTGTAATAAGAGTTCCATGAAAAGAAGTGGTGAAATCATACACCCCATCATGATGTTGACCTCAGGGGCTTGCCACTTGGTATAGTTACCAACAGTAAACTCTATAAATACTGCTCTGAAATATTTCATTACGATTTCTCCAACCTTACTAGGGAAATTGAAAAAATTGAGGGACATTCTAATTAGTTCATGAGGAACTAATCTTACACATTCATGAGATCAAGCCAAATTACATGAAGCTCAATTTTATTTTGTTTGGCTGATATGATTGAGTTTCAAATCATGTGTGAATGCTCCAGATGGCTGGCAAAGCCAGGTATCCCAGCCTCCTGGACAGTTATGTTTATGCAATGGTTACCACCTAGCAGAAAGTCTGTCAGACGACAGGCATAGACCCCCCAAAATATTTTCCTCTCTACATTCAAGAGGAGGATGGGGCGTAAATTTTCAATGCCTTTTGCATTCTTTTCCCTAGGTATCCAAATGTTATTCACCAGGCACCATTCTTGTACAATACTTTGTTTCCATGCCCGCTGAAGGAAGATGTTGAGTTGCTTGAGGATGTTTGGACAATTCTTATATAGCTTGTAGGATATTACATTTATTTCAGTTGCACTCCCACCACGGTATTTGCAGTCAAATTCCCAAACTTCCCTCAGCTTTAGTATGTTGTCATTAAACATGACCTGGAGTTGGGGCATAGAAAGGTCATTCATAGGAGGGATTGGAACATCTTTCCAAGCATCAGAATATGCCATCCTCAGGTGGTTCTTGAGTTCCTCCTGTGGTATGTCGAGTTTGCCGCTCTTAGTCTCTGTGAACAATCTTTAGCAAAAGTGTAAGGATTATTGTAAAATGATCTCCGAGATTGCTGCTTTTTCTTCCAACGTTTTCTTTGGTTCTCAGGTCTAGAGATCACTAGGATCCCCTCTTTAATCTCATTAAGTAGATTTTTAAGGCCTGCCCTTTCATGAATTGAAGCTACTTTGAGTTGGTGCTTCAAAACTCTGCTCTGCCCTTAGTTTACCCTTCAGAACCTGTCATCTATTTGGTCACTTCTCTTCCTTCCTATCTCCTCTTGCAGTTGCCACATCAAACCACTCATGACAAACTTCTGCAGAAAGATCTCATGGTTAATGGGGCCCTTTAGATGGTTGGTAAGTATTAATGAAGGTTTTTTGGTCAAGATTCGACCAAGCAGTTTTCTGATTGTCTTTGGGCCACTGGATTCGTGGCTTGCTTGGAATTTCTCCAGGGTGTTGACACTAAGTAATGGGATCCTGTACACTGTGGGTGTAATCCGGTTTCATAATCCCATCATTTGACTGACATTCTCCAATATGTAAGTTTAACTAAAATCATATTAAAATTTAACCAAAATTATAAGAGAAATTCTGAAAGGTTAGGATTAAAAGTTTTAGTAAGAAACTCACCCCAAGAATTTCCATCTGCAATGTCCATTTCCACAGCCTCTTTAGCTTTTTCCACACTTTCTCGAACAATATCTGCTTTCTCAAAAGCATCTTTTGTTGGCAGCTGCCTAAGGACCATCGACAAATTGCGAAGAGAAACTTTGTTCTTTGACTTGGAAAAAAAATAAATAAATGAAAGATTGTATTCCTTGTTAATAAAAATAACTGGTTTAGTTTCTAGAACTTTATACCCAGTTCAAGTACTAATATTAATTTCTGCCTGTTAGGCATAAAAGGGATATCAGATAATATAGATATTCCAATGAGTCTGTAGCCTAAATGATGAAAAACGCATTTATTTTACCTAATTTTTCAACAATTCCTTTCCTTGCACTTCATTTACTTAGATCAAAAAATTTCAGATCAGGATTCTGCTAATCAATCCTCAGGCTCAATGATTCATCCTTGTACACCGTATTAACACATTGTGTGTATGCCGAGATTAAAGTAGATTAATAAAAAAAAAAAAATATTGAAAAATAAATCATGAGAACAATGGTGGCAAGAAAATAATATTAGGTCCTCCTTATCACTGTGCATTCATTTGTTGAAGATACTGGAATCAAATCCCACATCACATATCATATCCTCATTTTTATTTGTTAAAATAAATCAATTTAGTATTTTTTTCCAATTTTTCCTTTCTAAAAAGATACTTCTATATTTCTATCTTTTGAAATTTTCTCCCTGTCGATCACAAAAGGCAAAAAGAAAAAGCAGATTGAGTCAGACTCACATGATTCAGAGCTCCAATAAAACAATTTTTAGCTGATGTGACATCTTTGTTCTTCCAATAACATTCTCCAAGATGATTCCAACCATCAACCAATTTAGGATCCAATTTGACAGCCTTTGAAAGCAAACTCTCAGCTTCTTTGTTGTAAACAGGCAAAACATTCAATGCTCTGCCTCGAAGCATTGAATAAGTAGCTTTGCTGGGAATATTGTCTGCAAACAAGCAACAATTTAAAAGAAAGAAAATTAAAAACAAATTTTATATTCATTAAATTATAAAGAACAAAAATTGGAAATGACCAAAACAGTTTAGTATTGGTTAGTTGATTTTATGACATGTCAATTCTTCTTGGGTTATTTAATATTAAAATTTTGTATGGGTCATCCAGGGAGGATTGAACTTATTACTCAGTAGTAATTGGCAATCAGAATAGCTTCAGTAGCCATTACACCATACCAAAGAGTCTTGATTTCTAGTCCAAAGTGATCACACTATGAAAGGATTTATTTTTGGTGACATTGTAGACATTTATTGGACAAAAATTTATTTGAAATGTTTTACTATAAAAATGAAAATTTTTGAATATCCTAAAACACCCACATAAAATCTTATCCTTGTAACTTCTTTTATCTTTTCAATGTAAACACTTTATTTTAGAAGAAGCATTGTTAATTATTATCAATTACTTTCATTGCAACCAATGAAAGTAATTGATAATAATTACTTAGACCCTCAATGTTGTAATTCAGACTAAAAAAAAAGAAATATTTTCTTGATGAGAGTTTGCCTTGAGAAAGTTGTTTAACATTAGCAGCTGCTCTACAAATAAAGTAGTAGTCAAAATACATGTCAGTGTCATTATCTCACCTTTCAGTGAAGTCAATTTTTCAAGACATTCATGCATTTTCTTCTCCACATTCTCTTCTTTGTGTACAGCTTGATCAAGGCTAAAATGCTCAAAATAATGGTCCCGGAATTCATATAACTTATCTACTGCCTCCTGAAAATGGATAATATTGGAAATAATTACAAATATGGAGAGATTATTGCATTTTAACAGAAGACAAAATGATAGAAAAGAGAAATCCATCTTTACAATTCAAAGCTCAATTGTCTTTATCTTCCTATTTATTCAACGTTTAAAGCTAAAATGACTGCTTTCAAATCTTATAATGACCAACTGAGAAAAGAAGAAAACATCTCATAAAATGTTCAAATAAGTCAATTTCTGGAAAATGTATGAAGTTTTAAAATTTTATGTAATAAACATTTTTTTAAGATCAGGTGGACATGCAGATAACATAACAAACAATACTTATTGGCATGCAAAATGGAATTGTCAAGCAGAGTTCAAGTTCCAGCCTAGACTGTAGGCATTCACGTTACACAAATACCTTTGAGAAAAGCATCAATTTCTTCTCCAAGTTCTAAGTTAAATAGCAGAGTAGATTGTGCTCTCTAACCATGAGTGGCAGCCAATCAAGAAGAACTACTATGAATTCAAAACTTCAACAGGAAACCATTCCACTATTCTTTCCAAAATGTCATAGTAATTCAAATATATTAATCTGGAGAGCCATGATTACACATGTCCTAAAGGAACATGACATTTAAAGAAGAGCAAAAATGCTGAATGCAAATCAAATCTTATCTAAATTCATCATGGAAACAAATCATAAGTCATATTTCAAGTTATTGATTATAATTTTAATATAATAATAATGTTAAACATAGTTTGTTGCCTGCTTCAAACATTTGTGGGAATGTGTTTAAAAAGTCCTTATTTTCTGACAGCCTTTTTCTTACTTTCATTTATTTTAAAATTTCTGAAATAAATTTTGAAATAGGGATATGCAAATAAACATTGAACACTCAATGCATTCTTATTTGTAGATTTTTTTTCCTTTATTTTTTAGAACTGCCTTATGAATAAACAGTTTTTTGTTAATGGGGAAGTTGAGAAATTAATACTTGTGTAACTTAACATTCTGTGTCTCCTTTGGAAACATTAGCACTTCCATTAGTCAAAAGATTTTAAAACAACTTTTTTAAAAAGCAAATCTGATGGCTTTTTTTTAACCACATTAAGTAAAAATAAATAATTAAAAAAGGTAAATAAATAGAAGTAATAATATTAATGGAAAATTGTGTGCTTTGTAATGCCATGTAAAATTGGTTGGACTGTGTTAGCAAAATAAAGTAAAAATAAAATTCAATCAACCCCAATGAAGAATCATCATTACAAAAAAGTAAGTTTTTAAAAAACTGTACAGAGGGTTATTTACCAGATATCAAGAATAATTCAAACAATAAAGGCTTTAACTTAAAAGCCTTTAAATATTGTTTGAATTCTTCTTGATACCTGGTAACGGTCTTTCTTATTGCAACTCTCTGCCTTCGGACAGAGAAAGTGGTAGACAGCTCCTCAAACACGCGTATATGTAGTCTACGGGGAATTTTTGCCCGAGCCTACGGGCTCGGTTTTGCCCCGCATTAAAAAATGTTTGTTTTTTTACAGAGTGACCAAATAAAATATTTTAATGTAAAAAATATCTCCTTGATGAATTTATTTATTGAAAAAATAAGTCGGAGTGGAGTAAAAACAAGTTTCTCTAATTTTATTTAAAAAAAAAAAAAAAAAGTAAAAAAAAATACTTAAAATAAAATAATTAAGTACTAAATTTTAAGGTCCGAAACAATTTCCTCATACCAAATAATGAATTACCTCCCTTAGATTTCCATCAGTTTTCTTTACCTGGCCTCATAATCTTTCATAAATGTAAAATATATTAGAAATAAAACAAAAACGTCCAGAATACAATATTATTTCAAGTGCATTATAACAAGTCCTTAATCTACATTTAAAAAATTCACGGATATTGTTTTTTCTCGAAGTCAGGCCATTGTTTCAAATTCAAAAATATGAGGCTAGGTAAAGAACTAAAAAGAAATGTAAGGGAAGTAATTCAGTGTTTGGTATGCATGGTTTCGGACGTTAAAATCAATAGTAAAAAAAAAAAAATTAAATTTCTTTCTCTAAGTGAAAAAAAAACTCAACTTAAAGAAATTACAAAGCAAACATTTAATGATTATTTAAACAAATGTGAGTTGGTTTTTTTAATAACTTCTTAAACTTCAGGTTAAAAGTTTAAAAAAAGACAAGAACAAGACTAAAAAGAGCAAAGCGTTTTTTTTTAAGACCTAAAAAATATTTTGTACACATTTTTCTTTAAAAAAAGAAATAAAAACAAAAGCTTTAGTTTTTCTTCTGAGTTTTTTTTTGTAAAACTAAAATATCAGAATAATTTTCTTTAAAGCAACCGTTTGCTCACTGATTGATTATTAGTTATTATTACTATACGTGTAAAAAAAACAACAATGTATATTTGTTTGTATTGAATAATAAATGGATTTCTAAGTAAATATTTACATGGGCAACTTCCAAGGCGGTTTCTTTGCTGTTGGCAATTTTCACTTCTTCAGCTGACATTTCAAATATTTTTACACCTTTGAAACAAAATCCTTTAAAAAGAAAATATCCTAAATTTCAAACTTAACAACCGTTCACTCTATTTTTTTCTTCTTCTTCAAATTGGTCTAAATTTGACGATGGTGTCTTCAATCCTTTCTACCATATCTATTCATTTTGCTTCTTTTTTTTTTCGATTCCAATGTTTCTATCCTCTCCGCAAATAACAACATTTCAATTCATCATTTACTTCTGTCGAGAAAAAGTCCATCATAAAAAGTTTGTTTGACTAGCCGTCACTCCGCTAGTCAAATTAATTCTTCTTCTTCATGCCAGAGTTTTTTTCCTTCTCAAAACGCAATATGATTTTTTTCTTTAAAGCCTCAAACAAAAATATAGAAATTATCCAAAAAGCGGCAAGTTGCTAAGCGGTGTTACATATTATATTGTCCCAACTGGAAATTTTGTCCAGCCTAAATATTAGTGGTTTACTAAACTTAGCTTAGATTTGATAAGGTCACAAGTAAAGCATCCAGTGAGAATCGAACTCACTACTCAGTTGTAATTTATTTAGCGAGACAAGCATGTAACGCAACATGCTTCCAGACTAAGTATTGTGTTTTCAGCATCCAACTTTTGATGCTATAAAACACAGGGCTTTTTTCTGTTTTTTTTTTTATTAGATATCCATGGAGGCTGAGAAGGAGTAAAAAAAAAAATGCAGTTCCTCATCTATGCATTACTTATTGTTCTTTGGGCACATATGAACGAGGAATAAGCAACAAAATTACCAGGTAAATAAGTGTGGGAACATATTGAATTTTTCATACTTAAGCTTAGATCAAATTGGATGGGAGAAAGCTTATAAGGACAGAAAGATTGTGCAAATTTGTGAGTGAGTTCTATCCTAACTGGGTATCCCATTTTTTGAACCTGTGTCAAACTAAGGTAATCTTGGTAAATTTGTACTCTACTGACTTGACTATTGGAGCTTTCTTTCTATATCTTTTGATTTGATTTTACAAACTGGAAATACTTAGGCACAGACTTATTAATAAAAGATCTACAAAAAAATCAAGGAAAGAATGTTGATAAAGGAAGCATGTAAAAAGTGCCATCATCAACACAAAGAAAGACTGAGTGATACTTGGAAATTCCCTTTTAAAACTTGCTCAGTTTGTAAGCAAATATTTTGAACTTTACTTTTACTGTTTTTGAATTCACCCTTGTTAGCCAATCATATCATGTTATAATTCTTAGAGGTTGAAATTGTTGCTTATTTCTCTTGTCTTTAGAAGACTGGTGCAATACAATCTTTCTTTGTCTTTTCCTTCATTTGTGCCTCAGTAAATACCAAAAAGTATTTCAAATTAATCATTACATATAGTTTGTTCAGGCTCATTTGTTCATTTATTTATGTATTTATTTTTTTGCACAGCATTTTGGTCATATACCCTCTAACCTTTCTCAATTGTCTGTTATGTTCTAATCTTACTGAATCTTGTTTTGTGGGAAATATGTTCAACTCCTATTTGGATTTGGGGACAGTATTTCCATCTCTTCTGAATTCACCAAGTGACCCTCTTTGAACTAGCCATCTTTTGAGAAATGGTAATGAAATCCAAAGTACATTATCTGCTCTCTCCTAATTATGTGTATATATATATATATATATATATATATATTTTAAATAAAAAAAGATTACTTTAAGATTCCAAATAATAAATTATTTCACCACAGTCATCAGATTTATTTCCAAATGTTAAAATGAAAAAATGAAAATAAATTTACACATTTATGACGGGCAATAATAAGGAAATTAACAAAGTGGGAGCAGTGTTGGGGGTAGAGA
The DNA here is from genome assembly GCA_964036315.1 of Acanthosepion esculentum. Lineage (NCBI taxonomy): Eukaryota > Metazoa > Mollusca > Cephalopoda > Sepiida > Sepiidae > Acanthosepion > Acanthosepion esculentum. The sequence goes on from OZ038510.1 coordinate 55,424,514, forward strand.
GACAGCATTGAGTTAGATGTAACATTTCTATTGTTTCAAATTTAAATTTTCGCTGAAATCTAGACATTGACACGTTAAATCTGTTAACGAAAGTTATATCTTGATATGGGAGGGGGATAAACCAAAAAAGCATAAAAAGAAAAAAAGAAAAAGAGAGAGAAAAAAAAGAGAAATAGGTTGTGATAGAGTGTCATTAACTTCCATTGGAATAGGCGTTGTTTTTTTCTTTACTTTGAGATTTCGTAAATTTTTTTTATTTAAACAGTCTAAGCAATTTAATTATATGTTAAAATTTTTAAAAAAACCTTATTACGACCATTTTGGGGATTTAATGTGAAATAGTCGATTAAAAAATATTTATAGAATTTACATGAAAATACTAAAACCTTTTTCTCAAATATAAGTTTACATGTAGTAGTAAATGATTATTAAGGTGATATCTCTATCAGTTTGAATTTTATTTATGAGTTTGATTAGTGACTATTTTTATATTGGTAATTTCTATTACTTAAAATTTAGTTTTAATTTAATATGGGGTGGCATTTTAACGCAATATTATAGATCATGTTCCATCATATATTGTAAACACATCTATGTAAATTTCAAACACATACGTTCTTTCACATTTGCAGTCACTTATACAGGCACACGTGTACTGATATACATGGGTAATTTCATATATATTCTCAGATGTTTCCATATACTTACACATATATATATACCCGAGAAACATATGTGACAACAGCAATTCATATCATGGGAATCCTGTGAACTAAACCAAATCTATGAATTCACAGTAACAACATCATTACCAGAAAGGCCATGGACTCATTGAGAGATATGTACAAACAATAAAGTAAATTCTAATCAAATCCCAAGAAACAAGGGATGATCTATATCTTGCATTGTTTTTGCATTAGGGGCCAAACTGATCAAAACAGACATGAAGTCCCTAGTGGGCTTGCTAAATGCAAGGAAATATAAAACATCCTTGCCAAGCAAAATCAATTCTTTGCCAGATCAGGAGGAAACTGGAAACAAACTCACTGATGCCCAGAGAGAAGGGAAATTATAAGAGAGACAAATACACCCTACCAAAACTATTCAGAGGGCAGAAGATGCACATTCAGTACCCAGAAATTAAAATTTGGAGTCCAACAAGAATTATCAACAAGGCTAAGACACCCAGATCCTACGTCATCATGACAGAGTCTGGCAAACAACTGAGGTACAACAGAATCCACATTCACCCAACTCCACAAACAAAAAAAGAACCATGCCTATGCTCTTGCCCACATCTGTGTTTGAGCCAACACCAACAAATGAAAAAGTTATGACCAAAGAGACCACAAGATCTGGTCAGCCAACATTAAAAAACAGCCAACCACTACAGTACATATGACACACATCATCACAAGTTGCATCTCCAGGGAGATCTATAAGGTGGAGAAATCACATTTTACTACCTGTGTGATTTTTATAAAAAATAAAATTTCTTTAAGAGAAACATTGGTGTTATATTGTTAAAAACCCACACTAAGAACGATAAGTTCCTCTAGGGCCACAAGAGCATGTGTAGGGACTGAAAACAACACAGGACATACAATTACTATGCAGTTTGTAAATAGTATGTGTAAATAAAGTTCCAAGCAGTCTGTTGTTCCAGTTTTTAAGAACTATTAACCTTGTACCTCTTTTGGGGAAACTCCTAGGTGTCCTAATCAATACTGAATTGGTTCATTATCTCTCATTGCAAGGTCTTTTCTCGAGCAAGCAATATCGATTTTGTTTCTCCAGGTCAACTAAAGTAAATTAGGATGAAAGAAATTTCAGTCAAATGGATTTTCATTACATTTTCTTAGAATTTTGTGAAATTGTACTCACAGGCAATGCCATTGTTCATTAGATTGAACTTAAGTTACACATATACATGCACACATACACATACATATGATGATTGTCATCTCTTCACTTGGTAGCTTTTTTGTATTTTTCATTCAGAATTTTATTATTTTCATCATTTATACCTGGACAAATGCTCTGCTATGGGCCTGTAAGTGATTCTCAAGGCTAGCTTCCCTTTTACAACCTCTCTTGCACACATGGCAAACAAAGTTTTTCTGTGTTACTTATGTTGGAAACTTGTCCTTCTCTGTGTACAATTATGTGTCATTTGAGTCCTGCAACAGACTCACAAATCTTGTCACAAACCTTACACAAGTAACCTGTAGGTCTTTCTGATAGGGTTGTATTCATGGGAGTTTGCACCTGACCTCTCTGGTGTGATCTCATGTGACTAGCTAAACCAACCACCAAGAGGGTTACTTTTCCCAAATACAGCACGTGTGTTGGTTTCCTAACAGCTCTGAAATGGATTCTATTTCTTCCTTTCTAATGGTGCACTTTTTGTTGGAATTCTCTATTCTCTTCTGTTCAAAATTATTGCAGCATTCCTAAATCAACCTTCCCCATCTGCTATATTTTCATACTAAAGGACTTTTGTGCCTTGTGTACAAGACTGCCAACTGATGTCCAAGATTTGTCACAGGCAGGGCCTTTTCTCAGACAAGCAATATTGCTTTCATTTCTCCGGGTCAACTGCTGACATACTGACAAAAATTGCAGAAAGAGTCTGTCATGCCTTAGATAAAAATGGCTGTAGCTTTGGACATCTCAAAAGCCTTTGACAGGGTTTGCTATACAGGTCTTCTCCACAAGCTGAAAATATACAGTGTCACCAGACACATTTTTGAACTGATTCAGTCTTTCCTATCAAACCACGAAATGAAAGTTATCCTAAATGGCTACTCATCTACATCCTTTTGTACTAAAGTGGGTGTTCCCCAGTGCTCCATCCTTGGTCCTACTCTGTTTTTAATTTTCATTAATGAGCTTCCCAGTGACATCAGCTCTCATCTTAACATTTACACTGATGACACAACCATTTATAGTCAGTCTGATCAATCTGGCATGGTCAAAATATCAGTCGATGTCCAAAATTACCTCAATTATGTCATTAACTGGGGCAAAAGATGGCTTGTTAATTTAAACACATCCAAAACTAGACTTCTCTCCATTAATCGTCTCTGCCTTCCATCAGTATGTGACAGAGAGAGGGAGAGAGTCTGGGAAACACACACACACACACACACATGTATATTTTCTTATTGAAATTGGAGTAGATCTGAGTAGCGAAATTAAATCAGAGCATTTTGTTTACTGATGGGAAATCTGATCTAGGGCAGAAGTTGTACCCAATAAAATCTGGGTCATTAGAAGACAATAGAAATGGTCGAAATAATTTTTATCGGTTAAAAATTGAAATAGAGCTTAGTAAGCTATAAGGAACTTTGGAATTCACATGATTTTGGTTGAAGCAGCCAGAACCCCGTGATAATTGTGTGCGAAGTAGTAGGGCCAAGGGTCGGTTAGGATCAGCCGGGTTTTTCTATATAAACGCGTAGTTATGCTGAGAAAGTGAGAGACGGGAGAAAATTCTTGTCGAGACTGGAGAAGAGAATTAGCCCGGGCAAGAGTTGGGCTAGAGACAGTTGGAGACTCGAGGAGGAGAGGAAGTGAGGTCAGAGATTGGAACGAAGCGTCCGCTAACATGTACTGTTGATATAAGTACCGCTGCTTCTGCTACCACGAATATTATTATTACTGTTACTACTGCCGAGGAGGAACGACACTATAAACTTTAAGCCCCGCACAGAAATCTTATCCCTCTATCGCAAGAGACGTATATCGTTCTGAGACTATTTAACAACAAGTTAATGACAATACACACACACACACACTCTCTCTCTCTCTCTCTCTCTCTCTCTCTCTCTCTCTCTCTCTCTCTCTCTCGAATCCAGTGTACGAGTTTTTACGTCAAATACTTTTCTTTTCTGTAACCCGTTTCTTTTCTATACTATTCTTTTCTGCTATATAAAAGACATTAACAATTCAACCATTGAATAGTTGTTTGTCCGGCTTTCTACAGATATTAATTTTTTTTGCTGCATTCTAAATTTCTTAGCGCAGACGCCCAGCCATGTCGACCGTGAATGGATGAACATCACTTTTGCTTTCTAGATCAAACAAATCCCAACGTGGGCAGGAAGCAGGATTAAACCAGCGGACCGGTCGTAGGATCTACGGATGCCCAGGGGACCTATGGCCACTCCCTTAAGTTCGGTTAGGATCGAGTAGACACCTCAACCCAGAGAGTAAGACGCCGGAGGTTGAGGGGCTGGGCCAAAAGTGGTGGCCGTGACCAGGATAGACCCGTGGGAATTACCACGGCCGTCTGAAAGAGCAGAGAAGGTTGCATTTGTTTTGTCCAGTGGTGTACCGAGTAAGACCAGAAAGGACTCTAATCTTCGGACTATATTGGTCTAAAAAGGGCATAAGGAGGAAAAAAGAAGGAGGAAAAAGAAACAAAACGCGGAGCGGCGGACCTCAGGTAGGTCATTTTTTGGTTTCCTTTGTTCGCTCATTGCACTTAGATCTGCCAGTAATATTGTTGATCTTGTTTTGACTTTGTCGACGTTGTACGCAGTTGAAGCACCACCACCGTGTTAAGTATTTTCCCTTTCGTTCTGTTGTTGGTCTCTCTTCTCTTGGGAAAGTAGTAGTTGACAAGACGCCAGGGTAGCAGGATCAGATGCCACAGATGACCTTGGGGACGTAGGAGTCCCCGAAATATCGATGGGTTTCAGGAGTCTGATAGGTAACATGAAGCTACCTACTTATAAAGGAAACCCTGCAAGATAGCAGCTATCATGTCCAGGGTAGAGGCAGGGCGTACCTCCAAATATATGATGCACGATGGAGTGTTGTATTACCTTTCAGGAAGAGATGAGGAAGTAAGTTTAAAAATGATGATACCTGAGAAGTTGAGAGCTGAAATTCTAGACCAGTGTCATAGGAGGTTAGGACACATGGGAATTGATAAGATGTATGGATTAATAATGAGAAATTACTACTGGCCTAAGTTGTTTAATGATGTTGTGAACCAAGTAAAAAAATGTGTAACATGTCAAGTAGAGAGTCGAAGGAGTAGGGTTGCCCCAGAATTAGAAACGGATATTTTCCAAATTATCCATTTCAGAAAGTAAGCATGGATATTTCCGGGCCCTATGGAGAAACACATAGAGGTAATCTTTACATCGTGAGTTTTGTGGACTGGCTGACGAATTGGCCTGAGGCATTTGCCATACCGGATAAGGAGGCACGAACGGTGTCAGATATAATACTGAACGAAATATTCCCTAGGTATGTAGACCCCGAACAGTTGGTTACCGATAATGGATGGGAGAATGTGAATCAGATTATGAGAGAGACGTTGGGAGAATTAAACATACAGCACATAACCACCTCTCCACATCACCCCCAAAGTAACGCTAAGGTAGAGAGATTTCATAAGACCCTGGCTGATGTGTTAGCTAAACTAACAGAGGATAATAGGGAAAATTGGGATTTATTCGTAACCCAAGCGTTAGCAGCTGTGAGATTCTCGATGAACGAGACGACAAAATTTTCCCCTTATTACTTGATATATGGCAGGGATGTAGTCTTACCTAGAGACAATCTGTTACGACCTAGGAGGAAGTATTTAGGAGAGGATCATCACCAAATAGTTTTAGAACAACAGCATAAAACTTTTACGCAGGTGAGGAGGAGGAGGATTGAAAGAGCCCAGAAAAGGCGAAACGATAGAGTAAATAAAAATAGAGAATTTTCCTTCCAGATAGGTGATCCAGTGTATTATAAAATACACCTGAGAGAAGGTAAATTGGACCAGAGATGGAGTCCATACTATAGGATCGTGGAGCAGATGGGTTCGGTTTACTTAGTTAACTGGGACCAATTGACCAGACAGGTAAAGAGAGTGCATGCGAATGATATAAAGCTAGCTGAAATAGGAGAATGGAAAGGAGCCGAAACAAAAACTCAACAGAAAAGGCTGAGGAAAACTACGTTGGTAGAACCTGAAGGTTTAGAGACTGAAAGTGAAAGTAAAGGGAGTGAGGGGATTGAAATTAGCCCAACTACCCTTCGAAGACTGAGGGAGGTAAGTCAGGGCCCAGTGGGATATTCTGAGGAAGCAGGGATTGAGTCTAACCTTAGGGAAGAACTGAGTGAATGGGAGGAAGAGGATGAAATTCCGTTAGCTCAATTGCAGAGTAAATTGCGGGTTGAAAAAGCACCTAGTGTTAATGAGGAATTACCACTAAAATGGCGATTGAGTGGAGCGGTGCAGCCCGAGCCCAAGGATTAAGTGAAATCAGTACAGTGACTGTGGTGAACGAGTGACGGTCTGGGACTAACAGTGCATTTATCATCAGTGCTGGTGAACTGTGTGGACGGGCCCCATGCATGCACGACGCTGGTGGTGGTGTGGGTCGGTGCTTGAGGTATCGCTCTAAGATGTAACCACCCGATAAAAACTATAAGAGAATGATTGAGTAAGACGAATTATTCTCTCCATCTTTTTGCAGACATGGACGAGAGGAGGCTCGTGGTACTGACGATGCTAGTTGTGGTAGCTAATACCTGGGAACACTGTGAGAATACTGTATTTAAGAAAACTGGCGAAGTGATTATAACTAGATCAAAGTGGTTGATAACTTTGGTGATAGACCTGCAGCTGTATGAGAAGTTACTGGGTCAGTTGAAGACCGAAGTGGACAAACTAGATACAGCCAGGACAGAAGTCGCCGGAGAATATTTACAGACTCCGGAATACCACCGTATATTATACCCCTTAGCCCAGGAATCCTTAATACTTGAGAGACAATGGAAGGATATGAGTTACTATTTGAAAGGAATCAAGTTGTGACGCACCAGGCAAAAGAGGGCAGTATTACCTATAATGGGAAAGGCATTAAGTGTGTTGTTTGGTACAGTCTCCGAAGGCGAAGTGAGAGTAATTAAGAGGAAATTAAAGGCGGTAGAACAGAGACAACAAGCAATGGCTCAGTCGGTTAAAGAGAGCGTATCTATACTCAATGTTACTAGGCTGGAATTGGCCAAGAATAGAGGGAGTATCAATTGGTTGATTTCTCACCTACAGGTTTTTAGAAAAGAAGTGATAAATGTAACCACGTCTGTAACAACCGAATTACAGAAATTAGAGGGGTTTTTGCAAAGGTATTTTCAATTATTAGCTATAATGAGTAAGGTACGTTAAACAACGGTGTCGTTAGAGCACAATTAGACATGCTGTCGCTGGGACATCTGTATCCAGGTACAATAACTCCGGAACGATTAAGGGAAGTACTATTGGTACCCCATCACCTTAGATTACCTGTAGACCCCACCCAGCAGTTATAGAGGTATTATAGCGCCTTGGGATGTACTACCTTGTTGGAAGATGACAAATTGCTAGTGCTAGTGTTGGTTCCATTACTGGACAGAGATAGTACCTTTGAAATTTATCAGGTGATGAATCTTCCCCTTCCCTATCTAAAACTAAGGCCGAAGATAGGAGCGGTTGCTAGGTACAAGGTAGAGACGAAATTTGTTGCCTTAAACCTAGCCAGGACAGAGTTTATGCTATTAACAAGGGGAGAAGCAGAAAAATGATGCCTTAGGTAATTGTGGGTCTGTATGTCCAATTTACGTGACAGGTAGTCAAAATCTGTGTGTTCTAGATTTATTTAAGATAAATAAGAAGGGAATTAGAGATCATTGTCAGGTAGAGGTGTTGGCTAGTGTAATGTTACCTAAAGCAACCAGTGTCTCTGACGGAATTTGGGCGGTGACCACACAAGAAGAGATCGAATTATCTAAGATGTGTGATGGGAAGCCCACCACCACGATAAGAGTTATGTTTTTTGTAGAGCTACCCATTGATTGTGGAGCTTATGGTCCATCTATCTCTTTACCCTCCTACTACCAAGCAGAAGTGAAGTTTGAAGAGAATAAGGCTTTGTTAGAGCTGATAGGAACGAATGCCAGTAAATGGACGGGATTGTGGGAACCCATTATAAGAGAGATTCCTAAGATGTCGCTAGAAAAGATGCCGGTGTTGTTAAATCCAATCGATAAAATTGATCTTGGAGTTAGATAAGATAGGTATTCGACTGGAGAGAGAATTTGGTTGCTATAATAACCTGGCCGACCGTTGTGGGACTTATACTAATGATAGTCGTGGCCTTGCTGGTTTGGTGGTGGTTGAAGAGGCGTGCGGTGTTGTCGACCGGGCAGAATAAACTGGCACGTGAATGCATGAGTAAAGGAGGTTAGTTAGTGCACTTTACCAAGGTAGGTCCGACCCGAGTGCATTGGGACCCCTAACTGTGATATTGAAGAAGAGTCCACGATTGTTGTGGAAGGACCTGAACCAACAAAAGATTCGACAATGCCTGTTGTGAAGGCGAGACAAAATCGGAGGGACAGATTTACGAAATAAATCGAATTTTTTTCTAGTAATGAGACTGAAATAATTGGTAAGGAGTGTTGCGAACTCCGAAAAAAAAAAAAGAGGAAAGAACACTCGAACTAGTTAACTATGTGAAAAGGTTCTATTGTACAAGATCACCAAAACAATGAAATTTAACCGGAAGTTCCATGTACATATGTATCGTAAGGACAATGAAAATATAAATGGGCATAATGAGCCCTAAGAAGAACTGAGGACTCTACCTTTGCATGCTGGAAGAGATGTATGTTTAAGTAGCCCCCTAGTAAGAAACATGTTGGACTGAGTTTTCTCATATTTTGTTGTTATGAAAGCTCGTGTGTCATTTACTAGTAAATGACAATTGGATAGGGGAGGAAATGTGACAGAGAGAGACTGGGAAACACACACACATGTATATTTTTTTATTGAAATTAGAGTAGATCTGAGTAGCGAAATTAGATCAGAGCATTTTGTTTACTGATGGGAAATCTGATTTAGGGCAGAAATTGTACCCAATGGAATCTGGGTCATTAATAGAAATGGTTGAAATAATTTTTATCGGTTAAAAATTGAAATAGAGCTTAGTAAGCTATAAGGAACTTTGGAATTCACATGATTTTGGTTGAAACAGCCAGAACCCCGTGATAATTGTGTGCGAAGTAGTAGGGCCAAGGGTTGGTTATGACCAGCCGGGTTTTTCTATATAAACACGTAGTTATGCTGAGAAAGTGAGAGACGGGAGAAAATTCTTGTCGAGACTGGAGAAGGGAATTAGCCGGACAAGAGTTGGGCTAGAGACAGTGGAGAGTCGAGTTGGAGACTCGAGGAGGAGAGGAAGTGAGGTCAGAGATTGGAACGAAGCGTCCGCTAACATGTACTGTTGATATAAGTACCGCTGCTTCTGCTAGCACGAATATTATTATTACTGTTACTACTGCCGAGGAGGAACGCCACTATAAACTTTAAGCCCCGCACAGAAATCTTATCCCTCTATCGCAAGAGACGTATATCGTTCTGAGACTATTTAACAACAAGTTAATGACAATACACACACTCTCTCTCTCTCTCTCTGTCTAGAATCCAGTGTATGAGTTTTTACGTCAAATACTTTTCTTTTCTGTAACCCGTTTCTTTTCTATACTATTCTTTTCTGCTATATAAAAGACATTAACAATTCAACCATTGAATAGTTGTTTGTCTGGCTTTCTGCAGATATTAATTTTTTTTTGCTGCATTCTAAATTTTTTAGCACAGACTCTCCAGCCGTGTCTACATCTTCAGTTGACCGTGAATGGATGAACATCACTTCTGCTTTCTGGATCAAACAAATCACAACGTGGGCAGGAAGCAGGATTAAACCAGCAGACTGGTTGAATGATCTACGGATGATCAGGGGACCTATGGCCACTCCCTTAAGTTCAGTTAGGACTGAGTAGACACCTCAACCCAGCGAGTAAGTTGCCAGAGGTTGAGGGGCTGGGGCAAAAGAGTTAGAGTATGGCTGATGCTAACCTCCAGGAAAGTGACTCTTTGAGCCTTTTTAGGCTAACGTTTTCAGCTGATATGAAGTGAAAAGACTATATTGAATCCATTGCTAGTTCAGCTGCCCAGAAAGTTGGTTCACTGTGTTGTGCAAGATAATTTTTCTCTCCCGAATCTATCTTACATATCTATGTCTACCATTCATCCATGCTTAAAATATTGCTGCCTCATATGGTATAGTGCCCCTGATGTTTACCTAGTGCTCCTTGATAAGATCCAAAGAAGAATCATCAATATTATTGATCCTGATCAGGTAGATTGGATTCAGTCACTTTCCCACTGCCATAAAGTTGCCTCTCTGTGCCTTTTCTATAAATACCTTCACGGTAATTGTTCAGATGAGCTCTTTGCTATGGTATCTATGAATTTAAGTGCAGTATTAGACTGGCATCTAGATCTCATCAATTTACAGTTGAGCTGGATAGATGTAGCCATAAGTTCTATGCTAACAGTTTCTTTTCTCTCACTTCTCGCTTGTGGAACTTCCTTCTGGCTCCATGCTTTGTAACCAACTTCAATCTGCAAAAATTTAAATGCAATGTCAATCACTATCTACTGTCCTCCCAATTAATCTTTTCTCTTTCCACTCATTATTAATGTTTTTTTCCTAATTGTTCCACACCCTGTAATCCCTTGTGTTTTAATGGCTTTACTGCCTTTCATGGAGTGATATTAATTAAGAAAAACAAAAAACTGTTGGTGAAAATGCTCTAAAACCTTAATGCACATTTGATAGATTCTCCACTCTTCAGAGGAATATAAAAGGGTGGTTTTGTAGATGGCAATCTTTGTGCTTCAGGAGATGTTATGATCAGACTATACTCTATACATACAGTACACACACATATAATGAAGTTAAGTATAAAATATGTAAAACTATATTAGCAAAATTCCAATAACAAATGTCTATTGTAGCACAAAATTTACTAAAAGATAACAGCTATTAGAAAACATATAAAAAGGCCCAAACTGAAGCATTAGAAAAGGAGCGCTGTTAACACAACAATTATAATGGCTTATAAATTTGTAATAACCCTCTGTTACACTTTAAATACTTCACTGTCGCTGAAAAATCCATTACATTTCTATACTAACAGCTTATTTGATATTTTTAAGTTCTTTTGAAAATTAAATATAAACATGATAAACTAATTCAAGGGATACAAACAAATAACAGTCTTACATATGCAACCAGTTCTCCATTCATCTTTCCCATTGAAAGATGCAATTTCTCTACTTCCATTCAGACAATCCTGACAGTGTTACAGCAGACATAAACTTACCACTTGATATCATTCCTATAAGGACTCAATTCAAATTCATATATATCTAAAAACCTTCAAACATGCATTTTATTGAAAATGAAATTAGTTAGTAGAGTTCAAATTCTGGCATGTGCAACAGAAATTCTAAGGAGTTATTTTTTTAATGCAACAAACGTTTTATCAAAACTAAATAAATGTTTGAATTCTGTAATTGTTTAACAAGATACATAATTTTTCAAGTGAGATTTGAGGTTTGAAAGCCTATAAACTTCTCAGTTCTTGAGGCAAAGGAAATTGATAGCAATAAATACATAAACTCAATTATTTAGAACTTAAAAAATATCAAAAGGAATTTTTAAAGACAAATTATAAACAATAGATTTTATCAATTTTGATTGGCTTATTATTTTGGATAAGTTTTTTATTTAAAAATGTTGAATCATAACTAACATTTCATCTGCATATCCATAATTCATTGGGTAAGATGTAAGAATGGTGTCAGTCCTATATAATGTGCACCTTTTTTGTAGTAGTTATTTAAATGACAAAAATATATATCAGTTGTCAGAACCTATGAAGCATTGTTATAAATATTTTATCACATACTGAGGAAAATAAATTGATTTGGATCATTCAAATTACAATGACAGTCGTGCTGAAAATTTATTTTTTTCTTTTATAATTTAAAGCATTTCCCTGGCTCAAATGGTCATAAATCCTTTCATGTTATCTTCATCAAATCATTCAAATATGACACATTTATATTTATAAAGGAGAATCAGACCAAATTGTAAATGAAAAAATCCTACTACTTTTTAGTTTCATTTTTCCCTTCCTCTATCATTATTTATTATAAATTGTTTACATTGTATTTGTTGTTCATCTGTTTCATTCATTAACTGTTTTAATGTAAAAAATCTACCAATAATCTTTTAATGATAATAGTGTAGCCAAACTAAGCTAAGCATTTAGTCTGGTGCTCCTGCTATATATTTAAAGATTCTTGATAAAATCCAAAGAAGAATCTGCAATGTTATTGATCTTGACCTGGCATCTTAGCTTCAGTCCCTTTCTCACTGCCATAACATAGCTTCCCTCTACTTTTTTATAAATACTTTCATGGTAATTGTCTTGTTGAACTTTTTTCTATGGTACCCAGACTTTATGAATGTAAGGACAATACTAGATTGGCACCAAGGTATCATCAATTTACAGTTGAAATGGCTAGATGTAACTGTAAGTTCTATGCTAACAGTCTCTTCTTTCACACTTCTTGCATATGAATCTCTCTTCTCGCTTTCCAGTCAACTTCGATCTTCAAAAATTTAAATCCAATGTCAATCATTATCTTCTCCCTTCTTAATTTTTATTCTTTTATTGTCTTCGCTCCTTAATAGTAGCAGGGTCAGCGCTAGGGTCTCAGGGCCTCCACCTGAAACTTTCATACAGGCCCCACTCTCTACTACATGTTAATTTCAAAGTTTCCCAACCTGGGGGCCAAAACCCGCAAAGAAAAATTGGTGGTGAAATGCAACACATTTTAAATTAACAAAAATCAGGGAATTATCCAATTTAAATGAAAATTTTAGTACATATTCATTAATTATTTACTTTTATAATAATCAGTTCTGAAAAAAAATGGCAGAGGCCATGACAAGGCCCTAAAAAATGTGTTTCGGGGATAAGATGTGCCAGCTCTGAATAGTAGTTTTCCTCATATTTTCTGACACTTGCATCCTGTTGCATCCTAATGGTTTTATTGCCTTGCTTGGGGTGAAATGATTAAAAAAAGAAAAAAAAAACATAGCAAATATCTTAGCTTTTAAATAAATAGATTTTAATGGTTAAAATTTTTTTAAATTTTTTTAATTGATAATTCACCAACAAAATAATTCATTACAAATAACTGATTAAATAGTAATCATTTATGTATTGATTAATTATAAAATTAATTAATAATAAAAACAACAGATAAGTAACTAGGAAATCAGTTACTAAGAAAGTAATTTAAATTAATTAACAAGACAAGTAATTAACCATTATTCCAGTTAAAATAATTAAAGTATCTCAAAATGAGAGAAAGTGAAGTAATTTGGGAGAATGAAATCATAAAACAGTGAAGAATATTCATTGTTGCTTTGGCAAATTTATATTTGCAACAAAATAAGGAAATGGTGGTTACTGAGTGAGAGAGCAGTGTGCTCAAAAATGATGCGTAGTATAGAAAGGACAATATACCCGTTTTGACACCCACTATGATAAAGGTATATTAGGCACCTGTATCACAGTCAAGTACTCCAGCTCATGAATACACAGTGCGTCAGGTACTAGGGGACACTAATACTGAATATACGGTGAGATGGGTAAATTGTCGCCATTTTTTATTTTTAATTTCACGCATGCCTGTTGTTTGTATTTGATTTTGTCAACTGCACAATATAGCAGGGTCAGTTGGGCACCATCTGTGAGAAAAAGAGCACCATGATGCAATTCACTCTGCCAGACATTTGGAAATGGCATGCTCTACTGCTTGGCATTCATGCCTGGAGCTCCAATATGAACGTTTCAGTGTGTTTGGGTGACTATGTGAGGACAATACAGAGGATTCAGAAAGAGTTGGATGAGTCTAATGGTGATCATGAAGGAATTTAGAGTGATCACTAGTGATGCTGACATTATGCCTGCATTCATTTTTCCAGAGGCCTACATCAAGTGCCTTGAGGTGGTAGTGCTGCCTGGGGTCAAGAGGGTGGCTGCTGGAAGACAATGCACCATGTCACACAAGCAGGAGAACTCAGTTATAGCTGTCAGACAATTTCAGTTGGGCGAGAGACCAACAAAACTCCTTGTAACACCAAAGATGAACTGGAGGCAAGGATTATGACAGCATTCACCAACTTATATACAAGCAGACTGTCCAGAAGAGATGCAGGAGATTCTGAAGTCGTCTAGAGGCCGTGATTGAAACCAATGGCGATTTTATTGAATAAATTTACTTAATTTAATATTGAAAGATATTTTTGTAATTTTGGTAAATATATCTGTTAAAATGAGAAGTCAGTGTTATTTTCATTTTTGCATAATTTAGACAACAAGCGCACCCTGTACATAATTTACTGTAGCCCAAATCCAAATAAGTAACTAGTGCTGTTTGTTTTGTCTGTTATGTAGATTAAGATAGCTTACCTTGAAAAAAAGCATAATTTTTCTTCTTTTTTTTTTTTTTTACTAATATTATTTCCAGATATTAGAATGACCTAAATGTTAAATCTTATATTATTTGATAAAATTTGGTCTTCAGAGGAGGATGGCAGCATTATATTGTGAATATTATTGCAGGTTTTATGGTTCTAGCAAGTAAAATTTGTCTATTAATTTGATCTCAACATTTGTGTCACAGAAGCAAAATGATTCTTATTTTTTCCCATTATTTTTTTTTATTAATTCAGGAGTGATATTGCGGACAAAAAAAAAAAAAAGAATTTGGTCAGTTTTCAAAATGTATAAAGTCAAAGTGTAAATTTATAAATTCAAATTTGAATTACATTCATGCTCTATTTTATAATTTATTTACTTTCATCAAACTGTTTGTCCTCTGCAATAACTTATAAGTTGTAATTTTTGAATTACAGTGTAACCTCAACCTACGAATTTAATCCGTTCCGGGAGTGGATTCATAACTAGAAATTTCATATATCAAAACAATTTTCCCCATTTAAAATAATAAAAATTAAATTAATTCATTCCAAGCCCCCAAAATATTGATATAAAAATCAATAAAAATTGTATTTTATGCAAAATTAAAGTACTTTTTAAAGATTATACACAAATAATGTAAATAAATTTTGGACGATGCTTGGTAAACTCCTTCGGCTACAACATCAATCTTTTTTATTTCTATCTTGTTTCTTTACAGTGCAAATTGTTGATTCTGAATGTCCATATGGATTGGAAAGGTCAGACACATGGATACTTTCTTCATGCTTCTGAATGACCTCCTCCTTTATCTGCACAGATATTTTTTCTCTCTTCTTAGCGGGCTACAAAAATTACCCACTAACATTTAAAATTTATTGTACATGTTGTCGGGTTACCTCCTCCTAATCTTTAAAACCGCTACTAGGAGATGCTATAAAAATACTCTGCAATAGTTTTATCAGCCTGTACTTTTTCCGCTTACACGTCAACATGTAAATCTCTCACAGAAAACACGCTTTCCCCCTTTTTGGGAAATCATGAACACATATGCACTCACATTCACTCACTGCACATACTTTGGACCAAAAAGGTTTTCACATTCATTTGTTACATACATTAAACTGTACAGTACGGAAAAATATAAAGGAACAAAGTGCAGTGATGAAATGTACCGTACAAATCAACCTAAACTAGATGCGTAGTTTATTTTATTTTTATTGCATAGTTTACATGCTGTACCTGCATTTTTTACATTTTACTAATTAAACTTTATATATTTTTTTTACATTTTTGTACTGTATTGCTAGCAATTTAAAATTCAATGATTATTCATTGTATATTACGCTAAAACACACTTTACATTACATAGCGATTAAACGAAATGAACTCACTATTGTCACATTTTACCTAATTTTACCTAATAAATTTTAATAAGATTGTGGAATCTTCCACGACAGCCAGTTTACCCTCCGCTGGAAATGCACTCTTCCTGATACGATTTTGCCGACATCATGCTTACAGGGTAATCAACAAGCTTCCATTGGTCGTTCACCGTAAATCCAGCTTGCTGATTGGTCAGCTTCGACCAATCAGATCGCTCCCACGCGCACGATCACATTACGCGCCATTCTTCCCGGAGCCTATCGAGATGGTATAAAAACCCAAGAACACGTGTCACACCGAGCAGTCCGGAACAAACCACGACGACAACCAATTTCGACCGCTCACACATTGCCAAAAAATGTAACGCTCAAGGAATTCCCGTCTTGACTAACGCAGTCAGACGTTAAAGAATTTTCGAACTTAAAACAAACTTTGCTTACCTAAAGTGAACAAGAAAATATCCACTACTAAATAAGTAAAGAACTTTACGACACTTCACGCAAGTACAATCTTATAAATTACAATTTAATAATCAACTTATTCGTTATGAGCTTAGATACAAATATACCTAGTCTAAGGGACACAACTCTGTCTAAATTTTTCAGTTCACATGCATGTACATCAAATACTTAATAAATTCAATTATGTTTTAAATCATTATTTTTGTCTTTTATTAATTGTTGTGGATGGAAGATTATTGAACACGCACAATTTTAAGCCTTCTGATCACTCAAACCTTCTGATATCTCTTAACATCTTCACACCGTCCCCAACAAGATTTACAATACATGTTACTGTACTGTACAGAAATGTACATGGACTGTATTCATTAATATACATAAATTTTTGCACATTATTAATTTTTTTTACACTTACACTAACATAATCGCAAATAAGCACACATTACAAATATTTATTCTACGAGGTAACAAAGAGAACTGAGCAGGATGATGCAATGTTTGTAGCATCACACTAGTGAGATGAAACTATAGAAATATATATTCTATATAATAATATAATACAGTAATGTATATGAAATATAATGTACACTGTATATAAAACATAAAAATATAGTATAAAATATATCTGCAAATATTTAGTAGAGTACAGTAGAGTATAAAAATACAGTATGAAAATATTGTATTAGTACTGTAATACAACAGTATTTATTAGTATTATTATAAAATATATAGTAATTAATATATAAAATATAAAATACAGTATACTTAAACAAGATTAAAAAGTATTTACGGTACATTTATATCAAATATCTAGTATGAAATGCAGTGAGGGGAAGCCCATTTCGTGAGTCGAAATTAATTCGTAAGTGGAAACGAATTTTATGACAAATTCTTGTTCGTATGGCGAGTTTTTCGTAAGTGGAGGTGTTCGTAAGTCGAGGTTCCACTGTATTTATTTTTTAAGAGTTGTCTCCCTTACATCTGAAATATGTAAAATATTTGATTTTCATTTGAAGGGGAGATCACTCAAGAACAGTTTGACAAAAAAAAAATATTGTATGTCTATTTTTCAGTGCACCCACGTCGTTACCGAAAGTGGCAAGGTCGAGGTTTACTGGCAATACTGTGGAAAATTGTCCAAACCTCTTGCACTTCCCCTTTTCGAGAGTCCACAGGCGAAGGGCTACAAAGCCATACCCTTCCCGAATGACAAGTACTGCTTGGGATGAAAGCTACACTGTAGCTTGGGCATAATCATTTTTCAATTTTCACAGATATGCCATTTATATATTTCTTCATAATAAAAACGTAAATGTAGGTACCTCCAAAAATTCCTATACCTAAGGTATAAATGTATTTTTCATAAAGGAAAAATCCTTTTTGAAGTTTTCCCCCAGCTTCAATTGAAAGCTAAAGGATTAAGTTTTCTAATTCCAGAAAATATATACTGTGGAATATTTCAAATAGAAATTTGAATGATTTTTAGTCAATTCTTCCAAAACAACAATCAAAACGGTCGTTTTTAACTTTTTTAGAGAAATGTAAACAAAACTTATTTTTCAGTTTTGAAAATCCCGCTAAAATAAAATATACATTTCTGAAACGTTACTTTCGTAAAATTAGCAAATTTAAAGTTAAATTAATCTGTTCTGGAACAAATATCACTTAGTTATAGCATAAAATTTTCTAGACATACATTTCTTGACCTCAGGGTTTTGTTATTTTCACATCTCCATCAATAATTTGATGACTGAATGTGTTGACAAGTTTAGTAAGGTGCATCAGAATTGACATAATTTTCCAAATTCTAAGTAAGAACGTTTTTTTGTTTCTTATAATAATTTAAAACACTATAAAAATTTATTACATTATTGAGTTACCTCTATAATGATATTTCATTATTTAATAGCTAAGATAATGATAAATAATTTTATTAATTATTAATATTACATTAAGTTATTAAATTTTTAATTTAATAACTGAGATAATAATTAATAAAATTATTATTATATTAACAATTAAATTATCTCACTCAGTTATTAATTGTTTAAATTGATAAATGAGATAATTTTATTATCTCAATTTAATTTTTAATTTAATAACTGAGTGTGAGAATTTAATAACTATCTCACTCTCAATTATTAAACTTTTAAATTGATAACCAAGATAATATAATAATTTTAATTATATTATCCCAGTTATTAAATTAAAAATTAAATTATTAACTCACTCTCAGTTATTAAATTTTTAACTAACTTAGATAATACATTTATATTCTTTATTATTAATTGCTATACTATGATGGTTATGAATCATTAAAGTTATTTTATTTAACTTGCAAAAAAGAAAAGAAACTTAAAATAAACAAAAAATAAATTAAGTTATTTTTCTTAACTAAGTAAAAAAACTAATAAATAAAACAAATTATACATGACACACACTATGATGAATACATAGCAAAATTAAAAATATTTAGTGAACTAAGAAAAAAACTTTGGAAATCATCCCTTCAAGATTTAAAAAGAAGCCTGTTGAAATGTAGGGATGATGAAACATGCAAGTGAAATGAAAGTATTCCCTTCAGCCTAAAAGCTTTATGTCAAGCAGTTTTCTCTAAGGGAGACAAAGCTTGAAACATGTGACCTTTTAACCATAATATCACTTACAATACTACATACTAAAAAAAAAAAAATAACATTTTGATGCACAAAAAATATCTTTAATTATGGTAAAATGTTTTGGGAGTATGATTTGTATTAAGATTTTAATTTTCACTTAGTAAATATAGTCTTCAATTAATAACTTAATAACCTACCTCATACTCTGGAAAAATTTTAAAACATTTTTTAAACTTAAAGTGAAAACAATTCTTGAAAAAATTAAAGTAAAAGGAAAACAATTCTTGTAAAAATTAATTATTCATAAAAAAAAATTGTTTTCCTCAGACAATAATGTCCTTAATGTATATTATTTATAAAAGCAAATCTAATTAGATAATTAGATAGTTTTAATGCATTTTTATTTTACGATTTGGAGCAGATTCTTAAAAAGTTGGGAGTAGTTGTGAAAAAAATTGATGATTTACTTTCTCTAAGGAGTTCTGCTTATAAGTAATATAAAACAATTTTCGTACTCTTTGAAATTCTAGAAAATTTCATGAAATTAAGCTACAGAAGAATTACAGTTGTAAAAAAAATATTTTTATGAAGATTTTCTAAAAATAAAAATTTCAATAATAAATTCATTCGTTTTTGAATAAGTCCTGAAAGTTCACTATTTACATTATTCAGACTATTGTCCTCATCTTTGTCGCCATAAATCACAATGTTTCAGCCATTGTACGCTCCGGCCTTCTTCAGGTGGTTGGAATGTCAAACTGAACCCTTTATTTCACTCACTGGGGTAAACTGTTCTAGTTCCGCGTGCCATGTTTAATGGATATCAGTTATCTTCTGTTAATTCCCCTCTTCAAGTTCTCCACTGCCTTAACTGGGTATTGAACTCACACTCTTTGGGTACTGTCACTAACTAATGCCTTTATCCACTGTGTCATGTGTCCTTGATCATAATGGGCCAGCGTTTACAACTTTGGTTCTTGAAATAACCAGCAAAAAATTAGATGTATAATTAGTAGTTTTTAAGACTAGCCTACCAGCATTTTCACCATGAGATGCTGCTGCCTTTGTATCTGCCAACGGATTAAAATCAAGGATTAAAAACGTTTGTCATTGATGCATTATATCAATTGGGAAAAAAGCATGTCCTTCAAATCCTTCTCTGCAGTGATACATAAAAGTATTAGACTCAGAGGGTTTTCTAAGAAAATAATAATTTCTAGTATTGTGATTATGTGACTCATGTATAAAGAGAAATATAATGGTTGCCTAAAACATAAATTTATTAACAAATGCAATACCAAGTTAAATGCAAAAGTTTTGGACACATACCAATAAAGTGTTTTAATGGTGTATCCATTATTTAATATGATGGCTGTCAGACATTTGTAATAATTTGAAGTAAGCTTCTTGCAGAAATTAATACCAACTTTATCCCACTTCTGTTGATAAATCACCTTAAGGTCATACAAATTTTAGGAATTCCTCTGATGAATTTTAAACTCCTTCCATAAATTTTCTATACGATTGTGATTCATAGAATTTTTCTTGGGTTGTGAGTGGTTTGTATATTTCTTTCCAACAAGTGGAAGTAGTTGCCTGTATGATATTTCTCACCAGTTGGTCCTGGGTCAATTCTTACACTGGTCAATACTGCTATTGGTCATTGAAGTGGCTGTCCCAGTCTGCGTCCTGCTCCGCCCTGTTGTGCTTTTTGATCTCAGAGCTGACAAAGACTGAGTTGTCATCGGCAGTTACAGTGTTGGTTTGAACCATGGCAAAGCTGTTTCACAAAGAAAAAAAAAGTTTGAAGAATAAATTTAAAAAAATAGGAAATTCTTTGGGTCAATTTTCAATGTGGCTTATATAGTTCTTTAAACAGAAAAATTAACCCTTCCCACTTTGAATTCTATTGTGACACTTTGCTCATTTTAGCTACATCTGGAACAAGGCTTAAATCGGGAGTTCTCTCTGGCAGAAAGTCATGTGTGCTTCAACAGTGTGATCATCAGCTGCTCCTCCAACTGTCTTGGTCGCTTCAATGTTCTGCTTTTATTTAAGACCGGCATGAGAGCTAACAGTGTTTGGGGGCCCAGGGTTTCCCCTGTCTTTCAACGAGTTCTTTGTTGTCTGTCATTGGAAAATTAATTCTCTTCTAAATTTGGGAGTTCCTTTTCATATGAGCAGTGGTTACAGGTACTGACCCACTCATATATCCAATATTTATGCTTTGCACCATTACTTCCCAATAGGCAGATAATTCCTCCATCTCTCTTGGTATCTCATCTAAGCCTTTCACCTTGATTGTCCTTTAAATAAATCTTATTTTGAAACCTCATAGGCAAAAGGGTTGGGCTTGGCTTCTGGTTATTAATTGTAATTATCATCTTAATTTTCATTATTATTAATTTTTCCCAGCCTCGTCTTGTTTATATAATCAAAAATTTACCAGCTGTTTCCTCTGACACCTATCTCCATATCTTGTTAACCCAATCGCACTTATAGATCTTGGGTTGGGTCTTTACATAAAGAAATTCTTTTTCTCAATTTGTTTAAAATTTCTACTTTTTGATAGATAGAATAAATCAGTTTCTCAATTCTGCCTTGTCTTTAAAAATTACTAAATATTATCTTTTCAATTGACTTTCTTTTCCAGCTGGTCCTTAGATGTTTTCATAACTTCCACTTTAAGGCAGTGCCATCATTCCATAACTTCCACTTTAAGGCAGTGCCATCATTCCATAACTTCCACTTTAAGGCAGTGCCATCATTCAATTGTCAGCCCAACTGTTCCAGATGGTCTCTTTGGTAATATCTTTTCCCCAAAACAACAAAGTCACTTTCTTCAAGCTGTATCTGCTTAAAAAATAGACTTTCAAAAATGAAAGCAATTTCACTTCTCTTAGTTTATCTATCGTTCTATTTTTTAACACTTTTTGTATTGTTCCAGGTTATATTTTAATTTTAACCCTTTCTTTCCATTTACCAGTGTCACATAGTGTCACACCTGTTCACATACTTCATGAAGACACCTGCTTTTTCTTTTTTCTTTTTTTTTTTCAGGCAGTTTTGTAATAAGGCCATGTTCTTTCTATTTTTGAATAATGGCTCTAATCATGCTGATAGGGATCTTGGGCTCATTGGAAATCTTTTAATATTCCATTCCATGTCTGCGATGGTCAGTTATCACATCACATAATTCTTGAGAGTGATCCTTTGTCTTTGCCATTGTGAAAACCTTTGCTTGTGCCAGCCAGATGTTCAATGGCTATTCAAAGTAAATATGAATGTTGTAAGTTGCTGATGATGAATGACCTATGGTGTGTTCTGATTAGTTGCTAAAAATTTCTAAATCAAAAATTTCAATGAACTTCAATCTCAAACAACAGTTTTTATCCTGCTTCATTTATATTTACAGAGTGTCTACAAAATTTTTGAGTATTACTATTTGTTGTATTTGTCCATAATGTGTGTAAACTAACATTTCTTTATTTCTCCTTATCTATTGCATATCCAAAGTATTTAATATATTCAGCTCAAATTTTAGTGTATTGATAATAGAAATAATTTTCTTAAAAGAACCTATATACTCAATATTTTTGTGCATCAATGCAAAATAAGAACAGGAATTGTTATTGAAACAATTTGGAAACCACTATTGTTAAATAATAAGTCAAATTTTTGATTTATGTGGGTATGTGAATGTAAACATAAATGATTGCTTATGGGGAATGAATAAAAGCAAACATTTATACCCCATGTTACTAGCTGTCTATATTTCTGAGATGAGGTATTATGTACACTATTTACATTATTCGGACTATTGTCCTCATATTTATTACAACGTATCAGCCGTTGTACACTCTGGCTTTCTTCAGGTGGTTGGAATGTCAAACTGAACCCTTTCTTTCACTCATTGCGGTAGACTGTTCTAGTTCCACATGCCATGTCTAATGGATGTCAGTTATCATTTATCTCCTGCTTAATTCCCTCTCCAAGTTCTCCACCACTTTAACCAGGTATTGAACTTTGGGTCCTGTCACTGGATGTAACTCATGCCCTTTATAAAGGAATTGGTTAGATCCAGTGGACAGTACTCAAAGACTGTGAGTTCAATACCCAGTTAAGGCAGTGGAGAACTTGGAGAGGGAAATTAACAGGAGATAACTGATAAGTGACATCCATTAAACACGGCATGAAAAGTCTACCCTAGTGAGCAAAATAAACGGTTATGCTTAAATGAATGTAAATATTGCATATTTTAATATTTCAAAACAAAAATCCTTAATGTTTCTAAAAAGTACAGTTTTGATATTTTCAAATATATAGCCTAAACATTTATGAAACATAGCATATTTTCATATTTCTAAATGCAAAAGTTTAGGTGTGTATAAAAAGTGGCAGATTTTCATATTTTTCCTTGAAAAAAGGATAAATATGTATAAAAAGTAACATATTTTTATATTTCAAAATAACAAAGCCAAAATGCATATAAAAATTTGAAAATTTTTGTATTTCTGAATAGAAAGTTGTAAATATGTATAAAAAGTGGGACATTTTCATATTTCTTCATGAAAAAAGAATAAATATGTATAAAAAAATAGCATATTTTTATATTTCTAAATAGAAATGTGTGGATGTGTGCAAAAAGTGGCAGATTTTCATATTTCTTCATGAAAAAAGAATAAATACATATAAAAAGTAGCATATTTTCATGTTCAGAAATAAAAATGTCTGTATGATTTCAAAAAGTAACATGTTTTCATCAATCTAAATAAAAAGACCATATTTTTATAAAAAGTAATATATTTTCATATTTCAAAATAACAAAGCCATAACGTTTATAAAAATTGGAATATTTTTGTATTTCTGAATAGAAAGTTGAAAATGTGTAAAAAACATGAAAATTCTTAATATTTCACATTGATAAAAAAGAATAAATGTGTATAGAAAGTAGAGTATTTGCATATTTCTAAATTGAAATGATCTAAATAAAAAATGGCACATCATCATATTTCTCCATGAAAAATGAATAAATATGTATCAAAAGATGCATATTTTCATGTTCATAAATAAAAAAGCGAAATGATGATAAAATGTAACATATTTTCATCTATCTGAATAAAAAGACCATATTTTTAGAAAAAGTACTGTATTTTCATATTTCAAAATAACAAAGCCAAAATGTGTATAAAAATGGGAATACATTTGCATTTCTGAATAGAAAGTTGTAGATGTGTATAAAACATGGACATTTTTCATATTTCTCCTTGAAAAAAAAAACAAAAGATTTGTATAGAAAGTAGAATATTTGCAAATTTCTAAATAGAAAATGGCACAACATCATATTTCTACATGAAAAAAGAATAAATGTGTATAAAAAGTTGCATATTTTCATGTTCATAAATAAAAAAGCTAAATGATTATAAATAGTAACATATTTTCATCTATCTAAATAAAAAAACATATTTTTAGAAAAAGTAATATATTTTCATATTTCAAAGTAACAAAGCCAAAATGTGCATAAAAATTGGAATAGTTTTCTATTTCTGAATAGAAATATGTAGATGTATATAAAACATGGAAATTTTTCATATTTCTCCTTGAAAAAAAAGATTAAATCTGTATAGAATGTAGAATATTTACATATTTCTAAACAGAAAAGATCTAAATAAAAAATGGCACATCATCATATTTCTCCATGAAAAAAGTATAAATATGTATAAAAAGTTGCATATTTTTATTTTCATGAGTAAGAACGCCTATATAATTTTAAAAAGTAACATATTTTCATCTATCTAAATAAAAAGACATATTTTTATAAAACGTACATTATTTTCATATTTCAAAATAACAAAGCCGAAATGTGTATAAAAATGGGAATACTTTTGTATTTCTGAATAGAAAGTTGTAGATGTCTATAAAACATGGAAATTGTTCATATTTCTCCTCGAAAAAAAAGAATAAATGTGTATAGAAAGTAGAATATTTGCATATTTCTAAATAGAAAAGATCTAAATAAAATATGGCACATCATCATATTTCTCCATGAAAAAAGAATAAATATGTATAAAAAGTTGCATATTTTCATGTTCATAAATAAAAAAGCTAAATGGTTATAAAAAGTAACATATTTTCATCTATCTAAATGAAAAGACCATATTTTTATAAAAAGTAATATATTTTCATATTTCAAAATAACAAAGCCAAAGTGTGTATAAAAATTTGAATATTTTTGTATTTCTGAATAGAAAGTTGTAGATGTGTAAAAATGATGAAATTTTTTAATATTTCACATTGATGAAAAAAGAATAAATGTGTATAGAAAATAGAACATTTGCATATTTCTAAATAGAAAAGATCTAAATAAAACATGGCACATTATCATATTTCTCCATGAAAAAAGAATAAATGTGTATAAAAAGTTGCATATTTTCATGTTCATAAATAAAAAAGCTAAATGATTATAAATAGTAACATATTTTCATCTATCTAAATGAAAAGACCATATTTTTATAAAATGTAATATACTTTCATATTTCAAAATAACAAAGCCAAAATATGTTTAAACATTGGAATATTTTGTATTTCTGAATAGAAAGTTGTAAATGTGTATAAATCATGGAAATTTTTCATATTTCTCCTTGAAAAAAAAACAAAAGATTTGTATAGAAAGTAGAATATTTGCATATTTCTAAATATAAAATATCTAAATAAAAAATGGCACATCATATTTCTACATGAAAAAAGAATAAATGTGTATAAAAAGTTCCATATTTTTATTTTCAGAAATAAAATCGTCTATACGATTTTAAAAAGTAACATATTTTCATCTATCTATATAAAAAAACATATTTTTATAAAAAGTAATATATTTTTATATTTCAAAATAACAAAGCTGAAATGTGTATAGAAATTGGTTATTTTTGTATTTCTGAATAGAAATTTGTAGATGTGTATAAAACATGGAAATTTTTCATATTTCACCTTGAAATAAAGAATGTGTATAGAAAGTAGAATATTTGCATATTTCTAATTAGAACAGATCTAAATAAAAAATGGCACATCATCATATTTCTCCAAGAAAAAAGAATAAATATGTATAAAAAGTTGCATATTTTTATTTTCATAAATTAAAACGTCTATATGATTTTAAAAAGTAACATAATTTCATCTATCTAAATAAAATGACATATTTTTATAAAAAGTAATATATTTTCATATTTCAAAATAACAAAGCCAAAATGTGTATAAAAATTGGAATATTTTTGTATTTCTGAATAGAAAGTTGTAGATGTGTATAAAACATGGAAGTTTTTCATATTTCACCTTGAAAAAGAAGAATGAATGTGTATAGAAATTAGAATATTTGCATATTTCTAAATAGAAAAGATCAAAATACAAAATGGTACATCATAATATTTCTCCATGACAAAATATATATATGTATAAAAAGTTGCATATTTTTATTTTCATAAATAAAAACATCTATATGATTTTAAAAAGTAACATATTTTCATCTATCTCAATAAAAAGTAATATTTTTTAAAAAGTAATATATTTTCATATTTCAAAATAACAAAGCCAAAATGTGTATAAAAATTGAAATATTTTTGTATTTCTGAATAGAAAGTTGTTGATGTCTTTAAAACATGGACATTTTTCATATTGCACCTTGAAAAAAACATTGAATGTATATCGAAAGTAAATATTTGAATATTTCTAAATAGAAAACATCTAAATACTAAAAGGGCATATCATCATATTTCTCCATGAAAAAAGAATAAATATGTATAAAAAGTTGCATATTTTCATGGGCATAAATCTAAAAGCTAAATGATTATAAAAAGTAATATATTTTCATCTATCTAAATAAAAAGACATATTTTTATAAAAAGTATTATATTTTCATATTTCAAAATAACAAAGCTAAAATGTGTATAAAAATTGGAGTATTTTTGTATTTCTGAATAGAAAGTTGTAGATGTGTATAAAACATTGAAATGTTTCATATTTCACCTTGAAAAAAATTAATGAATGTGTATAGAAAGTAGAATATTTGCATATTTGTAAATAGACAGATCTAAATAAAAAAGTGCACATCATCATATTTCTCCATGAAAAAAGAATAAATATGTATAAAAAGTTGTATATTTTCATGTTCATGAATAAAAAAGCTAAATGATTATAAAAAGTAACATATTTTCATCTAATATATCAAAATATCAAACCAAAATGTGTATAAAAATTGGAATATTTTTGTCTTTCTGAATTGAAAGTTGTAGATGTGTATACAACATGGAAATTATTCATATTTCTCCTTGAAAAAAAAAAATAAATGTGTATAGAAAGTATAATATTTGCATATTTCTAAACAGAAAAGATCTAAATAAAAAATGGCACATCATCATATTTCTCCATGAAATAAGAATAATTATGTATAAAAAGTTGCATATTTTTATTTTCATAAATAAAAACGTCTATATGATTTTCAAAAGTAACATTTTTTCATCTATTTAAATAAAAAGACATATTTTTATAAAAAGTACTTTATTTTCATATTTCAAAATAACAAAGCAATAATGTGTATAAAAATTGGAATATTTTTCTATTTCTGTATAGAAAGTTGTAGATGTGTATAAAATATTGTTGAATCTTGACTAATGCATGGAATAATAATGCAACAGAAAATGTACTTAGAACAAAATGTATTGAAACAAGAAAGTGTACACAATATTTACATATAGGCTTTTGTATATTCCTGGGAAGACCGTTCCTGGAGAATGTGTTGACTGAGTCGCAGTCGGGCAGAGTCTCTGGTTGAATCTCTTGATTCGTTCTGCTCTCTTCCCAGTACCAACCATATTTTTATGGTCGGTACACCACTATGCAAATTAGGTGGATCCTACCAGAACAAATATGGAAATTTTTCATATTTCTCCTTGAAAAAAAAGATTAAATGTGTATAGAAAGTAGAATATTTGCATATTTCTAAATAGAAAATAACAAAATAAAAATGGCACATCATCATATTTCTCCATGGAAAAAGAATAAATATATATAAAATTTGCTTATTTTCATGTTCATAAATAAAAAAGCTAAATGATTATAAAAAGTAACATATTTTCATCTAACTAAATAAAAAGACATATTTTTATAAAAAGTAATATATTTTCATGTTTCAAAATAACAACGCCAAAATGTGTATAAAAATTGGTTGTTTTTGTATTTCTGAATTGAAATTTGTAGATGTGTATAAAACATGGAAATGTTTCATATTTCTCATTGAAAAAAAAATAAATGTGTATAGAAAGTAGAGTATTTGCATATTTCTAAACAGAAAAGTTCTAAATAAAAAATGGCACATCATCATATTTCTCAACCAAAATGAATAAATATGTATAAAAAGTTGCATATTTTTATTTTCATAAATAAAAATGTCTATGATTTTAAAAAGTAACATATTTTCATCTATCTAAATAAAAAGACACATTTTTATAAAAAGTACATTATTTTCATATTTCAAAATAACGAAGCAAAAATGTGTATAAAAATTGGAAAATTTTTGTATTTCTGAATCAAAAGTTGTAGATGTGTATAAAATATGGAAATTTTTCATATTTCTCCTTGAAAAAAAGAATAAATGTGTATAGAAAGTAGAATATATGCATATTTCTAAATAGAAAATATCAAAATAAAAAATGGCACATCATCATATTTCTCCATGAAAAAAAGAATAAATATGTATAAAAAGTTGCATATTTTCATGTTCATAAATAAAAAAGCTAAATGATGATAAAAAGTAATATAATTACATCGTACACCTTCATATTGGTCAGGTGATCCTCATGTTAAAAATGTAGTAGTATCCTAAATTTAGCTTATTATCATTGAAATTGTATGATCTCTATACTAAGTTGAACTTAAAATGGGGTTTACAGTTGACTGTTAGCTCATATCTTTGGTTTAAAAGATCAGTCTTATTTTTAAATCTAATTATTTCCAGTTTCTCGTTAAGGCATAAGTAACATGGGGCATATAGGGAGTTACATGTCCAAGCTTTTCTAATCAATTTCCATTTAACCTTAGGTGTTTTCTTTTTTTCTTTTAGACTCCAAAAGTATTTGGATAATGAAGTCATATACTTATAGTTACTGTTATTAAAAGATTGCATATGACCCCGCCAGCACACCCCAATATATATATATATATATTGGGGTGTGCATATAGTGTAACAGTTATTAGTGTGGAAAGTGTGAACTGGTATGCTAAATTTCAGCTGAGACATTTGCATTTATTTTCACACAAATACTCTTAGGAAAGGTATGAATCCATTTTTTCTCACCTCCTCCCTGTGCTATGTGTTAAATAGTAGGGCAGGCTTGGCTCTCAAGCTTTAGTTGGTAACCAATTTCAGAGAAAAACAACTCTGAATTTAAAACTATTTGTGTGTGAAAACCAGAGCAGAAACACCTATCATGGTGAGAATGTCATCCTATACTCAACAAGAGCTCTACAGGGTAATTGGCTGATTGAGTGATATTTTGTAATTATTATCTGGGTAAGGTAGTTTAATAGGAGAATATTTTTCTCAGTAGACACTTTATCAGTCATTGTGACTAAACATTTTGTTTACATTTGGTGATGGGACAGAGCACATGAAAATATGGATTCCTATCATCCCCAAGGTTAAAAAAAGCTAAGTTAATATAGACATCCCCAGCATTGATCCAAAGATTCCATTTTGGGGCTCATAGCCATTTCTACACACACACACACACACACACATACACACACACACACACTAGAAAAGACAAAGGGAAGCCACATCACAAGATGCCTGTACAGCAGGAGCACCAAACTAGATATGGCAACAGTTTTCAATGCATGGAAAAAAGGCACATTTATAAATGTGCAAGATAAATTTTGATGAGAAAAATTTTCTGGCATGACACAGTGAGCCAACTTTCTTTGCAATAGATGTAGCTATTGATTCGATACAGTCACTCCACTTCATGTCATTGGAAAATGTGAGGCTAAGAAAGCATAGAGTGTTGCTCTCCTGGAGTTTAGCATCAGCCATGATGATGGCAGGCAGAAAAGGTTTTCTGTGGTGATTAAATGAAAGCAATTTTATTTCAGAGGCGTTAAAATTTACAACCCATTTCTTGCCCCAGTTAGCTACTGATGCCTTCAGAAATTATTTGAATTGGATGACTTTACTAATTTATGATTTTATTCTCATTTTACTACATTAACTTATTTATTTATTTTTCCTAATAATAAATATGATGTCATTACCTGCTGGAATTAAGGATTTTAAATAAAAATAGAATGTGCATGCATGCATAGGAGATGAGAGAGATTTAAGATGTTCCCATGTGCACATTAGAAGATTAAAGAGTTGTTTCTGGGTTACATTCACTGGGTATCACTAAAAGAGCCACTATTCTGAGTCTTTTGCAAACTGAAAAATACTACAATATACAATTTCCAAATCTTTGAGCTCCCCTTCTCCCAAATTAGGTAACAATTTACTTTGATCTTTCATAAAGTGTCTACTTTCATTTTTGGCCCTGTTTTCAGTTTAATATCTCAGCTTTCACGTAAACTCTTTCACTTTATATCTTTGATTAGAAACAATAAAAATAATTCCAATCAGCAAGTCTCCTTATTATCCAACTTATTTTTCAAATGTTTACAAAACTAATTTGCAATAAATTTTACATTTTATATTTACTTCTAGTTGGATCTTTCTTTTGACTTTGCTCCCTTCTGAATGATTGGTGTCTTTGTACATCTATGCATGTGTGCATATATGTGCATGTATGGCTGTGTGTGTTTTTGCATGCATATATGTGTGTGTATGTTTATTTGCATGTGTGTATGAGGAAAACAGTTATTGAAATGATCAAATTTTTAAATTTGAAAACTACAGTGCTTTATTGAAAATAATTTTTTTCAAATTGACAAAAATTAAATTTACACAGCTGAATAGCAAAATTTATTTATTTAAGAAAGCTTTCATTTTAAATGAATAATCTCTTTTTATTTGAAAATGTTCAGTCATAATAACTGCACTTAAAGAAACAAATGTTTGGAAATGTTGAATATAATTTTGAATGACTCATACAATAAATTCTAGTTTATTACTTGGGCTGATAACTAAAAAATACTGACAACAATGTGAAAACTTTAATAAAAATAAAACAAAAAATGGAAAGAAAAACCGGTTTCTCAAAGCTTCTGTTACTTTGGTGCATAATGTATTTATTCATACTGTTATATGACAGATAAATAGCAAACAAGAATGTCTTTTTTCTTTCTCTTTATGAATATACAGAATGATAGATAATTATTTACCATATTTGACAATATATAAGATGAACATGAAAAAAATTTTTGTTTAAATTGACCTTGTGTCTTAGAGGCAAAGTTGTGGATTCTCACTTACTATCATAAACTAATTGTAACTCAAATGGTCACTTCTATCTATCCTGACTCCAAAATAATATGATTTATTCAAGTGATACTGGTTTACGGCCACATCACATTGAAACACCTGTTTCTGTTGGATCACTAGAGTTAAAAAAAATCAAACCTGGTCAGTACCTAGATAGGTGACCGCTCAGAAATACCAAGTACTCTAAGCTTGGATGTATGTGTGGTGGAATGTATAATGGCTCAGAATTGTTAATTGGAGATCCAAGTTCCAATTCCTATTGTGTTCATAATATTAACTTACATGCAAATACTCTTGAGAAAGGTATGAATCCACCATTTCTCCCCCAAGTTATGAGTTAATTAGTAAGACTTGTATTACTAAATCATTATTCTCTCCCCCAAAAATAATTCTTACAATCTAAAAATATTTTCTAGCTTTAAATAACCTGCAAAGGGTTGATAAACTGTAGAAAACAAATCAATCAATCAAATGTTACTACAACCACCAACACACTCAATTGAAAATGGCAAAACCTGCTATTACCCACAATGGCAAAAGTATATTCCCAATATTAAAACATTGTCATGTCATAGAAAGCATATGAACTTTAAGTGAAAATGCTGCAAATATGACAAACTTAAGCATAATCACCTTTGCATTGCCAACATAGTGCTTTTCATTATTCCACATATTTTTATTTCAGATTAGTTTCTTCATATATTTTTTATATATAATCTGTTTAAATAACTCCCCAAAATACACAGTTTGATAACAAATATTTATTTATAAGGATATCTATCTCTAAGTTACAGAAAGTAAAATTTACATCTAAAGAAACATTATGGGGCTTCATCAATATCTTCTGATTCAGCATTAGAAAAGAAACATTGCTGAAATAAGTTCATCTTTTCCACAAAGATCCAAAGAAGTTTGAAAGACAACATATCCTAGATATTAAACTTCATATAGTATCATTATTTTTTCCATTGTTCAGTGAATTTTACCCTATGTTATTGATTGCAATAAAATTTGGTACTCCTTAAAGTTCATTTTTAACTTTTAAAAGTAAGCCATAGCCAGTTTTCAATCTGTTCAAATATTTATGAGTTGTACTGTATAACTTTTCAGCCATGGTTTTTCTTTAAAGGGTAATTAAATGTCCAACTTTATCTGCATTCAGCTTTCTAATTTTCTTGGCCATGGGACATAAATATATTTTAGTTTACTGGTTAGAGACAGCCTTTCTTTTGCCATGAAAGGATTCACTCAAGTGTTGTTGTTTGGATGAATAAATTGTCAAGAAGAAAATGTAAAAAAAACACAAATCATTTACTGTTTTCTCAGAACCTTTTACCCTTGACTGGTTACTTTTTTTACATTTTCAGTGCTGACAAGTGACTATCTTATTTTGATTGTAAACTCCTTTCTGAAACTGTATCAAGAAAAATCTAAACAATAATGTATAAAAAGCTTCTTTTGGGTTAAAAGAAAGAAGAAAAGGAAGAAAATTGAGGAGAGAGACAGGTTAGGGTTAACATTAACCCTGCATAGAAAAGAGCCTTTGTTATTGACTAAATAAGTGAATTTGGGAAATCAATTGTTTTTGTTGCTAGATTTACATTTTTATTTCAAACTTGTTATTTTGTATTTCCATCTGTAACCAAAATTTGCAAACAGATCTGAACTTGTCTAACTGCAGACTAAATGAATATTCCACTTCATTTCCTCACAAAAAACATTATCCAATATTGAATCCCTGAATAAATAAACTGACTTAAAGGAGCACAAAAGAAATATTTCTCTAAAACTATGTCTCCTAAACTGATAGTTAAATCTCAGTTATATATAACAAGAAGAAACAATTATTCATTTTATGGCATTTTGATTCTGATATCATTGCCATGGAGGATTGAATAAGTGTTACCAGTTTCTCATACTTTTTCATAAATTATTGTTTCATAAAAAATTACAACTTTAAATATAAAATACTCATTCTGTGTTGGCAGGTTTGCAGATTTTTCAGCAATAAATAAAACAAACTTGATTTTTTAAATCTAGATTGGCCTTGATTATTTATCCTATTTTGGTTAAGAAAAAAAAAACGTTTGAAGCCACATTTACAAAAAGTGATACTGAAGATCTTTGAATCTAAATATTTTATTTTTATCTTTTGATACACTCTTTTTACTTTAATCAAATAAATTTTAAAGAGAAGAAAATATGTGATGTATGTTGTTTTGCAAGCAACTCAGTAACTTTGTTCTTAAATATCTACTCCATAAATGTAATCTTGAGTTGAACTAGATTAAAACAAAATAATCTGGATAACAACTTGCTTTGTACTACAGCATATTTCTAACCAGCATCACTGCATTTAAACTAAAATAAAGCCAGGATTTATTTTATTTCTAAAATTTGAGTTTTATGTCAGCAGTAAATTTTTATCATAGCAAATATTTTATCAAAAATTTCTATCTATGCTTTTTTCTCTTTGGGACCTCTCTGATGGCTGAAAGTTCTGTTAATTTTCTGCTGCTCTTGAAAGAATGGAGCAACACAATCTTCATTGCACCCAAGTTTTTCTGTTTAGCCTTGTTTGGTAGTAAGCTTTGTAAATTTCTCTTTCACTTTTGTTTATATATATATATATATATAAACAAAAAGTGAAAGAGAGATTTACAAAGCATATATATATATATATATATATATATATATATATATATAATGAGACAGAGGGAGAGAGAGAGAGATTTACAAAGTTTATATATATATATATAAAAAAATTTACAAAGCATATATATATATATATATATATATATATAAACAAAAAGTGAGAGATTTACAAAGCTTACTATATATATATATATATATATATATATATATATATATATATATATAATTATTTTTTTCGAAAATTATAACAAATATGTTATAAAATCACTACAAAAATAGCCATTTTGTTTCAACACCTCTGGTGTCTTATCAAGTGATGATGTTGAATGTAGAATAAAGGGTCTTAAAAGGTTCAAATCAATTAACCACCCCTACCTACAGACCAATGCACTGGCAGCAGACTCTTATTTTTGTTTTTGAGGGTCCTTGGGTTTTTGGACTTATAAATAAGCCCTGGCTTTATCATAAAGCCCACAGCATTTCCACACATTATAAGTGTGACACAATCTTTGTAGGCCTTAAATCCAGGTGTTCTGGCTTCCTCCTTCATAATCTAAGCCCACAATAGCATTCTTTTTCAAAAGAGACCAGTCACATCCATGTTGAATACTTATTCATGAGAATAGCCCCCTTCCTCTATGATGGTCTTGAAAGTCTCATTCACATACTCCTCAGCTGCGGGTTTGTCTGCAGAGGCAGCTTTGCCATGCAGGAAAACACTCTTCAGGTTGAACCTCTATTGAAATTTATCAATTTATTTGAAATTTGAAATTTATTTGCCAGTAAATTCAGTTAGTTTGATGGGAGATGCCATCGATGTTCCTGGTTTAGGGTTGTCTGGGTTGTCGTCACTGCCATCTGTAAACCTACCATACAGCAGCCGGGCCTTTCCATGTTTGTATCCAAGGGAATATTCTTCCTGCACTCACTTATCCAAAGGCTTAAAACAGACTCCATCCTTATTATGGCCTTATTGCATGACGTTACCAACCTTTTCACTGTTTTGTTAAAAGTCATTGTTGCCATTGACCTTAAATTCTTTTCGTCCTTCTTGCTAGATTCAATGTTGCCATAATGGCATCAAACAGTCTCAGAGCTTCTCCCTTCCTTCAGCATATTGAGGAGTTTCACCTTTTCAGCTATAGTAAGCATCTTCTTCTGGTGTTTGGATTCACTGCCAGAAGGATTATAAGGTGCAGAATGTTTGGGTAACATGGTAGGGCTTGAAATAACTAAGTGATATGGGATGATGAAAGCTAGGATGCTGGGAATTGAGGCTGCAGTCACTAAGCCAATCAGTTCCCAGGATACTGAACAATACTGGTTGTGTCTCCACTCTCAGCCAATAGTGTGGCATGTACAAAGTCATCTGGGAAGACTAAGCCAAATTTGATACCAAAGGAACCGCAATGTTAATTTACATTGAATATTTTTAAAAACCCGTGATGCACTGAGACTGTGATATAGTGAGGGATTTCTGTATTGTCATGCAGCAAATTCACCATTCAAGTTCTTTGATAAAAAAAGAAATTTTCTCTTTCAATGATTCAAACATGCAAATTATACCTCATCAACTCATAAGAAAGAATTATTTTTTAATCTTGCCAAACACAAATGATTTTTTCTTAATAGACTTTATTTAGCTTGAAATGTTAAAGGTTGTCCTGAACCTAGACATGTTTTTCTTCATTTTGGATTCTCATAATAAATCTATTCAGTGAATGACTATCTTTTTCTACATTAAGCAAGAAGAGAATGACAAATGTCTAACTACTGACTGATGTGCATTTCTGTTAATTTCATGTGGAAATTCAGAATTCTAAGGCTTATACAATAAATTACAATAAACTACAACTGATTGATTGAACAAGTTATTAAGAAGTGAGTAAACTTCAATAACAATTCTAAGATTTCTCTAATATGTAAAATATGACACTGGGAAACATTTGCATTAAGTGATGCAAATGTTTCTCACTGTTATCTGAGAAGTCTGTCTGGAAAGAACCCAACCATTCATTATTAATGAAACATTGCAATGGTACATGTCTTCTTCAAAGTATTTCTTTTGTGACCTTAAACATTTATCCCAGTATGTCTTCCAGTTTTGAAAGCAATCTGCAAAGATCTATTTTGGGATTACTATCAGTTGCATTCTCCTTATTCCTGTCTATGATGTTTCAATGGCAATTTTAGCTTTGGGAAAAGCCAGAAGTCACAGGAAGTCAAATCTAGACTGTAGGTTTGGGGCTGACAGACCTGGGTGATCCAAGGCTTTTCTAAAATCCCTACATAAAATATGAAAAATCTGTTTGCTTAGTCATTGTGACTGATACAATGATACATGACAGAAGATCTCTTAATAGTAACTCAATGCTGAGTAACTCTATAAGAGCGAGTTTGTTCACGTGTACAGTAAGGTTCATTCTGATTGGTTGCTAAGCTACATCAAGGCTGTGCCACAGGTTCTCAAGATATTCAAAATAGCTGGACAGAATATCTATCTATCTATCTATCTATCTATCTATCTAGTAACAAATAAAATTAAATGCTTACTTATCTATCCCTTCTCCAGATTTTCAAGTGGAGACAGATAAGCAAACATTTTATTTTATCTATTACTAGCAATGTTCTATCTAGAAAGAACTCTTCAGGCATGTATCACTACACTTCTACAAGTGACAGTTTCATGTTATTATGCAATGTTTAGTTGGTGATGAAGAACAATGTAAG
The DNA here is from genome assembly GCA_964036315.1 of Acanthosepion esculentum. Lineage (NCBI taxonomy): Eukaryota > Metazoa > Mollusca > Cephalopoda > Sepiida > Sepiidae > Acanthosepion > Acanthosepion esculentum. Next base: position 55,461,221 of record OZ038510.1, read on the forward strand.
AATATTTTTACATTGTTCTTTGTCACCAGCTAAAGATTACATAATAGCATGAAACTGTCACTTGTCGAAGTATAGTGATACATGCCTGAAGAGTTACTAATGAATATATAAAAAAAAAACAAATTCAGATTTTGAGAACTCTTCCCTGATCTGTCCCTCACACTACCCTGAACACCTCTAACCCTTTAATTTTAAAAACTAAGCTTCTACTAAAAGTGTCAAGTGTTGCTTCACCAAGCTTCCGCCTTGAAGTGATGTTAGGGTAGCTGTTGACCCAAAGCAGCAATGGGGGGAATGAATGATCTAGACAAACAGACAGGAAATGAAATAAGCATTTTACCTTGGTGGGAAATAATATTTGATTCTCCAAGTGAAGGAAAAATGTATCCATTTATCTTTTTAACTTATCAAATTATCAAAACCAGCTAAAATGAAACATTGATTTTTATCTGAAAAAATTCATTTTCTTTTTATCTTAAATAACAATTTTATCTAACATCATAATTGCAACAGCACATTAAATTAGATTTTGTGGCATTTTTAAACTGTAGATAGGGATTACTTTAAGCTCAGAAACAACACTGCTTCAAATGAAACAATTCCCATCACTGCGAATTGCCAATCTGGGTACGACAAAATATTCAGTGCCAAGAAGAAACTCTTAATTTATGCAGTGAGACTTTAGCTTTTTTTTTTTTTGTAGCAAAAAAATAAATAAAATAAGCCAACACAATAAAAATGGCCATTTCAAGCAATCAGTTAATATGCATTCCTTAACAAGCAAAGCTGGGCTATATAACATTAAAAAATGTTCATAAAGAAATAAATAAATACAATATATATATATATATATATATATATATATATATATATATATATATATATATATAAAAGTGAACATTGAAGTCAACACTTAGAGGCAACAGGCTGTTTCATGCTAGACACAATCGTCAGGCCACCTGACAATTGCGTCTAGCATGAAACAGCCAGTCGCCTCTAAGTGTTGACTTCAATGTTCACTTTTATATTTATACACGCTCTATCTCTGATCTGATATTGAGCACTTTATCCTATAAATATAGCACACCTTAAGAGTATATTTCTTCATATATATATATATATATATATTCAAATAATAGGAAAGAACAGTCAGATTTATAATCCAGTGTTCTTTAGTATTAATTTTTTTTTAAAAAAACAGAGCTCAATACAAAGTAGACCATAATATTAAAAAGAAATAAGTAAATAATTATAATATATATATAATAAATAAGTCCTAATGAGCCTGGTACTACCTGCCTAGGTTTCACCCCAAATGACCATCAGGGTGAACTGGCTAAAGAGGAATTAACAAGGAACAAATTTATTGATAAAATCATGGCTAAAACCTAAAATTAGCATAAGCCTAAAAAGATATAAAACACGTGACTTAAAAAAAACAAACCTTTATTCTAATAACCAGCCTTTCTTATGCCTGCATCTATTAAGGATTTCTGACGTCTGGTTTTAAAAAAGCTTTTGGTTTGTTGAAGGCGGCTATTGCTACCTTCTCCATACATAACATACAGAACTTGTTGCTGGCTTTATATTTACATTTTTTTAGTATTTGCCATTTTAAAATGGTATCAGTTCTATCTCCCGGTTAAATACTACAAACATATTTAGATAAGATACTGTTATACCTATACTCATTCTTAAAGCTACTTATGTGATTATAGTAGTAGCACTTTTTAAAATTGTCTGCAGTCTATGCACACTTTACTGTTCTCATTATTGGTGGTTGAATTATTTCTGCTAATTTCAACTTTATAAACGACACATTCTTGTTGACACTTGCCCTTGAGTTGACAGATGTTTTTATTCCTACAGTTACATTTAATGGGGTTAATGCCAGATTTGATTATGATTTTTTCCTATTAAATTTATTAATTAAACTAGCCATATTTCTGTTACAGCTGTAACTTAGTTTAATGGAATTCCTATTGAAAATTTTATTCAATATGTTGGACGGGGGTAAACTCTTTTCTAATAATTTAAAAATATTTTGCCTATTTTGCTTTTAACGACTATGGAAGATTAAACTATAAAATATTCCTAGCCTATTTCTTTCTTTTATTTTGCTTACTAAGAGAGAAATATGTCAACACTCGAAGAATTGGTAGGAAGCTAATACTTGGGGATTTGTCCTAAAACATGTTTCAGGTAGTTAGAACCTACGTTGATGTAAATAGATTGCTGATTATTTTTCCTAGAAGAAGAAATAGTGCCATTCTAACATAATATCTAAATAGCTTGTTACTTTTAAGTTAGTTTCTATGTCTAGCTTAAATCAGAACTTATATATTTTGGCTGATGGGCATTTGTTTACATTTGTAAAAACAATACGTTAGATTTAGTTTTGTAACTCTACCGAGTGAAGATAGCCCTGGCTGACACCAAATTAGTTGTGTTTCAATCCTGGCTTGAGGCATTCGGAAGTCTAGTGGCACTGAGGAGCTGTGATACAGCGAAACAGTACTGTCTGTGAATGACATAATTTAGCTCTTGAAAATACATTTCAGTTGAGCACTGTTGAGTGATAAACTAATTCTATAAACAACAACCACCTGCACTAATGCAAAGCTCTTCAGTAAAATGAATGGAGCACTTTGGCTGATGGGCATTTGTTTACATTTGTAAAAACAATACGCTAGATTTAGTTTTGTAACTCTACCGAGTGAAGATAGCCCTGGCTGACACCAAATTAGTTGTTTCAATCCTGGCTTGAGGCATTCGGAAGTCTAGTCACACTGAGGAGCTGTGATACAGCAAAACAGTACTGTCTGTGAATGACATATATATATATGTGTGTGTATCAAGAGCAGCTATTGTAGGTTCACAAAAAGCTTTCCCAAATCTTTCTATGTTGGCTATGGCTGCTATTCTCAGATATGTTTTAACAATGAACTCCTACATCTCACTTCTTTATTTTCTACCTGGCATTCCTATTGTGTTTGCTATTTATTGGACACCATTCAACCAACTTTTTGCTCCATCTGTTCTCCTTCCTTCTTGCTATATATCTCACTCACCTCCTTTTTTTCACTTAATCACTTCTAAGATATCTCTTAACTTTGTTTTCTAATCCATGTTTACCTCTTTCTTTTACAGTTATCTCTACAATTACTTTTTTCTATTATTTTTTGTGCAGCTCTGTGGGTTTTTTTTCAAGTGACATTGTTGACTTTATGTCTTGCACTTTGTCAAAACTGGCATTACATATTTATGTGCTTTACATTTTAACTGTATTGACAAAGTGTTTTTTATTATATATCCATTTTTATTAAATACTTTCTAATTGTTATACATCATATTATTTTATCTTCTTAGCCTTTCTTTAATTTTACCTCTGCCCTCAAGCAGATGTATTCCTGGACTTCTTCCAGTTTATCATCCTCTACTCTTGAAATATTATTTTTGTTTTATTTCTGTTCATCTTTAAACCTACCTTGATACTATCACTATTTAACTCATGTAGTAATTCTAATTCATCTAATTATTCTGATATTAGTAAAATCTTCCTATATGTTCCATTTACATTCCCATTCCTTACTAGTTCATTTTCATGAAGAATTTTTCAAAATATGATGCAAATAAATTAGGTGAAACCATATCTCTTTGTTTCACTCCTTTCCTAATTTTTAACTTGTGTCTTTGTGCAGTTGAATTATTGCAGCACTGTTGTTATATATATTATACTCTACTTCAAAGTAAATCTCTTTCTGATTTACTCTACATCAAACCACTCTACCTGATGTGAATGCTAAGAAAGAAAAAAAAATGTCACTCTCTGGGCATAAGTAAATCCACTCAAATATATACAAGGACACATGGCACAGTGGATAAAGGCGTTGGTTAGATCCAGTGACAGACCCAAAGAGTGTGAGTTCAATACCCGGTTCAGGCAGTGGAGAACTTTCAGAGGGAAAATTACCAGGAGATAACTGATAACTGACATCCATCAAACATGGCTCGTGGAACTAGAACAGTCTACCCCAGTGATCGAAATAAAGGGTTTGGTTCGAAATTCCAACCACCTGAAGAAGGCCGGAGCGTACAATGGCCGAAAGGTTGTGACAAATATGGCAACAAAGATGAGGACAATAGTCCGACTAATGTAAATACTATATATATATATATATATATATATATATATATATATATATAATACCCTATAAAAGAGCCAATCACAAATGTTGCCACTAAATCAAATGGCATGACAAAAATTGCCAGTCATTTTATTATTAGTTACTAAAACTCATGTGGCACTAAACTTGTTATTTTCCTTTATCTTATTCTTAGCAGGGAAAAATGTATTCAAATAAATTTAAATATTTAGTTAATTATTGTAATGAATGATTATTTAAAAATCCAAATTAGTTATTGTAAAAATATAATTAATTATTGAAAAAATGTAATTAGTTATTGTAAAACTGTAATTAATTATTGTATAATGTAATTAATAACATAAAAAGTATTATTTACATATGTATCAGCATTTCTGTCTTGGATCAGTGTACTTTGCCTAGAATCAAAGTTTTGCTTCCTGGCTCTTTGCCTAGCATCAGAGTCTAGTGCCAGTTCACTCTGTTGAAAGTGACACACAAACTATATACAACCCTGGTCACAAGGAAAATTTAAGTACATAATGTAGAATATCTATTGAAAAAACAAATCTAGTGAAATAGCTTTGGACTGTTGACAACTTATGGTGGATAATGAACAGTAAATGGTAAAACAACAAGTTTAGAAAAAAGCAATAAGAGGAAAAAATAGAAAAACTGAAAGATTACTGTGACACTGGTATTGGCACCCTTTAAAAAAGGAGTAAAAACTATTTTGACTCACCTGTGATAAATCAGAAATTAATATCATCCTTGATAAACTGTCAGTGTCCACATGACAGGAATTAGCCAATGAACAATGACTTCAATGTTTTCAAAAGCCACTCCTTTTTTATTTGTCCCAATGGCAAAGTCAAGATACCTGAGAACATCAGATATGTTATTAGTAAACACAAGACCTCTAAAGGATATAAGGCCATCTTCAAGGATCTTGGTATCCTTGTTTCAATAGTGTGCAATGTTATTAAGAAGTTTGCTAAGCATGGAACTGTCAACAACCTCCTTGGATGTGGGAGTAAAAGGAAAATTGATTAGAGAAGGTTTTGAAGATTGGTGTGAACTATGGAAGAAACACCATGTAAAACATCCAAAGACCTGAAAGCTGACCTGAAAAAATCTGAGGTAATTGTTTCATCACATACCATATGGCACATACTAAACCAAACAGGGATTTATGGGTGAAGGCCAAGGAAAATCCTATTACTGAAGAAAAGAACAACCAAACTTTCTCAAAGAGTACTTGGACAAACCACAATCTTGAAAAATGTTCAGTAGATAGACAAAACATAAATATGGCTTTTTGACAATACACACCAACAATATGTTTACAGATGGCAGGAATCATGAATTCTGAGGACTACCAAGGGATTTTAGAGACAAATGTGAAAACCAGTGTAAGAAAACTATGTCTGTGTCAAAGATCATAGATTCTCCAGCAAGATAAGGACACAACGCACATCCAAAAATACAGAGGAGTTGTTGAAAACAGACTGTTTTAAACTGGACAGCAATGAGTTTTGATCTCAATCCCATTGAAAATCTGGGCCACTGTAAAAGAAGAGTGAGAGAAAATACTAACTGTGAAGTGCAAAAAGCTTACAGATAGCTACCAGAAATGTTTGAAGGCATACATCACTACCAAAGGGGGTACAAAGAAATATTTCTGACGTAGAAGCCCTGCCTGCTGCAGCTCTGTCCTGTCTCTCTGGTGGTTCTGGCCAAAAAGTAAACCACCCGGTCCTCCTCCGGTGAACTGAAGGAACCACCACTATCCGCCACGTTGTGTATTTTTGATCCGAACAGCAGTATTTCGATCCTTCAGGACGATCCGGAGGTGGGACGAATTAAATGGCTGGGCTCCAAGCTGAAAGAAATCGCTATTCGTGCAGAAAAGTTCTTGTCGTAACCGCAAGGGCACAAAGAAGAAAGAAATAAGCAACACTTTCGGTTCCTGTACAAAGAGCCCTTTAAGGCTACTGTTTTTATGTCATTATCTAAGAAATTGCACAAACTGTCTTAACGAGGTTCACTCGTTTGGGTCGGAACGTCACAGAGAGAGAAAGACACAATTATGCCAGTCGAAATTCAACTGTACTAAGGGAGATAAGTCGTGGTTCCTCGTCCGCCCCCCCCCCCCCCCCTCCGATATAGCAGTCAGCTTTTCTCAGCTTTGTTGACGAAGTTATCAGGATTCACACTAGTTCGATTTCTATCTCTGGGTACGATTTGGACTTTTTGATGCCGGCAACCAACTGGCCAGATCAGCAGGACCCACTAAGCTATTTCTGCTCTGTTTTCCTTCGCGTTCTCTGCTCTGCGATCTCTGATCTGCGGTCCCTGATCTGCGATCTCTCCCGTTCTCTCCGTCTGCTGCTTTTCTCGCATTCCAACACATTCTCTGATTTAATCTGATCTGATCTCTGATCTCATCTGCCCAACGCAAGTGTGCAGGCCGCTTATATAGAGAGAGGCGGAGCTAAACAGTTTTAGGCACTGCCCACGAATTTTAATATGTAAATCGCCTTGACCACCATGTGTTTCCACCTGCTCTCCGAAACTCTGCGGGAACCCAGTTTTCAAGAGGTACTAAAATTGGATTCAGACTCCCTGCTGGGTTTTCCGCAGACAACGTCCACTTAAGCCCGGCGAAAAGCACTTATCTCGTCTGAGGGCTCTGGCTGGATTTCGCCCGGCAGACCACCCAAAATCCAATTCACCATTTATCACAAGCTTTACTTAACAAACCCGTCCATTAATTACTCTGGAATTAATCCACCTAGTTAATTAATTATTCAATCCCAGAAACAACTAAGTAAAAAGAAAAACTTATTTCTGGAATTACTCCGAAAACCCTTCTACCCAACTAATTAGTACCTTCATCCCAATCCTTTAGAACTGTTGATTAATAAACCCACCTGGTGGTGGTGGTGGTGGTGGGCCTCTCTCTCTCTCTGTCACATATTAAAGAGAGGTGCCTTTATTATTGTTCATGTCATTCTATTTTTCAAATTTGAAATTACAATATGTAAGCTGAAAACATTTTTTTGGTTAAATTACTTTGGACAACAAATTAAAAATTATGATGATATAAATGTAATTCTTTTCCACTTATTTCTGAGGAAATAGCAAAAAATGAAAGGGTGCCAATAATCATGATCAGGACTGTATATATGGACACACACTGCAGTTTATGTGTGAATATTTGAATAATTTATCTATATATAAATAATCCATCATTTTAATAAGTACTACACTAATTTATATTTACTATGAGGTGACTAATACAAAGGAGTATGTCTTAATATTAGGTGGAGTGGGGGTAAACTCTTTCTCAATATGCAAATTGGAAGTCATTTAAAGAGTAAGTAGTGTAATATCTGTCAGAAATGATATAATTATTAGATATATCAGCTGTAATGGACATGTGACCAAGTGGTTAGAATGTTCACTTTCCAACCATGAGACGTGGGTTCAAATTTCACCATGGTTGATTTGTCATGGTGATTTCTCAATGTTATTGGCCTGTGGAGATTATAAAAGTATGCAGCACATTTGGAAAGTGCCTGAAAACCATACCACAGATTGACCCAAGCCTTGTGAGTGAAATTTGGTAGACAGAACTATTTGGGAATTATCAATGGTTGTGCTAGCATGAAGTCATAAGTCATTGTGACTGAGGTTTTGAACATATTGGCCTTGTTCAGACTGTTGATCACTCCAGATAATGTGCTCTCTCCCAGAAACTGTAACCAAGGTCCATTCAGCATAGTTGCAGTATAAACCACAGGTGGGCTCAGTGGGTGTTGAACAAACACAAACGTGCCTGAGCAGGCATCTACAACAGGCATTGGCTAACTGTCCTAGTAAACAGGCATATATAGATACAAGTTGCCAGCCATTATATTTATATATTATACTAGCTTTATATTTATCTATAAAATACAATGTTAATACTTATCTACTGTTCTACAATAAGATTGTGATAGATATGAAATATATATACTTAAAAATTGTTTTCCAACAATAATTTTAAATAATGGGTTTTGATAACAATATTATCAGTATTATTATTAATGTCATCATTTGTAATCACATTGAATCACTCTCAGCAACAATGCTATAATTTGCTTCTGTGTCATTTGTTGATCTGGTGACAAAAAGAAACAGAAAGAGAGAGAAAGAAAGAATGAAAAATTGAAAAAGAAAGAAGAAAGAATATGAAAGTGTAAAAAGAGATAGAGAAAAAGCATGTGGTTTAATGGATTTCTATAAGATTATTTTTTAGAAAAAAATCTAGATAACATATTTACAAATATTTATAGACGTTTAATGTAATTTATACTTTTTCATTTTTTTGTTATTATATATTTACTTAAAAAAGTAAATATATAATAAACAAATATTCTCTTTAAATAAAATAAATGTTCCACAGTTAACAATGAGAATGTCTTAATAAATTAATTTTTATCTATATTTTCTGCATAAGTAATCTAGGATTTTCATCTAAAAAGAAATCACGCAATTGTTATGTCATTTTACAATTTGAAAGAATTATTTTTAACCATTAAATATACAAATTCAACAAAAGCTAACATGAAACAAAATTAACAAAATGTAATATAATAGAAGCCTGAGTTCACTGATATGGTAACTTTGAGTGATCTTGATGATACCATAACAACAGAATATCTCATTACTAAGTCAGGGAATTGATGTTATATTAATGATAAATACATATTATCAAATATATAAGGAAAGGGAGAATATATGTATATATCCTTTATGTTGAAATTTGATATATAACAAAGAAAATATATTAACTTTTCTATGATTGGGTTCTAACAAATTTGATTGTGAGTGTATCAGCTCTTTATGGTTGCTCCCTGGGCAAATAAAGTGCTTACAAGAATTGTTTGTCAACCCATTTTTCTTCATCAGACATAAAAAATGTTAATGACAAGTTATTTTGCTAAGATATAACTTTGAAAACAGTGATTACCATTCCAAATTTTATTTGGAGAACTGAATTCTTGACCTACCTAAAAATCAATGTCTAATGTTTACTAAGAAGCTGTAAATGTTTGCCAATGAAACTTTCAGAAGTAGTATCTGTGATCATTGTCATGTAAGTTATCACTTCCACATTGACATGAAAAGGAAGATATAGATCTAAATGAATGGTGTTGCTGAAAATAGAAAAGGAGAAAATGATGGGCTACTATAGGCAAATCATTAAATTTATTTATATATTTTGAGATAAGTCATAATCAGTACTTATATGGCCCCCATTGGCATGTACTATAGCTTTAATATGGGATGAAGAATTATGTTGAAAGGCCAGAGCTTTTGGGAAGGTCAATCTTGTAACACTTCAATGTCTTTATCAGTGAGAAACTTGTTTATTGGACATGATCTATAACAAAGTGTTCCATCAAGTTGGAATATTTTACCTTTTCTAATATTTGGCAATGTGTATTCTTCACTGTTCCATTCACTTTTATCAATTTTCTTGTATCATTGTAAAAAGACTAGACAAAAGAAAATCTGTTATGAGATAAAAATAATGAGACAACAGTGACAGTGATGAATGCAGAAAATTGAAATACATTCTAATACAAGAAAAAAAAACTATTTAAAGAGCTACTTACATCAAATGCAATAAAAAACTAAATGATTTCTATACATTTTATTAATTCAAATCACTCAAGAATAGTCTGATATCTAGATTTATAGTGCAAATATGAAGTAATGTTAAGATTTGGAGATTGTTCATTTTCTCCTGAGTTTTATTGTTTTAACAGGTGAATTTTTTACTTGTGATGAAGAAATCAAATTTTTCTTAAGCTAGGAATAGCCATAAAGAAAAAGTGAAATGTACATTATTAGAAACATTATTTGAATTTATCACATTAAGATAAAATAAATATTTACCAAAAATAAGTGACAATGTTTCATCGAAGAAATTCAGCTAACATCAGAATATTGCATCTTCTTTTATATGTCATGTATTTTCAGGAGGTGGATGATTATTGCTCTCCACAACTTACTGCCTTTTGTTGCTCTGTATAACTCTTCACAAACTTTCTTTGTCTTTATAGTCCTTTTTTCTGCCATTCATTTACTAGGACTCATCAGGTACTCACTTGATGTTTCCCACTTCTCTTGCTTTTACTATGTCCTGTGAGTGTTAAATTCTCCAAAACTTTCCTTAATATGTTTCCCAAAAATGTCCCTTGCTGAGTGTTAGCAATAGTTTCCTTATATTTACTATTTTCTTTAAAACCTCTTTGCTACATGTTCTGTCCATAATATTCTCAGCATTTTATGATAAAATCATATCTCTCACTTCATTATTTGTGTGCCCAGCATTCATTGCCATATAGAAGATTAGATATTACATAACAGTTTTCTGACCCTTTAAAACTTTGCTCAGTCTCTGAAAGGCATTTTTTGCTATTTCTATGCACCTTCAAATTTCTGTGTTACTTCATTAAACAGATAGTTAAATTTCTGCATTTGCTCGATTTTGATGTCCTTGATATGTAATTTGAAACTTAGGTTATCTCTTTTGTTGACAACCATACATTCTATCTTTTTACAGTTAATGGTTAGTGGTTTCTTCTTGCTTTCCTTGACTACCTTGTCTAATAGAATTTTATTTTTTTCTGAGTCTGCCATCAATATAGCTGTCATCTGTGTAACATATGTTGTTAAGTTTACATCTGCCAATAATAAAGTCTGGTAGGTCTTCTAGTCCTCTTAGAATAAATTTATTGTACAGGTTAAATAAATCCAGTGAGAAAACATATCCTTGCCACACTCCTCTTTCTGTTATTTGTTTCTAGTAGAAGTTACAGATCACTCAAATACGTTTACCATATAAATCAAGCTTTTTGTAACATTTAAAGGTATTATAAAATGTCTGTTAATCTATGAAATTTTGGTATAGGATTTTCTGCATTTGTATTGCTCACTCTGATTATAAAAAAATCACATTTCTTGCCCTCGTGTCTTGAACAATGCTACATAGTTTTTCTCCAATTTCCTGTTCCATTCATTAGAATCCTTATGATTAGTTTAATGTGGCTCAGCAAACTGATTGTCCAATGGAGAGACCTTCCATAACAAAATTAATTTTAACTTTTTTATTTATTTTTTTTTATTTTGACAGTACAGTAAAGATTGATCTACTGAGATTTAGTATTTTACTGTTGTCATATATTTATCACTTTAGTAACCTTATCAATCCAAAAATAGTCTAAGGCCATCATAATCTCTATTACAATCTCACATGGTTCTGCTGTTTTTTTCCTCTTTATCTTTTCCAGTGCTGACCTAAAATTTTAATAGTATGGGCTCTTCCATTGCATTGTAGGTTTCTCTCCTCTTGTACTATAGAAAGTCTCTCCAACATATTCATGCAATCTCTATATTACCTTTTCTTTTTACATTTTGATTGCTCTCTCTCAAGATTTTAAAATGTCCTTAACTGCAATTACATTATTTTTCTTATTATTTTTCCACTAATGTTCACTCAATACAAGAACTAAGAGACACCCATCTTGGGGCTATGCAAGAAAGATACTGACTAGGTCTAGACTTGAAGAAGTCAAGATTGTTGCGATTGGGAAAGCAAGCAAATGAACAGACTTTAAAAGGAACCAGAAACCCAATCCTAAACAGGGGACAAGGGATAAACCTCTACTCTTGTTCAAAAGACCAGGAAGGATTGTGAATCGGATAATAGGTGAACCTATCTACTGCTATTGGGAAAGGAAAAAAAAATAGTGAATAAAATTCAGGCAGAGAGGTTAGGAGTAAAGAGTCGAAGTAGACTTTAGAAGGAACTGGAAACCCAAGCTGAAAAAATAAATAAATAATAAATAATATCATGTACTCTAGGTGGAGATATTGCATATAAAGAAATATGTATAAAATTAAACATTTTTTAATATACATATTATATTGCATTTTAGGCAATACTTTGTTTTTGTTTTTTCATTTTTGCAAATTTACATTTAGCATAAGACTAAGAGGTAATCACTTCCACAGTCTGTGCTTGGATAAGTTTTAGAATGCAAAATTGCATTTCAAAATAGTTTGCTGATGGCTAGGGAATTTATTTAGTTTTTTATGTCACCTGTTTGCATTTTCCATATGCCCTAGTGTCTTGGGTATTCTTCAGACTAAATTTTGGTTATTTTTTGGCCATTTATTGTGCACCAATGAAACTGTCTTTTTTTGCATTCATTGCATGATCCATACTGACTATTTCAGTCTTGTTTCCATATTACTTTCATATTTAGGCCTCCTTTCACATGATGCCCTGACTCTAAAGTTACTAAAATGAAACAACAACAAAAAATGCCAATATACTTATGATTTTTTTCTTAAAAATAGAAAGTAGGATGAAAATTCTCAACTGAATTTTGTAATAATTTAAATAAAGTGATGATGTCAAATTCAATACCTAAAATATTTGTGACAATTTTTGCTTTCCTGAAAAAGTTGTTTTAAGAATGTTATATATTATCAGATATAATAATAAATAATAATATGAAGTTTTCTGTATATTTCTTTGTTTTTCTCTAACTTGTGAAAAAGATATATAAAATTAACAAGTGAACCCTTCCCTGATTTGAACCTCAAACAGGGAAATAAAGTAAAAAAGCCATAGAATATTCACTTAGCTAGTGTTCTGCTACTTGAACAGCATAGGTAAATAAACTTCTAAATACTAAATGTGACAAAGTGCACAGACACTACCTTGATTCAGACAGATTTGCTGATTTATATATAAATCCTGTCATTTTGATTGGTACCATGTTTGTATTCAAATAAGAAACAACTGCATAAAAGATTTGCATCTCATTATCTGATTTTTTTTCATAAAGTAGAAAAATGAATCTGTAAATAAAGGAGAAATTTACTGTCAAGAATTTTTAAACTCCTGTAGTGGCCAAACAAAATATTTTGTTTATCTAGTGAACTTAGTTTCCACCAAAAAAGGATCCCATGGTCCAGTAACTTTATCTCAATGATTTTGTTTCAGCAACAGTAGCCTTGCTTATTCATTGTAGTTTCCACAAATATGCTGATGTCAAGCCTTCGGCATAACCATGTAACTTATCTAACTATCAACATTAAGTCATTCCCCTATTATGTTATCTCCATATATAATGATTAACTCCATGCTAACAATGTAATTTTGACTCAGAATTAAAAGCTTAAAATGAGGTTTGCATTTGTTTAGATTTAATGAAATTGAATATTTGGAAATAAATGAAAAAATGAATTAGCAGAAATTACTGAATGTTAAGAAATACAATTCAGAGCACAAAGTTCAAAGGTTTATACACAAAAGTAATTGTTTCAAGAGTTAGAAAGATGTAATTAAAATGAACAATGAACTTTCATCACATTTTGGATAATGATTTCTTTAGCCTACTTCAGGTGTATGGTTTTCTGTATTTTTTAAATTTTATTTCTTGTTTTAAAACTAATTCAAAATTTATAGAAATAAACAGTTCAGCAGTCAGTTTTAAAAAAAGAAGTCAAACACTATTTCTCCTACTGAAAAATAATACTATCAATTTTTACACAAAATATTGATAAATAGTTCTTGTAGAATTATAACACATTGTTCTAGTTAATATGTGTGTCCAGATATGCAAAATAAAACAATATGTAATAATTCTCCAAAATGAGTTCTTAATGCTTGTTTACATAAACTCCTAAACAATGATCAAAACTCATTTTTAAATAGAGAAACAAAAACAAATTTCTTCTGTGATACCTACACCCAAATCATCATCAAAAAGACTAAATAAAATCCCATAACTATATTCTAATAAACTTCATTCCTAATACCCAATGGTGGACCTACATTTTTAGGGCCATGAAGTTTGAACGCATATGGTGGGGTGCTCTTCACAACCAGCAACAATGAATTTGAGGATCCAACTGCCAAAATATATTCTGACAAGCTCAATGATCCAATACTGCTGGGGGTTTGCTGCAAGAAGCCAAGAAAATTTTGAAATTTGATCAATTGCAAGGGAATTTTGAGGCCATATGAAATGGATATTATGAGAGCATATTCTAAGGCCAACATTAGCTGCTTCAACCTATTCATTTATGATTATATCACTAAATTGGCCTTTTTTTAATAAAAAATTAAAAAAATAAACATTGATTTTGTTAAAAAATTCATTCATTAAAAAAAGGTACTTCAATAGCCCCTCTGAGATTAGGGACCTTGAAGGTTAAGCATCATCAGTTTCATAGTAGATCTGCCATTGCCAATACCAAAACTGGAAACAAAGAAAAATACATGAAATAAAAATTTACAAACAAATAAATAATATAAATGAATAAAATAATAAATAAATAAACCTAGCCTATAAATAAGCAATGTAGAGGTTATGACCATAAATAAACCTAACCTATATATTAGGTATCTCCATGAAAACACTAAAAAATAAGCATACCATGATGAAAACATGCTCCAAACATAATTAAAACATAGTTTTATCGTCAAAATCTTATTTATGTTATTATTGAGAAAGGATCAAAGCATTTTTTTATTATTCAATTAATTTTTTTACTTCTTTTTAGAACATTTGAAATTTTGATTAAAAAACTTGTTTTTCTTGCGTCAATGGTTGTCCTAACTTTTAGCATAACAAATTTTGGCTTCTTTTTGCAGTTACAGATATATTAATTTGGAAATTCTTGCAAAAATCAAATAATTCTTAGATTTTAATGAAATTTTCAAGACTTATTCACAAATGAATTGAATTATTTTTTAAATTTGTTTTATTAGAAAATCTTGGTAAAAATATTTTTTACACGTGTTTAAGCCCCTTACTTAATTTAAAATTCATTGAAGAATTTTAATCACCAAGTTTTTTCAAAATCAGACCGCATTTTACTAAAAATCTGTTCTGAATTGAAAAATATAAAACACAATAAAACTAAGACATTATTTAATTGGAGAAGCTTTTAATTGCTTTTATGAATAATATATATTAAAGACAATATTGTCTAAAGATAAAAGATTTTTTGACAAAAAATGAATTTTTACACGATTTGCTTTCATTTTTTTACAATTTTAAATTGAATAATTTATAGTTTTAAAATCTTTTAAAATTCATTTACAATGTGATAATTCTTATGAAATATTGTTAAGTAAAACTATATTTACTAATCATATATTGTAAAGCTTATTACAATCTGATGACCCCAAATATTTTTAAAAGAATTTCGATTTGTTTTTGTATGTGTGATTATGTGCAGAATTTCTGAAGTATGGATGAATCAATAAATATAGTATTTAAAGGTCACATGATTTAAAGATTAAAACAATTTTCCCACAAATAAAATTTCAGAAATATATATTTTATTTTTGTATGATTTTTAAAACTGAGAATTAACTTTTGTTTACAAATGTGTCAAAAATAGCCATTTTGATCGATTTTAATGAAAAAAAATTGATTCCAATCAATATAATTTTTGTTTGAAATACACCACAGAGTATTTTGCTTACTGGAAATAGTAAATTTTAAGTCCTTTAGCTTTCAATTAAACCTAAAATGAAAGATTTAAGAAAGATTTTTCATTTTTTAAAATTCATTTTAAACCTTACATATACCAAATTAGTGGAGGTACCTACTATAAATAAGCAGTCTAGGGGTTATGACCATAAATAAACCGAGCATATATACATATCCTTCCTCCAATCAGTATAAATAAGCATGAGGATGATGATATATATATATATATATATATATATATATATGTGTGTGTGTGTGTGCGTGTATGTACATATTTTTATTCCATGCTAAAGCTAAACATGCTCACACACACACATATATTTGAGGAGTGTTGAAAAACAAACAATATTTTTAAAGGGCAAAGTAGCTTTCAGTCAGTGATGTGCAGAAGATTGGCCAACTACTTGATTGTATGACTGTAGCAGTGACTGTATTGTTTTTACACAATTTACACATAATTACAGATAACAAATTAAAGTCAAATTTATAAAATTATTAGAAAACTCAGATTTTTAACTACACACCAAGTTTTGTCTAACTAAATCACACCTGCCACACTCTACTCAAAACAAATTTTAAAACAAACACAAATATAACAAAGTGCTGGCCATTATTGATATGACTCTCACTTGCCACAGATGTCTACAACTACATCCTTGCATTTCCTTTATATAAGCTATAAGAGAAGCCAGACAGGAGACAGAGAGCAGAGAGAGAGAGACAGAGAGCAGAGAGAGAGAGACAGAGAGCAGAGAGAGAGAGAGACTTCATAGAGGTTACATGAGAGTATGGCTGACTGTCTGTTCGACCGTTATGTCTCCAAAATGACCTCCTGTGAACACGGAAAGAGAAGCAGACTTCACTATCAGTGCAATAAGCCCAAACTGATAGCCAACAAGCAGTCAGCTAGTTTAAGTAACTCCTTTTTCATGCTCTTATTTCGCACCTTGTACATCGTACATTCATCACTACATCACACGACTTAACAGAGACATTTTCATATCTAGTAAATGAAAATAAATCTTGGATCATTTCTCCAAACCAATGTCTAATTTGTTTCTTTACTCCAACCAATTTCCACCCCCAGGGGTCAAGCCTAAGACTCAAGTGGTGGTGATGGATGCTATTCCGTCATCACTTATCAAAACATGGATGCACATTCTCACTAACTTGTGGGGGGCTGTAGGGCACTTGTTCAATGAAGTTAACAGAGACAGTTTCAAATTTCATAAGCTAAATTCTATCAGGTGCCCAAAAAAGTTTTTGCCAATTTTTGTTAACTTATTTCTGGCCCAGCTGTTTAGTTACTAACAAGCATAAGTATACAGGAAGCGAGTTGTATTGACAAGTACATTGTTGAATGATTCAGTTATTATTCTATTACATAACTAATATAATTTTATTTCTTATTTCAGAGCCCTTAAAATGACTGATAAAAAATTGGTAATTCGTACTTGTCTGTTGTGTGAGTGTAAACTTGGTACAAGTGCATCATGTGCTTCTCGTAAGCTATGTACAGCCTTTGGCGAAGGTGCAGTAAGTGAACGAACTGCAAGTAATTGGTTTCAGAAGTTTTGTTGTGGCAATGAAACCCTTGAAGATGAACCTCAAGCTGGATGACCAATATCCCTAAATCATGAGGATTTAAAGGCAGACATATAATCAGATTCAGGTTTAACATGTCATGAACTAGCTTCGAGGTTTAATGTAAGTGATGAAACTATAAGACTGCATTTGCACCAGCTGGGGAAGAAATGGAAACTAAGCAAATGGGTACCATATGACTTAACACCAGCAAACAAACTGTAGAGGCTTACCATATGCTCTTCTCATCACAGTAGACTAACAAAAGAAGCCATTTTTGATCAAATTATGACATATGATGAAAAGTGAATCATGTATACAAACTCTAAGAGGAAACATCATTGGTTATCGCCACGTGATCCTTTGCCACAAACTTCAAAGGCACCACTATTCCAAAAAAAACTTTTGCTGTGTTTGGTGAACATGTCAAGGAATGATTCACTATGAGTTTTTAAAAATAAGTGAAACCATTACTGCTAACAAATATTCAGGAAAATTTGTTGAAGTTTTGTTTCTCCAGGACAATGCTCGATCACACTTTGCAACAATGACCCTTGCCAAGAGAGCAGAGCTAAAGTGGGAGATTATGCTTCATCCACCGTATTCACCAGACCTCTCCCCAACAGATTTTCACTTGTTTTTAGGCTTAGATAATCATATGAAGAACAGGACATTTAATAATGAAGATGACATGAAAACAGAAGTGCATAACTTTTTGCAAAGTAAAACTAAGGACTTTTACAAAAATGGCATTTCTCAGTTGTTGAACCGTTGGGCGAAGGCCATAGAATGTGATGGGTCATATTTTGATGAATAAATACATTTAAGACTTTAAATATGCATCTTGAATTTCCTTTATAAAAATCGGCAAAAACTTTTTTGGGCACCTGATATTTCACTCTGCCCCCTCTTCTGCATGCTACTGCTTTCAACAAATCCTTATATGGAGGTATCATATATATGCATATATTATTTATAATTCAGATTTCTTTCAATGTTTTATTAATATCTATTGTAGTTACTCTTTTCCTTCCCTGTCTATTAAATATAAACAAGTATGAATCATAAGAACTTCCTAGAATGTTTTTTACAATTATCAGAAATGTAATTTACAGAATGGTGAATAAATTCTTGGTTTCCAGTTCACAAAATATCTGTCTGTGTGTGAAAGAGAGTTTGCATATATGCATTTGTGCATGTGCGTATACATGTAAAATACCACAGTCTAAAAACAGTAAAATATTTCCTTGACCTCCAAAAAACACTTAGCTAAATTTATAAAAAGTCATTCAGTAAATTTTTTCCCATGATAAAAAATTTCATATCAACTACTCTTAACTATAAATGAACAAACACATTGAGTGTGTCTTATTTATAATCAAGGAAATGTGTTGATACATTTTTGCATACAGACTAGCATTATGGAGTTGGTCGTGTTCTTCAAGTTAAATCACTAGTGCCAAAATCTACATTATATTTTTTCTTTTTTTATAACTGTTTGTATTTAGTTACAGGGTACAGAACACACTTGATTTTTCTACAGAAATTTCAACTTTGAAATATCTCACACACACACACACACACACACACACACACACACACACACACACACACACACACACACACATTTCAAATTGAAGTTGAAAATATATTAGTACAATTCTTTCCTATCAACAAAAAATAAAGTTATGGATTTTTTCAGAATTCATTATTTTATTTCAAATCCAAATTTCTTTTTCCTACTCAACCTATGGGAAAAATAACCTGATATTTGTTCCCTGATGTAGAAAAGATATTTGAGAATTAAATATAAACTAGTGTCCTTATCTTTGTTGCAATTGTGTTTCAGTTGGTAAGCTTGGATGTTGTGTGCCTGATTTTGATATCTTGTTTCTGTTTTATGTATAAACAACATATTTCCAGTTAGGTCTGATATATATCAGCAGGGAGTAGGCTAATAGCTCCAGTAATGGTGTCGTGGAGATTGCTAGCATCTAGATTTGTCCAATGCAAATTGCATGCATGCAAATCTGTCCAATAGAACTGAATGGAAAATTGTAGAACACTCTAGAATGTTCTAACCACACTGCAGGTGGAGTAGTTTGGTTTGTCCTTGCTCATTATACACTGTTGAAGAGACAGTTAAGTAACCTATTTGGATTATTGTTGTGCTTTTTCTGCAAGTGAATGAGAGAAACACGACAGTTGACATCACTGATAGGATAAGAAAGATTATCCCTGCCGAATGAACTTCGATAACAATGGCAGAACAAAGTGGTGCACTGATTAAGTTATTCACACAACAACTTCAACTCCAGAGGGAACAAATGGAGTTACAGGTGCAACAGCACAGAGAAAACATACAGGCTTTGAGAAGTCTGATTCAATTTCAAACTTTCAAAAGAGATTCCAAACCAAGTTCCCATCTTCCGAATTCTTTAGCTGCCATCCCACCATATGCTGCTTTTGGTTTGACATCAGAACTGTGGCTTGATTACTGGTCAAGATTCTGCACTTTTGTTGCGGCCAACCCTGTGCCTGGTCAGTGCATGGCTCAGGTTTTCTTGATGAATCAAAGTCCTATAAACAACTGGCAAATATGGCTTCTCAACAAAATCCACCCAAGGTTATTAAAGAGTTAATGATGGAGGAAATTGTTAACTTTATGAAAGAACAATTTGATCTGAAACATTTCATTGTGCAAGAATGTTTCAAGTTCTGGTGTGACATGCAATGGAAACCAGGTGAAACTCTCCAGATGCTGGCAGTACGTATACATCAAGATGCTGCTACTCGTGATTTTCCTACAATCACCTACCCACAAGATGAAGCTCTTAAACAGAGATTCATGTTCTGTCAACAATGAAGCTATCTGGAAGGCTCTTTACAAGATCAAGGATACAGAGCTGGACTTTGCCTGTGCAATCCAGTTTGCGATTGAAGCTGAAAATGTGACGAATGGTTGCCAAGGAAACTGTTTATGGAGCCAAGATCAGGCTTGTCAACAAGGTCAAGTAGAACTAGAACAAATGTCAATGAAAAAACTACAAACAGCCTAATTCCACAAACACTGAATATAAGTGTTACAGATGTGAAAAGGCTCCTAAAGTGACAGACTGCCTCTACAAAGAAATCAAATGCCACTTTTGTGACAAGAAAGGACATTTAGAAGCTGTTGTAGAAAGAAGCAACAACAGTAATGGAAACATTGTTCCCTACTTTCCATGAAGAGAATCATGAAAGAAAAGCTTGTCAAAATGATCCTCAATGAAGTTCTCTGTCATACCTCTAGGTTGGTTGTGCTAATCACAATCTAGGATGGACAGTCCCTGATGGAACTGGACACTGCAACTACAGGAAAATTCATTTCTTTGCTGATCTGGAAACAACTAAGAAAACTGAAACTGGATGATGTCAGACAACATTATTAGTCTGCCAGTGGAGTGGAATACTCCTGCAGCAACAACTCCCATTTGGAATCAAGTCAGTGTCTGCTTACTTCCAGGAGATCATGGAGAACCTAACCAGTGAACTACCTGGAGTTGCCATCTTCCAAGACAATATACTTGTCAGTGGGCAAGACGCCAATGATCCCTTGAGCAACCAGAGGCGTTTATTTTCTCGTTTGAACAAGAAAGGATTCAGATGCCATTGTGAAAAGTGCCTGTTTGCACTACCCAGTGTAGAATATCTTGGTCACAAATTATCAGCTGAAGTAAACATGATCCAAGGTCAAGGTCATGAAGATGCTACCTCCTACGGACATCTTAAGCTTAAAGTCTTTCTTGGGCTTGGTTCAGTTCTAGGGGAAGTTCATCCCAAACCTGGCCACTGTGGCTGAGCCACTTTACTGTTTAACCAAAAAAGCAACTCTCTGGAAGTGGGGTGATGAAGAACAAACAGCATTTGAATAATTGAAAAACTTATTATCCCCAGATCAAATCCTTGTACATTTTAACCCAAACAAGCCTCTTGGACTGACTTGGAATGTGTCCAAAATTGGAATCACTATCCAGATGGAAGCGAGCACCCAGTTTCCAACATGTCCAAAACTCTCACATCTACAGAAAGAAACTACAATCAAATCCACAAATCCATTATCTTTGGCTTGTGGAAATGCTATCAGTATATCTGTTCATACTGGTTACTGATCAAAAATCACTGATGGCACTGTTCAGTCTTAAATGAAAGGCACTGATAATCACAGCCAATCAATTAGTTTGATGGCTCCTGTGGCTAAATCCGTTTGACTACACAACTGAGTACTGAAAAACAGTGAATCATGGCAATACCCTTGGTCACTTGCCATCTGGAGAGGACAATGACTTTAACAGAGAGGAAAGTGGGGTAGACATAGACATGGTGTACACTATAAAAGTTCTCAGTCTTCAAGTCAAACCTGAAGATACCAACATCTTCTGTCAAGAGTCTGGAAAAGATCCAGTGAGAGCTACAGTGATGTGCTATTTGCATGAAGGATACTGAGACCAGTGATTCAATCAAAAAGTTAATTCTGGAAATTTTCAGATTCACTCAATATCTACCACAGATGCCTCATCCATGGATCAAGATCTACTGCATATCAGACATTTTAGCATGGAACGTATGAAGCAGTTAGCAAGAACCTCTGTCTACTGGCCCGGTATTGATACAGCTATTGAGATGGCTAGTCGATGATGTGATCCATCCAAGCCTGCAGTTCACCCATGGATGTTGCCAGGGAGGCCATGGAGCCACTTACATGTGGATCATGTCATCAACTTTCAAGCAAGCATCGAGAAAATCTTCTCCACCGAAGTGAGCTCTTCAAGAGTTCTTGATGCTGTACAGGAGAATGCCAACATCCTGTGGATTCTCTCCAAGAAAACTCTTGATGTCCTGGCAGATATGGACTAGGATTGATTCTCTTCTGCTCTTGCTAGCACACATAGCTCAAGGCAATCAATCCAAGATGTCATCAAAGGCTGAAATGACTCAAACTTTGGAGGTGTCACCAAGATAACCAGGCAGTACAAGGCTGGTGATCCAGTATATGCACTGTACTTTGGATGTCACCAAGACAAACAACCCGATGGGTTTCAGCAGTCATCACAAAGTCATTATGTATTTGTTGATACAATGTCAAGAATTTTCTTCATAGTGCAGTATGGAGATGACACTGGGGACATATACATCTGCATTACATTTCTGTAGAAGACTACAAACCTAGTGATGAGAAGAACAATGTTTTTGAGCTTCCAACTGATCATCCAATGGAGGTCTTGAAAGAAGTGCCACAAGCTCAGGGACAAAACAGACCACTTCTACCCCAGACCAAACTGCCTGTACCAGAGTATAGACCAAACAACCCTAGATGATCTAAGAGAACACCCAAGCCCAGTGAGAGATTTTGTTGTTGATACTTTTAGTGATCAATCGCTTTTCCAATGCAAATTGCTGACATGCGAATCTGTTTATTGCAAATTGCACACATGCAAATCTGTTTATTGCAAATTGCACACATGCAAATCTGTTCAATTGAATGGAAAGTTGTAGAACTCTCTAGAATGTTCTAATTGCACAACTATATAAGCATTGCAGGGGGAGTGATTTGCTTGTCTTTTTGTCTTTGTCCTTGCCTGTTGGAGAGACAGTTAACTAACCTATTTGGATTATCGCTGTGCTTTCTCTGCAAGTGAATGAGAGAAACATGACAGATAGCAAACATATTGAATACATTGAGGAAATGGCTTTAAGAGCAACATAAATCAAGTTAACTTTATGGCTCTTTATCCAAGAGTATGTGAAATTATTGCTGAACCATATAAACTCAATAATTTCAATACAGTTCACAGTGGAAAAAGAAGAGGAAGAGGCCAACATTCACTGGACAATATTAAGCTTAGTCACTTTCTCACTGCCATAATCTACTGTGTCTTTTCTATAAATACTTTCATGGTAATTGTTCTGATGAGCTTTCCTCTTTGGTACCTCAACTTTACAAATTTAAGGACAGTACTAGATTGGCAGCTAGGTCTCATCATTTTACAGTTGAAATTGCTAGATATAAGTTTTATGCTAGCAGTTTCTTCTATTACACTTCTTGCTTGTGAAACTCTCTTCTGGTTTCTTTCTTTCCAGTCAACTTTTGATCCTCAAAAATTTAAATCCAGTGTCAAATGTTCTGTCTTAATTTCTGTTTCTTATTGTTCTCTCTCCTTAAAAAAACTTTTTTCTTTTTCTCATATTCTTTCACACTCATTAACCCCTTGTGTCTTAGTGGCTTTATTGCCTTAATCAGAGTGAAATGATAAAAACATTGAAAAGATAGAGGAGGCAATAATTCTTTCATGTGTTTTATGCCTGCTTCAGTGAAATAGGAAAGCTTGTCATTTTTTTATCTTTTCATTTGTACCCTTGCCTTTTTAAAATAACTTGTATTCCTACTTATGATTACTATTGTAATATTTTGTTAAAATTGTTAAGCTCAGATATTTAATGATGTGATAGGGGAATATCCATGGGTATTTTATAGTCATGGAATTTGCAAGGAGCTTATTCAATCATTAACTTAACTGATGAATCTTAATTCTTAAGTTAATGATTGAAAACTCAAATAGGAAAACTGAAATTTTCACAGGTACTGCTAGTTAAAACTTATTACTTTTATTTCAGCAAACCTGTTTGTGCTCATAAACCTTTTTGTAAGTTGACATTAAAAGATTTTACTCAAGTGCATCAAACCAGAACTATAAAATTAGAGAAATACTTGCGATATAGATATCCTTAAATTGTTGACCTAGTATAATAGTTTAAACATTTTCTCATTGGACTTTACTCTTTAAAATCTTAAAGAAAAAAAATAAACAAAAATTAATTTTCCATTGAATACAAAAAAGCAATAGAACGTCCTTTCACGTAGAAAATCATGAAATTTTGAACCTGCCATTTTTAGTTCAATTTTATATCAAAGTTGCCATAAGTCTTGTTCTTTTAAAAGAAAAGCTAAACTAATGACAAAAAAGAAAATAAACTTCTCTCTTCACATTTGATTTTAAATCATTTTAAACATCTGTATATTGTGCAGCAAAAGCCAGGCAGTTTTACAAATGAGTTACATGGGCACTCTATAAACATTGCCTTGTGCAACCTTAATCTAACTAAATCATTGTATCCACCTGGCTACCTGAATGTCATTCAATAATAAGCAGCATTTATTACATTTTGGTGACTGGAAGCTAGAATCTCTCACTAATATTCTTGCACCTTGAAATAGTAAATCTACTGAACAAAATAAATTTGTACAGCAAATTACTTATTTTTCTTCATTACATTGTTGAATAATAAGGACATCCCCACAAAATATGAAAAATGTTTGCTTAAATGTAATGTTTGCTGACTTATGAATTAACAAAAGAGCAGATTCATTCCTTTAATCTCCTGTTCTTTCCATAATCTTTGATTCCATTATGCTTCTATTTGCATTTCTTCACTCTCCTCTATTCTCATATTGTTTCAAGAACACTTCCATTTTATTAATTTCAATAAATCCTTTATTATTAGATCATTGCAAAGGTTTAGAAAATTAAAAACAAAAATTTACATACTCACAAAAAACATTTATTCATCAAGTACATAGTTTTCATTGTTTTTAACAACTATTGCTCATCATTCTACAAGGTTGTTGATGACATTTTCATAGAAACAGTGTATTTTGTTGGAAGAAGGTTGTGAGGTAGTTTTCAACTGACTGTACAGAGTTAAATTTTTTGTCATTTAAATTGTTCTGTAGAGACTGGAAAAAATATAAATCTGAAGGAACCAAGTCAGGAGAATATGGTGAGTGTTGGACAGTTTTCCATTTCAACTCTTAAAGCTTTTACAAGGTTTGTTTTGGAATATGCAGTTTTGCATTGTCATGGTGGAAAATGACAGCTTTTTAATTTGTCAAAATTGGATGATTTTCTTGAATGGCTGCATTGAGATTGATGAGTTGATTGCTATACTTCTTTACAGTTATTGTTTCACTGGCTGCAAAAAGCTCAAAGTGAATTATTCCTCTGCAATTCCATCGAATGGACAGTGACACCTTTATTGGATACAAGTTTACTTTAGCCATGGGTCCTACATATTAACAAGCTTGTTTCCAGCTTTTTTTACATTGAACATTATCATAATCCATTTTTTCATTGTATAACTGCAAAGAAATCACCACAGAAACACAAGCAAGCTTATTCTGTTTCCTCAGAGAATGTGGCACTCACATGTCAAGTTTGAAAATGAACCTAAGTCTCTTTAAATGGCAAAAGTCAGTTCAGATATCAATTTGGAAACCCTTAGCAATCTCTTCCATCGAAATCTATGGTTTATTCTTCATGTTGGCAAGCAGAGTGTCTTTATCGACATCTGAAGGTCGCCTGGTAGTTGATCATTTAGGTTAAAATCGCCCTGATGAATTACTTTTTGACACTTCAAAGAGCTATGATTCAAATAAACCTGAATGTTTTTTGTCACAATTCTGATGTTTACTCCTTTTCAAAATTCATAGTGCATAATGTTATAACCAACATATGGTTGCAAAGCAAAGAACAAACAAAGATTAAAATTTTGACAGTGTGTACTGCAATTTTCAAAACATAATGTATAATACTCAGTGTCAGCATACGTAAGTGTGTGGAAAGGTAATAAAATTGTTGATATGTCATTCCTTAGTTGCCATTGGTAAGTTGTAAGGGTGTTGTTGGTAAGGTTGGGATTTGTTGAGTTGATTGAGTGAGATCACGGTGGTGATGACAAGAGAAACCTGGAGGGGATTAATCAGTTTTCTACAAAATAAAACATTATATTGAAAATATAAATAAGATATGATATCCCTACTGAGGGGATACCAACTTAAAATAAAATGTAATTAACTTGTAATTTACAGAGAAAGTTAAAATTTACACAGCATTTAAAACATATATCAAATCATTAATCAGGAAAGTTTCAGCTTTTAATAGTTATTATATTATAGTTATTAAATATAGTTATTAAATTATTTGAGATTTTGTGCTCCTCAAGTAACACATTTTAAAATTGAGGTGAGAATTTTTCTGTTAAATACTCATGCACATTTTGTGTCTACTACTATGTCTGTGTGTCTTGTAAAGGCATAGATAAAACAGAATATCGATATATCAAGTAGTTAGTCCAAATAGCTGTTGGAGTAGTAAGAAATCTTCTTATATTTAGTCTATGAGGGCTGTTTGAAAACTGTCTTCATATGAAAAGAAAAAGAAATTCAATTAACAGTCCAAGTCAAAGTAGTAAGAGAAGTCATTAAGAAATCTTCCTGTATCTAGTCTGTTTCCTGTTGTCTGAAAATGATCTTTATAAGAGAAAACTGGACTAAAAAGAAGAAAAAAATGTTTTTGTAAATCATCCCAACAATTTATGGATTATAAAGATTTGGGATTTACACTTTATCTGCTTTCTTTTTTTCCTTTCCTTTTTCTTTGTGGATGAGTTGAGTATTTCCACAAAGTCAAATTTTCAGCCCCTCAACCTTCCACACCTCCATAAACAAAGATTATTAGAAGGTGTCTGTTGATCCAGGTAACTTCTAGGGAATTTTAATAATTGAGAACTATTTCAAAAAATGATTTTAGCCTTTTTACAAAAATGTCTTCAGTATAAATCTTGATAAAATGGTTGTGTGACTAGACACACTGCTTTTTTTCACCAAATATAACCTATTTTGTGACAGCAGATGTGAGTCACCCAGTAATGGCCTACAAAACTATCTTACTAACCTCTCTTTTACATATATAATATAACTTTGAAAGATTTTAAAGCAAAATACATGGTATATAAAAGTATAATTTTAAAGATTAGATTAAAAATATATATTTGCAAAGAAATGATATATTGGTTGGACCAAAATATTGTAACATTTTTCAAATGGGATTTGAACATGTGATTTAGTTTCATACATGACGGAAATTGATGACATATATACATATTCTAAAAGGTGATATTTCAATGTGTTCTCTATACAATTCGTGTGTGTAGTGCATTTTAAATGCTTTTATGTTAAAAGTGAAAATGGAAGAAATTGAGATGTATTTTTATCATTTGATGTTCTTTTATTTCTGGAAAGGAAAACACTCTACAAACAGCAAAAGAGACATGTGCCACTTACGGAGATCGTGCTATAGCTGAAAGTACTGTTCATAAGTGGTTTGCTAGGCTCAGAAGTGGAAATTTTGATTTGGAAGACCAAGAATATTCCAGCAGGCCTGCAGTCTTTAATGATGACCAAATCGAAATGCTGATTATCCAGGTCATACAATGGAAGAGATTGCAGAGATACTCGGCATATCTCATATGAATGTTGTAAAACACTTAATACAGGAATCACTATAATGTTTGAATGATTCATAATTTAGCAGGAAAAAAATTAGTCACTGTTAACCTCTCTCAAAACCAGTCTACATCTGAAGAAGGTGATGCTGTATACCTGGTGGTATTGGAAGGGCATTATGCATGAAGAGCTCCTTCAGCAACATTAGGTGTTGAATTCAGACAAGTACTATACCCAGTTAGAACAATTAAAGTCAGCAATTGATGAAAAGTCAATCAAAAGTCATGACCATCATGTCAATGCCAGACCTTATGTCACTGCAGACCCAGTAGAAATTGGTACAGTTTGGCTGTCTTGTTACACTCACTGACCATATGCCTTTATATTATCAGTTTTTACAATCCCTACAAAATTCCCTTAATGGAAATTCAATTCAATTCTCTGGAAGCCTGTAAAAATGATGTAAATCACCCAGAAAGATGCCAAATTCTGGGAGGGTGGAACCATGAAGCTACATCAAAGATGGCAAAATATGGTTGAATTTATATACAAATATCTAAATATTGTCTTTGAAATTCACTTTAAAATGCTATGAACTTGTGTTCTCACCCAATACTTTTGTTTTCCAAAGAAAAAGAATGATGAAGTTGAGAAGCCTACATTGATTTATTACTGAAGTAAAAAAAAAAAAAAAAAAAAATTGAAATTTTTTATTCATCTCTAATAGGTTAGTAGAACTTTAAACTTTTAAGCAAATATATTGTCTCTGATATTGTTGTGAATCTTTTTTTATCTCTTTCTCTCTCTCTTTATTTTGGGGTAGAATAATAGTCTTTTTTCCTCACTTTCACTGGCAACAGATGATTACTAAAGCAAAATAAAGGTTATGCACTGTAGGGGAGTTATGACTCTGAGTAAATAATTATAAACACCCTTACATTTATATATAAAAAAATACTTGTAAAATCAGAAATAGCAAGACGTGGAAACAACAAAATAAGTATTATTTATTATCTGGTTGTTATGTGTTGTTGGAGACACAAGAAGTAATACTGAGTAAATTGTGTGTTTGGGGGTCAAATGTAGATCAAATATAGATCAGAATCTGACAGAATTATAAGATAAAGAATGTTTCATATGTGTGTAATGAGTGTCCATATAATTTAGTTGGAAAATAAAAGTATCTGGGTTTTCTTATCTCAAATTTTTGTTTAGTGCTAAGAGATAAATGTTACTATTATGGCCTGAAAAAGGAAAAGGAGCTGAAATTTTTGTTGATGCACATGTTGACAGCCTACCTGTGTTAATTGCTTGTCTGATCGTGTCATGTGTTTGTGCATATGGAGGAAAAAAGTGGGATTGATCCTTATTGGTTTAGAAGGAGTGAATTATAATTGTTATAATTATTTTATTATTTTTCACACTTTAATTTTTATTTATTTATTTTTTTTATGGACACACCCCAGTGACAGTATAATTCATGTTTTATTTATGTATTTCTTTTTGTGTTTTTTTTAAAATTAAACCATTTTTGTTTTTAATTATCACAACTTTTTGAGACATCAAAAGTTTACTTACCAAAGCCAGAAATTATTTTTAAAAAAGTAAAAGTAATACGACTCTTTTATTTATTTATAAAATTTTTGTTAAAACTTAAGTTTAAAAGTAAAACAGTTTAAAAATCGTACAACTGCATTATTCATCAAATTATTAAAAGAAAGCATGTTTTAAAACAGATAATTCAATGTTCGATTTATTTATCTAAATAAAACGTTTAAAAATTAAATTTTATTTTCATCATTGAATATTGAAATTGTATTGAATATTTTATTTTCATTTTGAAAAAAGAAGTTTTTTAAGTTTGTTTTTTTTTGCATAAAACTTAAAGCGCATTAAAAGAAAAAAATGAAATTTTTGTTTAATGCGATTTCAAAACGTTCACTTCAGTGTTTATAGTTCATGCATTTTTTCCCCAACAAAATCTAAAAGATCATTACGTTTTGGTTGAATATGTATGGAGAGAGGGAGATTAATTAATAAAGTTAAATAAATAACCCCCTTAATTGTAGGGGGAACATTATTAACATGTCGCCCCTAGTAAAATGGGCGGCCAAGTTCTGATTGGTTGATTTTAAAGCGGCCATGTTTTGTAGAAAGCACGTTGTGAATTTTCTAGTTTTAACACATTTTGGACTTTTAAAAATCCCTCCATGAAATGTAGGGTGGCTAGTCAGTAGGAAATGACGTATTAAGACAGATTAACACGAAAATAGCACAACCACTGAACAAGTAAGTATATAAAAATATTTATACACGAATACGAGTGATAAAATATAGGTTTGCCTCTCATTTTTTAAATAAAGAAAAAAAAAAAACTATCAGGAAAGTACTTGTCAGTCGATGTCGCAATTTCACATTGTTTTTCAGTGAAAAATGTTCACCATTCGTGTTTTGTGACAAAGCTACTGCTTCGCCCCGTTCAATGATTAATAATTTCCTTTACTTACTTTGTTTTTATTGTGAAAATCTTAAAATTTTTTTAAGATCTTAGAAAAAACATCATCAGTAAACTAAAAACTTCGAAAAAATCTGGAAAACAAAACATTCTGAATTTACACAACTATTCTTTTTCTTCGCTTTTTAATCTCAAGTTCTGTTAATAATTATCACTGATTTTAGAAGTCTGCATAAAATTTATATGTACAATTGAGAAAGAAAACCCAACGAGCAAAACTTTGTAGAAGAAAAAGAAATTTTGCTGAAACATTTTTTCTTACCGGCATGAAACAATTTGTTTTAAAAACGTCTGTTAGCTGATAATCATCGAAGGATTTCTTTAAGTACAAAATACGGTAAGAAATTTTGTAATTTTGTTTGTAATAATTGAACTTTAGACTTAATTAGAGAACTTTTCCACGAATATTCAGAATATTGTGGACTACTTTTTTTTTTGCTTTTTAAAACTTTCCAACAGGTTGACTTTTATGTTCAATTCGACATTTAAATTTAAAAAAATCATGAATGTGATGGGTACTTGTTTCACTTTCCTGTTGTTTTTATTTGACAGTAGCAAAAAATTGTTTTTGGATTATTTTGTCTTTTTTTAATTACCACTGAAAACAATGACTTGAATTACTTTTCTTTTTTTTTTTCTACATAAAAAAAAACAAAAAACAAACTTAAAGCACTTCTTTTTATGAATTTAATAACATTTATCTTTAGTTTAACTTTAACGATAATCAATTTAAAAATTTGTTTTTATCGTTAGATAAGTTAAGTAAGTAATAATATAATAATGGCTTATTTTTTTATTGTTAAATGAATCAAACTTTGTCAATAGAAAAGCATTTAAAAAGGTTATTTGCTTTTGTCTTGTTGATCCTTTAAATTTTAATTTTTTTTTAGTCATTTTTTTGACTGAGTTTTACAATTTTTAGAAAAATGTTTAGTTTACCACTAAAAAAACAAAACAAGTAAAACTTGAGATAGTGAAAAAAAAAAAATTCTTAAAGGGGGATTGAGGGGAGAGAGAGATCTGTTAATAATCGTTATCGATTAATAATCGTTTCATTCTGGAAGAAAAGTTCCTTATTTGCGCTCTTAAAAGCAATTATCATTTTTAGTTTTTTACTCTTTTTACATCACGAAATTTTATCACCTTAAAAGAAAAAGTTTTTCCACATTTTTTGTTGTATCTCTTCAGTACTCTAGTGTAGAAAAAAAATATGTATGTGGTGGAGGGGGACAATTTTTTTAGTTCGTTCTTGAAAGCATTAAATTTTATTTTTTTACTTCAATTTCTTGAGGTTCGTTTTTATTTTAAAATCAAAACCCCATATAACAGAAATTGTACGGAACACTGAGAAATGTTTATTTTTAATTTAAATTATTTTTTAAAAATTAATTTCTAAAATTGAGAAAACATTCGATAGAAACCGCCCAATTTTCCTATCATCTGTCAACCTTTTTATAAGCTAAAAAAACCTGTGAAAACCTCAAACACAATTAGTTCCTTTACACATTGATGACCCGTCTTTTAAATTTTGAATTCGAAATGAAATATTTAACAATCATTTTCAGCTTGTAACCATTCATATTATTATTCAATGTTTTTCAAAATTAAAATTACACTTTATTTTGTAAGAAAGTGATCCGATCCTGAACTGTTTATCGAAAAGCGTCGATTCAATCGCCCTCGTGTAGCATTTTTTTATCATTTATTTTATTTTGGTACTCAACACCATAATAGTGGTGAGAGGTACCCAGCGAGAATCGAACTCACAGTGGTGGTCTGTCCGCAAGTTCAATTTGCTAACTAACAACTAACATTGTTTCAGTGTGTCATCGATACGGCCGATGTCCCTTTGGCTTTTGGCACTTTGATCTAGCTAGTTGTTTAGCAAGATTGTCTCGTTATATTACGACTGAGTAGTGAGTTTGATCCCATGCTTAGGGACTTTTTGTGCCATGTCTAAACTACGTTTAAATCATCATTATTCATTCATTATTGTATTTTGTTACTAGACTCTTGTGTTCCATCAAGAAAACAAAGAATTGGTCTTTAATGCTAGAAAAACTCCGTTTTTGAAACTATTTATGACAATTCCCCTTCCAATAACTCGGTTGTTTACGTTTTCTTTTTGGGGGGTGTTTTCACTTAGTTTTATTTTTTTACTTGAGGCTAAAATAGAAACCTACTTTTTAAAGCGATATTATCGAAAAATGTAATTTATGTAATATGTGTATGAGATCATCCAAAATGCTTTTTTAAGTAACATTTCATTTTTGCTATTCTTAGTAATCACTATTCACAGTAATTGACAAATGAGTTATGATGAGTAGTATTATTTTTGTTTACTTTGTAATTTTTTCGCGGAAGCAAAACCTGACCACTCATAACATCACTTGAGATTTCTTGACCTTCACAACCACATCCTACAAAGGTGGGGAGGGCTTCTTTATTATTGTTGTTATTGCGTGGTGGTGGGATCTAAGGCCTTTAACCCTCTGCCTAGTTTTCTTCCTGTCAAAATCGAGGATTATCATCTTTTTTTTTTCCTTTTTTTTCTTCTTCTCGAGAGTTTCTTATTACTGTTGCCAAAGGGAACCAGAACAAAGAACTGTTATCACAAGCAAAAACAGATTTCATTTAAACGTATTTGGTTGTCTTTGTTTTTTCTCGATTTGGGCTCTTTAACCAAGTAAGTAATTGCATTTACAGATCAGATCAATTTATATTCATATTTTATAATTAAATACCTTAAGAAATAAATTGCGGCCATTTTAAACAGCTGACTTATAAAAAAAAAAGGTACAGCACTTAAAAAAATCAAACTTATTTTTCTTTTGTTTATCAGCTGCAAGCAAACAGTTCGATATCACTTTTTTTATCCATAATTTTGTTTTGATTTATAATAATAATTGAAAATATATCTTCGGAGTAAAAATTATTCTGATTGAACTACTAAAAAATAGTACGCTTTTACGGTCAAGAAGTAGAAAATAACTTGGGGTGGGGGTCAGCATTTGGTTTTTTTTCTTGTTCTTTGATGGTTGACTTATTTTCCTTTAACTTGTTTTTCGGCTTTTCCTCTCTACCAATTCAAAGTAGGTTATTAAAATAAGTAAAGTTTGTAAGAAAAAGAAGCACGCTTTTTTTCTTCAGTGGAAAAAAAAATTAAGCTTCAGTCTAAGTAGGTAGCGCTTCTCCTTTGTGTGAATGAGGAAACCCATTTTATTTTTTTACAACGATTCTACTTTAGCTTTTTATTTATTTATTTTTAAATCTTTGAATTGCAATTTCATTCATTGTTGATCGAGAAATTAAAGTAAATTTTTGTTTGATGTTTGGGCCACTAAAAAATGTTCTGTATTTTATTTATTTTCTTTAACAACTCATAATTTTTTTTTTTTTTTTCACATGGCATGTTCTTAAGAAGTGTTCTCATTTTTTGACAATCCAGGGAAGGTATTTTTTTCTGCTTGTTTTTTAAAAAATTTTTTTTTTTTTTTTTTTTAAGGAAAAACTAGATTTTGACTTCACTACAGAATTGAATCTTCTCTTAGAAGACAGATTTGAATGGGGTGAGACATGCATACTAGTTTTTAAGTACGTAACTTTGACTCTAGAAAAAATTGACTAACAATAGCTTGCGGTTGTAGGGAAAGTTATGGAAGAAAACTAAAGGCTTGTTAGGATAGGAAAAATTCACAAATTTGGCTTGAGTTATTGAGAAAACATTATTTTCTTTTAAAATAGCTAATTTTGTATAAAATAGAACTTTATTTCATAATGATAACATTTTTGTTTTTTTGTTAATGCTATGTTTCTTCAGGGCGTAGCTGTATCATGAATTTCCAGATTTCCTTTTTTTTTATCTGGGAAATGCCACGCTTGGGAAAGATAGTGAAGCTGAAGTGCTTTCCTATTGCCTTCCCTTCTCCAATTTGAAATTCAAAGTTTTCCTTCTCTCTTGAGCTTGACAGATACCCCAGTTTAGAAAGCTGTTTTAAAAATTACTTATTATTTAATATAATTAAAAAAAATTAAAATATTTTCTTTTTCTTAAGCACAAGTTATGATCTTTCCCAACTATTTAAAAAAAAAAAAATGTACATTTATCAGCTTACCATCCATTCCAAGCATCAAACCAGGACAGTTTTCAATTTTTAATAGTTTCAGTTTTCATGACCTATCGGACCCCTTTTAAAGCTTCTAAATAATGAAATTCCCGACTAAACATAAAGATAAATACTTAGCTCTGCATTCATATTTGATTTTTCAGAAAGCTAAATTAAAATTTTAGAGCTCAATTTCGATTTTTTTATTGTATGTTTTTTTTGTTTGTTTCAAAGATGTTAGTCAAGAAGATCAAGATTAAATCAGGATTTGAATTTGCCTTCAGGATTAAAACTAGTTTAATCCCCATTTGCTAAAAAGTGAACTTTTTTTAAATAAAGAAGATTACGTGCTTAATTTCTGTTAAAACTTTTTTGTAATATGTCATCATGTCTATTGTTCTGTGCTTGTTGTTTATAATTAAAAATTGTTCATTTATGTGTCAGTAAAAGTCCTCTGTTAATCTTGGTATCAAAAATCATTTTCAGCAAAGTAAAGATTGATGAATAAATTAAATTAGATAACTGAGGAAATATGGACACCACTGACGAAAATGTGTTCTTTTCTTTGTGACTAACCTTCCTTCAAATTAATGATTTTTTTTCTTTCATTTTAGTATCCATCCTTTTAGTTTTACTTTTATTTCACATAATTTTTTTTTTTAACACTAAAAGGTGTTTCCTGCTGTTTGATATCATTCGACATTTACTGTATAATTTATAAAAATAAATATACAGTGTATATTTATTTTTATAATTCCCCCTCAGTTTTCATTTTTCAAAGATACCATTCATTTAAAAAGAAAATTGTTTTACTATTTAACAGAATTGTTCTGGTTTCTTGATTTTTGTTTTTTATTTTAAGTCAAAAATTGCTAGAAGCAGCAAACAAACAAACTTAATTATATTATTTACGAATGGAGATATGCTCTTCCCTTCAAAAAAAAGTTACCTACACATTTCTATTTTTTTTTTTTTTTTTTTTTTTTTCCAATATAAAAATTGTTTTTATTTCAATTATTTTTCCTCAGCTTATCAGTTTCTTCACTAAAAATAAGCCTGGAAATTGGTTGATTATCAAGTGCATTTTCCTTATTGTCAATGTTTCTGCTTAAGTTTTTAATTTCTGCTCTTCGGTGATTCTTTTGGAACTTGGGATTTACTTCCTTGACAGTACCACCCCATGATATTTAAAAGGTCAATCAGCTATCAGACTAATATCTGCAGTTAATATTGAAAAACATAATTTTTTTTCTCTAATTATCAAAATTTAAAAATGCTGGCTGCATGACTTTTCATATAAGGCTAGATACAAAGTATTTTCCAAAATTTCTAGCAAAATGACTTCCCAAAAGAAAGACAATTATAAAAGATATTCTCTATTCCCCAGTGGTGTGATTTTTAAAAGGTTGTGGCCTGGATAATTTGATAGATGAATAGCTTGATGTTCAAATTTCCAGAATTTTGGGTTGGTACATTGTATTTGTTTCATAAGAGAAATAACTTTTTAGCATTTATTTGCCACAGTTAGCATTCAGAACCAGTTTTATGTATGCCAAATTACCAAGAATGTTTTTCATTATTGTAAACCAATTATAAAATCTGTCAAGTTTCTTTTAAAAGAGCAGCATCAGTACAAACAGTATAAAACTAAAACATGTAAAACTCGAGATGACTGTAACAAATTTCATTGAAAAAGTCATTTTGTGGACCAGATGAAAACAAAAATATCATGCTTAAAAATGATAATTATTTCTAATTATAACATTAACCAGATTAGTGAAAAAGCAACCTTATAGAAACTACTTTTGCTGGAGTAAGCCTTATTAATCTTTTATTCTCAACCAATACTTTTTTCTACTAATTTAATATTCGCATTTTATGAATTAATGACTTGTTGTATTTATTGTTGTTGTAAAATGTTTCCTTGCACAAGTTGAACCGAATATATCTTGTATTTATAATATATTCAGTAGCAATATCAAGTCACTTAAAACTTCTGAAAAATCTAGCAATCCCTAGTTGAACAAATTTAGAAAAAAAAATGTATAGCCTATTTAGCAATTGTACAGTCTTTTTCTTTCAATAATCTGGAAATTGTAGCATTTTGGAATTAACTTTACCATTTAAATGCTTCTTCTTTTCCTTCCAGAATCAACAATTAAAAAATGTCTGGGAAAAATGTTTGATTGAATTGAACTTCCTGAGTTTTGATTTAATTGTATCCTGCCAGAAATATCAAACAAAAATGCTTACCATAGAGCAATAATGAAAAAGTCTTGTAAAGACATACCTCACAAGATTTTGGTCTTTTACCACACTAGGTTAAGCCTTATTAAATAAATATCAAACAAGTATAGTAATTTTTGTTTATAAATTTCTCTCATTCTGACACACATATACACAAAAACACACACACACACACACACACACACATATATATTTAAAACTATTTAGTGTTTCTTTGTCTGGCACAAGGCTAGTGGGTAAATGTAGCAAGTATGAAAGCCTTCTTTACTTTGAAAATTAATATTCAAAACTTTGGCGCTTCACTTGGCATCTAGTAGAAAATCAGCAACTACTTCAGTCACCAGGTGTTTGCATTTTATTTGCCTTTTGCATATGTACCTATGTCTTTAATATTAAGTGAATTTGACAAAAAATTAAATCTATATTAGAAATGAGAATAGTAGAAAGAATTCCTTTCAAAATATTTCTTTGGTTAGTTTAAAATTGTAGATATTCTTTTTCTTTAGCTGGTTTCACTGATGAGAAGGACTTCTTTTTATCATTTCAAACACACCTCAGCTGCCCATAAATAGTACAGCTAATTTTAGTATGCCTCACTTTTCTCTGCTGCCTTGAATATACTTATAAGAAATCTGGTTTTCCTTGATTTCTCCTCCTCCTCTTTATATATTATTTTATCACCTCCACAATTATTTTATTGATATCTATTTTCTGTTTATTTTTCTCTTCATTTACTTTGAATACACATCTTTTGAAAAGAAAAAATGCCAACACTCTATAACATCAATTATGAACACAGCCTCAATGTGCTGGCCATGTTTGTAAAATAAAGAATTCCTATAACTCTAGACACATACATAAAAACCCATACATTCAGTTAAAAATAAAAATGACCCTTGATAATGGCTAATAGAATAGCTGAAAGCACTTGGATATGAACAAAATTTGAACAGTTTCTATATATATATATATATATATATATATATATATATATGCACTGGAAGTTTTTTGTCTCCATTGAAGATTTCAAATATACTCCTTTTCTGTTCTCAGTTGTTCTTTCACTTTCAGGTTGTCTTTCTTTTTTCACTTTTAATAAACTTAAGAATAGATAAGAAAATGTATTCAAGAGATGCTTGCTAACTAGGTTTATTTTAAAAGAAATTAATGGCCAGAAATTAGTTTTGTTTAAAATTGTTTGCTTTTGAAAATAATACCATATTTGTGACTGATGCATAATAATGCCTGCTTTTTCTCTGAATTGTTTGGATATAAGAAGTCTTCTTAGTCCCTGCATGAAGGGCTGAAGTGGAAGTAGGTGACATGTACTTGAACAAATGGAATTGGCAAAACACATTTGGATTCAAGTTACATCCATATCTCATTCCATTTTCTCTAATCCAATTCTCCTGACATTTTGTCATTAGTCATGGTCTTATTAACAGTATACCAAAATGGATGAACAAGAGAAAAAATATAGGGAAATTTTACACAAACCTCCAACCTACATATAAAGTTAGATTTCTTCTAAAGTGAGGATTAATGTTTTAATTAAATATATTTTTCAAAGGGAGAATTTCTTGCATTCAGTATGCTTAATCATCATCCTTTATAGAATAGTAGATTTTACAAGTACAGAGCTTGAATATGAATTACTGTTTTGGTGGTGGTGTTGGAAGGTCTGAAACCAAATTTTGAAACATTTGGTTCTGCATCATTCCTTTGTTCTCTTAATAAACAAAAATTGTAACCAATGAATGCAGAACTTCTTTACTTGTGAATGTTGACAGTATTAGAATTATTAGATTGATTCTTAATTAGAACAGCCTATTGGGATTATTTCAAATTTTGAAATTCTTCTCACAATTCTATACTTTTACAAATAAATTGAAAGTTCTTGGAGTTCATTTTCAGATATTTTTAATGCCACTCTTGCTTTTAAAGATGTTGAAGGAAAATGAGATAAGAGTACCATTTAAATAACTTAACACTATGCCAACATAGACAATCCATTGATAGTCATTTGATATTTTCTTTCTCACCTAAATACCTGATCTTGTGTCAGACTTTGTCTTGTTTTCATTAAATGATGCTAACAGTTGGAAAATAACTTTTCATGAGTCTTACTGATTTCCAATTTCTGATACCAAAATAGCCACTAACACAAACAAATGCTCATTTATCCCGCAAAATTTCACATTTCTACTAAATCATGCCTAAGGCAAACCCTAATTCTAAGCAAAAGGAAATTACAGATATTGACAAAACTGTACACTGGCTTGATGAGAAAGTGAATTTTCCCTACCACACCAGTTGAGTCATTTGTGAATTTATTTTATAAGAACAAAAAACTTTTTTTTCTTTCCTTCTGTGGCCATTTTGTAATATAATTCTTGGTCAGGTTTTTCTACTTGGGTATGTTTCGTATTCTGATTATTTACTACAGACTGATGGTGACTAAAGGAGAATTTCCCTGGTGGTCAAAATAGTTGCAGATTTTCCAGTCCAGATAAAAGCTATTTCATTCATTGCCTCTTTCATATCACAAAGGCATTATCAGTTTGACTCAATACACTTCCTCTTCTCATTGTAAATTCCCTTCTCATAATTTTACTGCTGCTACTGAGTGAGGTTTACTTTTGTAATTTAGCTAATATTACTTTCTCATAGCTGCAGACACACAGGAAGGCTTGAACACTAAATCGGAATATTTATTAACAAAAGGAGGTAAATAACTTTTGTCAGTTTTATTTCAATATTTATGTACAATTGGCTTCTACTTTGAACAAAGTTTTCCATCCCACAAATTGCAATTTTTTTTTCCACATCAATTGTTTTCTCCATACATTTATCATAGGAATAGAAAAACAAAATTTAAATAATTTTTTTTTAATTTACAAAAGTGTCATTTCTGCCTCCATTTCCAGTTAGTTTGCTAATTCTTCAAATGTTCTGTTGTGCTACAGGGCTTACCTGCACTTGCTTTTTTTTATATTAGGATTGTTTTCTAGTTTTGTGTGATCCAAACAAAATATACTTTGGGAATATAGGAGTATCCTTTTCAGAAACCAAACAATCTAGGACCAAGGTTAAAACTTAAATATTGTAATTAAGATTTTGGGAATTGATTTTTAATTTAGATCTATTGCTTTTTTTAAGGATTGGCAATTTAGTGTATAATCTGAATGTCTATAAAGAAAACAAAATTACAAAAATCAAAAAGTCTATAAAGTTGTTGATAGTCTTATGTCTTTTTGTTCAGTAAATTGTTGCAATTTTGCCTAACCGTTACATTATTCAGACTATTGTCTTCATCTTTGTCGCCATATTTATTACAATGTTTCGGACGTTTCTTCAGGCTGTTGGAATGCCGGACTGAACCCTTTATTTCGCTCACTGGGGTAGACTGTTCTAGTTATCTCCTGTTAATTTTTCCCTCTGAAAGTTCTCCACTGCCTTAACCGGGTATTGAACTCACACTCTTTGGGTCCTGTCACTGGATCTAACCAATGCCTTTATCCACTGTGCCATGTGTCCTTGAGGACATCTGTATGTATTTCTGGGTATTATAAACCTAATGTCTTCGGCAACCATTTTTACCAGTGCTCATATTGCAATTTTTGCTGGTATCATTGCAGTTTTTACCAGAGCTCATATTGCAACTTTGTTGCTATTATCGCTTTTCTCTGGCACTCCTTATTACTGGTTCCCATATTGTATTCATTTCTATGCTTGGTCAGCTCAGGAGATTTTTGTGGCCTAGCATATGTGCTGATTCCTTAAGTTTATGAATTTTCCAATGGTGTTCCTTGTCTATGATCTCAACCTGATCCCACAGAGGGCGGTGATCTCCCTTCTCTCTCCATATGTGGTCAGCCACGCCTGATTTTTCCACTTCCCCTCGTATTGAACATGGCACGTGAAACTAGAACGGTCTACCCCAGTGAGCGAAATAAAGGGTTCAGTTTGACATTCCAACAACCTGAAGAAGACCAGAGCATACAATGGCCGAAACATTGTAATAAATATGGCGACAAAGATGAGGACAGTAGTCCAATTCATGTAAATAATATACATAATACCTTATCTCAGTAATATAGCCAACTGTTTTACTACTAGATATTTCCAGCAATGTTATATTTTGTGGATCATCCTACAATAACTAGCCAGATTAGTTTTATTGAATGTTTTGAATATGTTGACTCTTTTTAATAGTAAGTCTTTAGTCAAGATTAGGGTTTAGTAGATACTTTCAGACTAGAACATAGTCTTCAGTTGTATGCTTATTCTTAATATTGGCTTAATTATAATGTCATTGTTGTAGATGGCTGGTTTCATTTGTATCTAATTTATATTTGCCCTGATAATTGGCCACGTTGAAAAGTTTCTAATTAATCTTTCAGTATTTGATAAGTGATCTTGATTCATACTTTCAATATCAAATCTTGTTCCATACTCAACACAATAATTCACATTTTGTTGTCTTTGATACTCTAATTGTTCTACATTTTTATACACTTTGAGCTGTGTGGTGAGTAAGGTGGTAGGAGATTGGAGAGAAACTATCAAAGAAAACATTCTAGATAATTTCTCAGTAAGAACAGCCAATGGTGATGAGTATGATGTCAGTCAGTTATGTGTCATGCGTGATACACGCTTAGGCGATCAT
This sequence comes from Acanthosepion esculentum, assembly GCA_964036315.1. Taxonomy (NCBI): domain Eukaryota; kingdom Metazoa; phylum Mollusca; class Cephalopoda; order Sepiida; family Sepiidae; genus Acanthosepion; species Acanthosepion esculentum. The sequence goes on from OZ038510.1 coordinate 55,502,381, forward strand.
ATATCTTTTGATACAGATTTGTTTCTAACAGTAGGTTGCCATTTCTTTCTGTGGTAGACCAGTTGCCATCCAAGGCTATAGAACCCAGTCTGTCTTGCTATTTACCCATAGGTAGAGAGAGAAGAGGACTTGTACATTTCCCAAGGGTATTAGCACGTAATGGATTCGACTGGAATTCGAATGTCAACAGGTATAATAGTAAACCTATCATTTTTAGGTAACCATATGCCCCCTTCCTATATCTGTTGTGCTAAAACTCCCAAATAAATGAATTCTATGGTTTAAGAAAAGAACATTCATATATGTTTGAGGAGTTGGGGGTCAGCTGCTTGAAATCTACTTGGTAGATGAAGAGAGAGAGTAAAAATAAGAATAAGGCAGCAATTTTCAAACTTTTTTTACTGCAACTCACAGCAAGAACCACATTTTGCATTGCGACCCATTATACAGTGTAACCCAGATATAAGAGAGTTGTCAGGACCTGAGAAGAAGTCTCTTATATCCGGGTTTGGTCTAATTTATATACATTAACACAGGCTCTAATTTGGGACCAGATAAAATCTCTTATATCCGGGTTTCTCTTATATCCGGGTTACACTGTATCTACATGTAATAAATCAAAGACAAACTGTTGACTAGGTTCATTTATTTAGCATTGACAATTTATATGTATATTTCTTATGATCTGCACATTTTGTAATTGTGTGTACCTATTTGTGTAAATATAAAATTATTACTTTTAGAAAAACAAATTTAAAGGAAATTCTGTCACTCGGTCCACAAGTTTGATGAACAAGATACATAAATTCAATGAGAACATACTTTATATATATATATATATATATATATATATATATATATATATATATATATATATATATATATATATATATATATATATATATGTGTGTATGTATATTTATATGTATATATAAATAATATGGTGAAAAACTAGTGATGATTTATGAGTTGTGCAACATTTAGAGTTGTTTATATTCTGCACTGTGCTCTCACTTGTGCATTTATTTATTTATTTATTTTTTGTCATGACCCATTTTATTTATCTCAGGGATCCACAGTTTGAAAAATCTAGCTAAGGCACACAAAAAGAGCAGGGAAAACCACAGGGATTTTCTTCTGGAGCTGTTATACCTTGTAGTAACAAGATCATATTTGTAATAAAACCTAGCAGACTAGTGTAAAGCCATCATAAAAATTTGTTGAAAAATGTTTGTTTTTCTTCCCCTTCCATATTTTTGTAATAGTCTTAAGTAAAAGAAATCACTAGTTCTTATTTTTCAAAGAACAACTTATCAACTGGAAATCAACTTTATTCTAAGTGTATTCAAGAACATTTTTGAATGTCCAAAATGATCTAAATTTGTTCTCTGCTTTCACTAAGGTTATTTCAGTCTTAACAAAATACCTGTTTTAACATCTGATATGGATTATGTGAAGTAACAAGTTCCTGAATTTCTCATTAAATTACTTTTATATTTTCATCATGATGAGGTATTAATTTCAACTGAATAAATATTAAATAAATTAAAAAGCAGTAACTGAAGGAGGCCTAGTCGTTAGCAGGAGAGGCATTAACTGATCTTAATCAGGCCCTGCAACTACTAAGCCATTGTGTTGCTATGTTTTTTAAAACACTGAATTTTCATCACCAGTCATTAATCTGTCCAAAATTGTAAGGATTCTTTTATAAGAGGTGTAGATGCTCCCTTTTGCTTTACACAGTTGGTTTTTGTCAAATAAAGTGTAATATATTTTCCAAGTTTAGGCACCTTTTCAAATGATGGTAAACTGTTGACTGGCTTGAGTTTTTGAGCAAATTATTCAGCCAAAAGCAGGTTATTATTAAACTCAAAAGAGTGCTCCATTTCTGGAACCCATTTTTGTAAATTTTTAAATCATCTTTGCCAATTTAGTAAAGTATGTATCCTATAAATACCATAATTTTTTGGATTGCTTCTACAGCATCACGTACATCCATTTTTCATGGTGAAAAAGTAACTTACTTATTTAAAACAGTATAAACATCTATTAGCATATTTTGTTATTATTTTTTAGAATAAACTATCATACATTCTTCCACTATCAGATTTTGAACATTAATTATAAGGAGAACCTGAGATATAGGTTATCCACAGCAAAAGATGTTTACATTTCATTGATAGCATTTAAGTTAAACAATTTTTTTATCATAATTGATTCCTGTTATAATAATAAATATCATTTAACATATTTCTTGTTATTGTGAAAAAGTCTTCATAATTTATCAAACTTCTTTTTAAGGCTTTTTCTTTTTCCTGAACAATTTAAACATTTCATATTGTGTCAATGAACTATAAATGCTGTATGCCTTTGTAATTTTTTGGTGGAATAATACTTGTATATACATATTTGTTCCTGAAATTTTCTCTTTCAAGGGAAAGCAACCTATTTGACTAAGATGATTTAACTTTTTTATTGTTTCTGTACAATGAATATTGGAATCTATGAATGTCAAAGCAAAACCGAAATCCTGAATACAACTTGTGTTTAATTATGGCTGGCTAACTGTTTTTATAATTGACTAAGTTAAAAAGTAACAAAGTGTATCTTTTGTAATATGTACATGTTTTTTTTTTTAATTTTTTTTTTTATAAGCAAATGTAAGATTTTATTTAACCAGTAATGAGATTTTAAACAAGAATTGTTCCAGGTTTTTACCTTTGACCATATCATAGTTTGTAAGTCCATTTTCCTTCAATATTTACAAATTGACTACTGTGTAAGAAGTCTGCCGTAACACAGTGGTTAGCAGGTTGATCTCGAAAGCTATTACTACTGAGTGCAGTTTTCTCTGAGTGTTTGTTATTTTAGCCTTGTACTAGACTGTAAAAATATCTACCAACTATGTTTATATTCACTATTCAACTATATTTATATAGATAAAAATTTGTTGTTTAATAGAATTTCTTTTTGCCCCCCCCCCCCCCAAAAAAAGAAACCTTTCTCATTGAAAAGAATTCAGAATTCAATCCTTTTATGGTTAATTGCATGTCAAGCAAGCTAGGTTGTTACTGCAAAAATGACAGTCTGATATTTTCTGCATGGAGTGATGGGGTGGTACTTGCTGGAGAGCAAATAGTTTCTTACTCACACTGACCTTGTTCACATTATTCACAGTTGAAAACAGCCAAATTTCCCCCTTGTATACTCTTTGTTAATTGATCTTAAATGTGTGCTGCCTACATTAGAACCTCTAAACTGTTATTCTCCTAACACATAATCAGAGACTAAATGTATTTACTATTTAGCATCAGGTAACTTTGTTGACATTTACACAACACATTGCCGGTCAAGAAAGACTGATCTGTTCTTACTTGGGATCCACGTGATTGTCTTGCTTATAACATGCCAGTGCATTAAAAATATACATTAACAATATATAATTGAATCAGTGTCTGATGAAATAAAATCATCAAAACGAATTTCTTAAGTTCTGTCATTCAAACAATTTTGAGACTTCAAGGATGAAAGTAAATATGAAAACCATGCTTGTAAGTAATTTAAATATTTTTTTTTATTCTTAGAACTTTAAGAAAGGAAGTGAATTTTGCTATTACTACAATAACGGTGTTGATTATAAATAATAATTTCTAAGATGAAGAGTTATCAATATTTATGTAATTTACATTCAGACTAATGAGCTCACTTTTGTTATTATCTCAACTTTTTGACAGTTGGGCCTTTTTTGGCCTCTTTCAGGTATCTGTCAATCCAGGTAACCTTCAGAGAATTTTAAATTGAACACTTTATTCAATCTACAGGGGTACATTGTTCTCATTCTGTTGTTCATGTGTAGGAATATCTTGTCTTGCTTTTTTTTTTAGTACTACTCAATTATTATTTGCCTGGTTTCCACTGAATCTGATTTTTGAAAAATAAAATTGGTATCATAATTGGTTTGGATTATTTTCTTGATATTTCTTCCTCCTCCACAACATTTTACAACAAATGAGGAAAAATAGTCAAAAGCAGTAATATACATTGATTTAAAATAACAAAATTCGGACAAGAATTTTCCCTTTTTTTTCTTTAAGATATTTGTCATTTAAATATATATGTAAGCACCTTGGCAAACTTGAAAATCTTTTCTTTAGCAAAGATTTTTTTAGAAAACGTTTAGTGCCTTAAGAGAATTTTAGATTTGATTTTAAAGAAAAAAACTTAGAAAGAAATATTGTTGATTCTTGGATTTTTTCCCGAATGTTTGAGTGCATTGTCCAGTGACTTTATTTTTACTATTTTGTTAATCACTGTTATTAACCAACTAAACTTGTTTTGTTTATTATCTGACTACAATTTTACTTACCCTGACTATTGGCAGAATTAGGATGGTGACAAAACAGCCTTCTACACTTAGCAGGTTTCAATTTTTTTCACTTTTTCTTGTATGGTATTTTAATTTTTCTGAGTATTGAAAACTATCTCAGGTCAATGTTCAAATATTATTTGAATGAGAAGAGGACTTTAAAATGATTATTATACCCCCAAAATCCTGCTGTAATCTATTGAATATCTATGTTCACATTGAAGAGTATTTTTGCCCTTCCCCATTCTATACAATTACAGATTCATTTATTAAATGATCCTTTGTTAGTGTTCCTTATAACTTTTAAACCTTGTCAAATGTGGGTTGGGGTTATGTCTCTTAGTTTTATTTGGTTGGCTTTTCTGACTTGATTGGCATTCAAATCAAGGATTTGATTTTGACCCCCCCCCCCCCAACCCAACCAGTTTGTGTTTGTCTTTTTCTTTCTCAACATATACATTCCTTGTCTGCTTACAATGACAATTTCTAATGAATCGGCCATTCTTTTCTACTCACTTATTCAATTAGGCGCTATCTTGATTTCACCAACCTGTTATGGATGTGCCCTTGCCACTTTACTAACCCATGGACCTTTAACAAAGCCATTTTTTTCTTAGCTTTAACTGATGTTCAGTCGTAACTAGAATAAAGAGTATGAAGCCAATACATTAGAAAAATTTTGACAGAATAATTTTGATCAGTGAAAGCAGAAAACAAGGAATTTAAGAAGCGACATGTATCTGAGCAAGGTTAGAGCACTTGCTGACCAGCATATAGTGACTGAAACAATTACATTTAAGATACATGTCCAAATAGAACACTCAAATATTTTTTATTTTTTTGTTAATGAAAGCTTGTTTAAACCATTTTATTTCATCCAGCTGCTGGTTATGTGACTTTTTGTTTACGATTTCTGGTTTTCTGACAGTGAAGACTTCGGTAGTCAGGCATTTTTTGCAAAATAAATTTCAAAATCATTTTCAAATTGTTCAAGCAAATGAAAAATTTAGTTATTACCCTATCATTTAGAGCAGATGGTAGAAAAAAAAAGTTAATCTTATTTGTTTCAAATATTCCTTCCTTTTGTTAAAGGAATGATCTTGATTTTCATGTCCAAGTTGATTTGGAAATCAAAATCTTGAAAATTGTAATTTTAGATATTGGATTCTCATCATATGTTTGTTGGATGGGATCAGTAATTTGGTTAGAAAATCATTTTCAAGCAGTTTGAATTTCAGCTGATAATGTTCATGTTTACCTTCTTACTCTTGGATAAGGCATGAATCCATTTCTCCTCCTCTGTTTTGTTACCAAAATATCACTTCTCTGCATGCCATGACAATTGATAAAGGGGGACAAATTTTTCTCATGACAACTTTGCATAGGCAGTAAGACCAAAACTGTTATTCACCCTCTGCCATCTACCAAGTAAACTTTGACAAGATCCAATCAATCAAATTTAAATGAAAGATTAGATTTTTAATTTTTAACAAATTTATTTTTATTTTCAACAGGTTTTCTATAGAAACTTGACTCATTCCAGACAAATAATGTACAATTAGTGTTCATAAAAATTATTGATATGGTTCAATAAAAAGTAGTTTTGTGGATATAATTAAATTTTAATACACTAAATAAAAAGAAAAGGCAATATTTTGATAAATTTTTTTTTTTTAAATTCTTGTATCCAACAAATTTTTTTGAAAATTAAATAAAACCTAAATAACAAATTTTGGTAAGGGACAAAATTTTAATGTCATATTTAATTGTCAGTGTATCTTTTTAAAGCAATAACTTTCTGTAATCTTTTCTTGTGATTTTTCACAAAGTTATTCTAATCTTCACTTATTTTTTTTTTTCCACTCCTCTTGACAAATAGCCTCTATTTCTTGGAAATTTTTAGAATTCCTTTGCTTTACCATCACTTTCAACTGCCTCCATCAGTCTTTTATTGGATTAAAGTCTAAGCTTTGAAACATCAATCCTGTTTATCTTGATCATGACTTCACTAAATTTGAAATATGCTTAGGATCATTGTCTTGCATGTCTCATAATCTGGTCCCTAGCAAGTTCCTTCAAGTTGTGGCTCAAAACATCATGTATTGCTCCTTTCTCATGATGCCATCAACTTTAATTAAATGTCAGGGATCTTTTGTTGTAAAACAGTTTCAAAACATCAAACTACCACCTCCTATGCTTTGCTGTAGGGACATTTTTCTTTGTTAGATGTACTTTGCCACTTTCCTTCCAAACATGTCACACATCATTGTGACCAAATAACTTTATTTTTGTTTCATCAGACCCTACTATTTTCTTCCAAAATTAATATCAGTATGATCTTTAGTAAACTTGAAACATACCTTCAAATGTTGAGGCTGCAAAAGAGCTGTCTAGGACAACATGCTTTCAGTTTTCTTCTTCTTTCAAGAATTCTACCCACTGTTCACTGAGAAACCGTTTCACCCATAGCTGCTAATTCATCAGTTACTTGTTTGGTAGTCACTCGATGGTTATTCTATACAATTCTCATTATCCTGTGTTCTCATTCTGAAAATATTAATTTACAGCCTCTTCCACACTTGCTCACTACAGTACCAGTCTGTAAATTTTTGTAAATAATGACACATACAGTTGACTTAGACGATACTTACTGGCAATTTTGTCACAGACTTCATCATTCTTATGACACTTCAGTTTCATTTCTACTCTGTTCTTTTGTCTTTGGTATGGTGACAGTTGTTGCATTGAATGAGAAACAAATCTGAATTGTGAGTAAATTTTTGTTCTTCAAAATCAACAGTGTTTTGCATAGAATTTTTTTTAGAATAGAATCTTCTAGAAACTACATATTTATGAGCTCTATATAAATACACAAATTTTCAAGTTTTAAAATGAAAAAATTTTATTATGCTAGTAACTAAGGTTTTTGTTTGAGTGGGTTTTATTTAAATAATTTTCAAAACTGTTGAATGAAATATTTTTCAATTTTACCCCCAAAAACTACATTTTATTAACAATGTCAATAATTTTGCCGATCATTATATGTTGTGTAAGATAAGTACAAATAATATATATAGTAACAACAAAATGGTGGGAATATGTTTACTTGGAGCAAAATATTCCCAAATGACTTTCAAAGAATTCAGACAGCAAACCATAAATATATTTGGAATAATTTCTTGTCTCAAATAACAGAATTTTTTCTCAAGAGGCAAATTGAATTACAATTTTTTTTATTTGGTCAGTGTAATTTTTTAATTTTTTATTTAATAACACTAAAAAACTGAGTACACATTTGAAAAACTACTTTCACTGGAAAATATCATATACCTCACACATTATCAAAAACAGTATTGTATAGAAATTGTGGTGTTCACAACCAGACTCTTTTAATTAGTCTAATAAATTCACTAGGGAAGTGTAGTGCATTTCTTGAATGTAAACTGATTGTTAGGTTTGCCTGCATTGTTAAGCTTTGAGAAAGAATCACCAGAAAAATATACAGTGTAACCCGGGTATAAGAGAGATTTTCTCTGGTCCCAAATTAGAGCCTATGCATATATAATAGACCAAACCCGGATATAAGAGAAACCCGGATATAAGATGACTTCTTCTCCAGTCCTGACAACTCTCTTATATCTGGGTTACACTGTAATTCAGTGATGCAATTATTACTCAACATACAGTGTAACCCGGATATAAGAGAAACCCGGATATAAGAGATTTTCTCTGGTAACAAATTAGAGCCTGTGTTAATAAAACAAAATAGTTCAAACCCGGATATAAGAGAAACCCGGATATATGAGACTTCTTCTCCGGTCCCAACAACTCTCTTTATCCGGGTTACACTGTACGTCTATCTATGAAGGTTAATAAACAACTGACCAAGAAGGGATTAAAAAAACATTTGGTCAGATTCAGGGGAAACTGAGAACTTTTCAGCATTTCTTTGACTGCTTGTTTGTATATCTGTGTGTGTTTCTCTGTCTTGTATATATTAGATGCTGAAAAGTTCTCAGCCTGGATTTTTTTTTTTTTTTAAATCTAATTTTTGTCCATTTCTTTAGATTTTCAGAAGTGTGGAGTACTTTTCAGCACCCTCTTGTATCTATTTTCTATGGCAAATCTATCTTGTATTACTTTGAAAATTAATCTCAAATTATAGTTTTCTTTTCATCCCATCTCACATTACAAAAAACTGTTTTTGATAAAATAATCAACTTAAATTCCAAACATCTTATGTTACAAGAGACATTGACCTTTTCTTAAAAATGTGCCTTCATTTCCTTTCCATTCTCTAATTTTTCTTTTGTCCCTTTCACTTAACCATGTATATAAACATCTGTCAGATCTAAACATCTATTACACAAAACCAACATTGGCACTATGGGACCAGCACATTAATAAATACTTATATTATACCAAAATTGCTTCTTTGTCTCTTTCAGATATATGTAGTTTGTTTAAAGTTTAATAAAAGAAATTACAAAATAGTGAAATATGTCTTGTACCCAGAAAGTCCATTTTATATAAATATGCATGTGTAAGAATTGGAATTTAAGACCCTATTTGTTTGAAGATTTAGAAATTGTATTATGTTTTTATAATTGCATAATTATCTTAGTAATGATTGTGAGCTGGATTGACTCTTGGACAATTCCTGGTCCCATTTACTCACTTGATAATTCAACAAATTAAAAACTCAAAATGCATGATTAAAGATTATGATGATCAATTTCAATATCTTTTTGTCATTCTATGTTATCATTAAATTAAAGATCAATATCATTTCCAATGTGTTTTAAAATGTGTTTAATCAGTAAACATGAATCTATTTTAAAATTATTAAATTTGATCTTGAAACAAATAATTTTTGTTAGAATATTTTTAGATAATGAATTACTATTCTGTGCCTATTCAAACAAGTATAATCAAACTTTGTTGTTATGATTATATAATATTTCAGCTGTTAAACACCCCAGCTTTCTTCCTGTCTGTTAAGTTTTATAACCTTTTCTGTATTGTGATCTTCCACTTTCCATGCTAAATTAATGTCCATTAGTTGTATTCACTTTGCCGTCATTCAGGGCTCCAAAATAACATTGTCCCTAAACCATCCTGAAAAGAATTTCAATTGTTCCAAAATTCAAAACAATTTTTTAACTATTATTTATAGTTGCTAATTGGATATTAAAAACAGCATTAAAATATTTAAGAAATAAATATTTATTTGATTCATTCAATTTTTGTTTTTAATGCAAGTATTACAATTTGTAACAAAATTTAAATGTGTTATTTGGGTGTTAAAACTATATGTATGACTGTCCTGACTCATATGGTGGGACTGAACAACCTAACCTTGGATGGAATACAAACGGTTCTTAGTCATTTTTTTCCAAGTGTAAGCTTATTTCAAGAAAGATATCTGAAGGGTTTGAACTGATTTTGAATACCGTTCTGATGCTGTATGGACTACAGATCCTCAAAATCTTTTCAGATGTGTCCCCTTTGAAAGACTATGACAGATTTGATACTGTCATATTTTATCCTTCTGTCCCTGCTTGTAAAAGCTGATGCTATGTTTTCAAGGTAGCTGATATTCTAAATGATATTTCTAATTTTGATTGTTGGTTCCCTGTGTATGGTGCCATCACCTGAGTTAAGGCCCCATGTACAAGTGGATTAAAGCAGTTGTTAAAACACATGTGATTCCCATGAAGTAGTAAGCTCAATCCCTGGGACTGGTGATGTTGAAGAGACAAGATAGCAACATAAAGGAGCATAAAATTAGTGACTTAACTAAGCATGGGAAATGGAATAGGAATGATCTACCTTGTGGATTGAATAAAGTGTTTGGTTTGAAATTCCAAGGTGAGTATAACAGATACCTGAAAAGGCCACACAGTAGAATTTAGCAAGGTATACAATAACCTTCCCTGAACCCATGCAGTATGCCACGAACTAAACTCAAAATTAATCCTTTTCCAGAACTGGTTAGTTGGCTTTGTGAACCAAGAGAACAAGAACTAAGAATTATGTAAAGAAAATAAACCCCACAAACTTTACAAAATAAGAATAAATAAGCATTATACTCCCACCACCACTGCTACTGATGGCTGGCATTAGAGAACTAATTTTTTTTTCCCTGTCTCTTAGTTGCAGGATTAGCAATCATATTAACTGTATTTTGTTTTGATTCAAATGGTGAGCCTTTGAAATAACAATAACCCTCTCTCCCAAACGAAGAAACTTTCTCCTTTCCCCTCTCTGAGTGTGGGAGGAGAATTTTCCCCTTTTTATTTTCAATAAGATTTGAATGGAGCAGGCTTCTCTCCTGCATTCACCTACCCTGCTTCCATTGAGGAAGGGAAGTGTGTAACTTCTCTTACCATTTTTTTTTTTTTTTTAAATAGTCAAGGTCAACCTGCACATCCCTCTGCCCTTTTCTGTGGGAGCAAGTGTCACCTGTCTTTAAGTTCTTGTGAAATGACAAAAGCCTGGGAGGCTTATACAATAACAAGAATGAGACAATGGAACTACATCAAAATTATCCCCCTGGACTCTCACTTTACAATTGCAAGTATCAAGTATAAACATATTTAATCCACTGCCCCCACCATAAGTTAGTTTTTCAGTTTATAGTTTTAGAACAGTGCATGTGAAAATAAAGATAACCTTTTGTGTAACTTTCTTCAATTTACAAAAATATGATGAAAAGAGACTCCCCTCTCCACTCTAGAATGGTATAATAGATTCTGGGATACTGGGCCTGTCCTTATTAAACAGTTAAAAAAAAAAACACTATGAAAGAGGAAATGGGTAGAAAATATACAACCATGTATATTAAGTGGCTTTTTCTCAAAGATGATTTTTCACCACCAATTATAATCACATAATGGCACATTTGAAGCGGAGAATAAATACTGAAATATTAATAAAATTAGTTTCATTTATTCTCGGTAAAAAATAAGCAACTTTTTCATTTATTTTAATTTTTTGTTTCAGACATTTGCTGTCATGACTCAAGAAGTGGCAGAGAGATAGACTTTCAGTCTCTCTGAGATTCCATTTATCCTGCTGAACCAGTTTGGTTATTATAATTATTATTAGTATTAGGACGAAAGGAATTGCATTTTCCCTTAAATCAAACCAAACACTTTTCAAATGTTGCATGTGAAATTACACTATTGTGTGTTGTAGGCCTCTTCTGCTTAAGACCATTCTTGGACAGTACAAGAGAATGTGTATGTGGGGGGGGGGCATTACTCATGGCAAAAAAATAGCATGAGTTTTTCATCTTTTCTTCCATCTTAAACTTTTACAGATATTTAGTTCTGCTTTTATGTTTGTCTATTTTTAACATTATAATGTTTGTATTTTTACTAGGTTTCACAAAATATTACCAGATATTACAAGAAATTGCTTATATTAATGAAAAATAACTACAGTTAATTAAGTTGTCTTTCAAAATATGAAATTATTTTCATTATCTGAGGGCTAATTAGAATAAATCAACACTACTCACAAGAAAACAAATTAGATTATATTCATTGTGCATATTTTTTATGACAAATTTGGAGTATCATTTCTGCTTCTGAAAATGTCAGTTACTTCTAAATTCAAAATCTGTATTTTGTGGTGGAAAATGTGAGGCCAGTCAATAAAAAGTACTCCTCATGACTAGAGATGTTTCTCTCTCTTTCCTTTTTAAAAACTGAAAATTTCAATTCTTATTTATTTTGTATCACTGTGCCTTAGATATGATTGACCCCACTAGCAATGACCCAAGATAATTGTGTTTTGTTTTTTTTAACTGTTGTGCAGCAACAGGTACACCTTCTTTTATAAGCTTATCCTGGTGATCATGATCAGTTCCTGTAACCCATTAAATGGGGCTAGCACTATACTACAGCAAGATAGCCTGACAGAGCCCATCCCTCTTTGGGATGGTTTTGAATTAATTAGACAGGTTGCCCTACCAAGGCTAAAGAATCTAGTCTGCATTGCTATTTAATCTATAACTGGAAGAGATAAATTCATTCCTTTCCCAGGGACATTAGCACAGAAAAGTGAAGGTCACAGATTCTGTCAAATTCCACTTTCCACCATTTTGCTATCTGCATATGTCTGAATATAATAGTGCTACATTCAGTTAGGATTTAATTTGAAAACTCGGTAATGATCTCTGCAAACATTAAGCTTAGAACCTCATCGTAAACTCGTTTTCACAATCATTGTTATATTTAATTCGTATAAAAAATTTTTTTCTCTTGTATAAAAAATAAAAATTGTTGGTAATCATTTTGAAAGTTAACAAATTTAAAGTTAATAAAATGATTGCACTGAAATTGTAGCTAATTGGCTGTATGCGTGTGCACGCGTGTGTAAAATAAACCAAAGTGGGGGCACCAATGTGTGGCTTTTGTTGGTGATGATGGATAAAAATCAGTAAATCATTGACTAAATCCAGAAAATGCAAATTGTAAAATTTATTTAAAAATAATTGTTTTGATTTATCGCTAATAAATATCAGTTAAAGCAATTCTCTGATATTGTCTTATTTTGACCGCCTTATTTCTTAGTTTTGTTTGATACAAACTTTTTAACTGGAGATAAGATAGTGACTGAAGTGTGTGGCTTAAGAAAAACCGACCGTTAACAGTTAACACGGTAGGAAAGTAAGTAAGGAAGGAGGGACAAGATGATATAACTTTTACTTCACATATTTAAAAATCGTCATTGTTTGTTGCCTTAGAAAGAGAAATTGAAATTAAACCTGTCACGTGCTGTTAAATTTTCATTCCCTTCCTTCCTTTCTTGCATTTCTGATAATTTCTACATAAAGAACACAAGCCAAACCAGAGAGACCTGTTTATCGTTGGTGCTTGTTCCCGGCAGTTTCCATGTCCACTCTGTAACCCACAAAAATAACCGACCAGTTAACGGTCGCGAATAATTTCGCGGGCTGAATCGTAAATTTTACGGCATACAATTATTATTAAATGATTCTTTGTAAGTATTTTCTTTTTGCTCTGCTTTTCTTTTAAAAAGCCAATTTTAATACGCGTTCTTTGTTCTAGCTTCTAACTTTTAGCTTTTTTAACTTCTAAATAAGCTTACTTTCCATTTTTTTCTTTTAGGCATTTTTCTAATTTCACTAGTGACTAAATTTAACTAAAACCGTAACACTTAAATTTATTACCTGCTAGTGTTAATTAATTGTATTAAAATATTCGTAATTATGCCTAGATAAATCTTTGTACTCTCAACTCAAACATATCTTTTTTGCTCATTCAAATATTGACTTTAAATTTCATGAAATATGTCCTTGATTAGCAAAGCAAACTTAAGCGAATCATTTATGATCATTCGCTTTGAAAAACTTTGTTTGCTCTCATTTGTTTATCTTTGAAATGTCTACACATTTCCAAGTCATAAATCTTGAATAATGAATTCTATATTCAAGAGAGTCAAGAATTGCAGAACAGACCGGCGGTTCAGTTGACATTTTCTTTTAGCCTTTATTAATTATTAGATTTTGGTAAGGAATCGTGCAACGTTTCGTTTATATGTGAACAATTTTGCTCAGTTATATGACAATTCAGTTACATCTAATTTTAATTAAGTCATTCATTTATTTAACACCAACGGTTTTTCACCACCACCACCACAGCACATACACATACTCAACAACGGAAGCAATTTTTTTTTCTAATACATCTTTCTTTCTTTAATAATGTAAAATGTTCCATAGACTTTTTATTTGAAAAAATAAAAACTTAATCTTGTTTTTGTTTAGTTTATCAATTTTAGGACAGATAATATAATTGAAAAGACTAAAAAAATATGTAAGTCTAACTTCTCCAATAATCGCAATTTATTTCTAAAAGATTTTTTTTTACTGTTTAAAAACCTTTCGTTATGCAGTTTTAAAAATATCTAGACTTTTATTTTTACTCCCCCCCCCCATCACAATGTTTCTCTCTCTACCTTAAGAAGATCCTAAGTTTAAACATTTTCAGGTAAAAACGTATTCTCTATTCAAATTTCTATGCTTGAACGCACCTGTTTAATCTGAAAATAGGTGCTCACAGAACACTGCTATACCACGTTCGAGGAAATAAGATTATATTGGAAGAAAAAAGCGGGAAAATATAGCTTGTGTTTATTTAATTTTTATTTTATTTTTGGCTTAAGTTTATTTTTGTCCTGTTTCTATGGCAACGGATTGAACTACTAAAATCATTTGTTTTGTGATCTGTTCGTTAAAAACTAGTCATAGTTGGTAAATTGATTTTCAAATAAGTTTCTAAATAACCGAACTTTAGAATAAGATTGAAATTTACACACTTATTTCTACAAAGTTGTATTCACTTTTTACTGCACGATTAATTATTTGGGAAGGATCCCATTTGTTTTCACTTGGATTTGATTAGATTATAAATTAATTTTTTTTTTCTTTTTCTGTCTCCTTGTCTTTCATTATTTGTTTTCATAGACAGTTTAGTCGACCGTTCAATAGTCGTTCCTTTTTTTATTAATTATCTTTTTTTTTTTAATAAAGGAATAAGAATTGTAACCTGAATTCAGGATTATTGCATAACTGCCAAAAAAAAAAACTGATCTTTCCTTTCACCTTAAAAAAAAAAAAAAATTCTCCCTCTCTTTTTCCAGTAAAATCTTTTTGACGTTATTAAAAAAAAAAAAAAAAAAATCAATTTCGCTCGAAATTTGAAGTCGCGTTCGGTTCACTCTTCTTGCGGCAGTCTTACTGTTCGTTGGGTTAATGCGCAATGTTCAGATCGACCTAAAAGTAACTCCATCCACTATTGTTTCTTCATCAATAATAATAATAATGATGATCGCAAACTGATTTAGTCCTTAAATAATTACCAGTTGCTATGCTTTTTTGATCCCCCTCTCCCGTTATAAACAAAAAAGAATTTTAAATAATGTATGGTTTCTTTGGAGTTAAGTTTTAATTTTATTTGCAAAATAATAGTTTAGAAACTAATCTTTACTGAAAGAAAAACTGATTTTCTTATGTAGTCTTTCTTTAGGCATTTTTAAAACATCAGCACGTTCATTCGTCACTCATCGAATCGCCATCATAGACGAAAAATGTAAAGTAAAACTAAACAACAAATGTTAAAAATCTCTTTAAAAATCCAATATTTGTCCGAAATATGGGCTTCAAAATAATTTTGTAAATTTAATTGGATTTTGTAAACGTAACGCTTACTCTTAGCTGAAAACAACGAAAATAACGTTTATTTACGCACAGTAATCTGTGAGGACAGAGGTCAATAACAATAAATAACTTTTTCAATTTTTTTTAAAAAGCGCGGGAAAAAAAAACAAAAAACTACAGAATACCAACAGTGCAATAATCAAGAAATTGGTATTTATGTTTGAAAAAAAGTAAATTATCTTTAACCATAAGTTTAAGAATATCATTTTTATTCTATACGATTTTATGTAACTTAGACTATTTACAAGTGGACTATTGTTCTCATTTTTATGTTTGTTATCACAATGTTTCGGCATTGTGCCCTCCAGCCTTCATCAGTTGTATGTTAATCCTGGTAACCTAAAAGGAATTCTAAACTGAAATATATTTCCACAATGTTTTTTACCTAAATAAAACTATATAGAATGTGCTTTTTTAACATTCTTGATAAGTTCTTGGGAGATATGACTTTTTAAGTGAATCAATGTAAATTTGCATAACAAATTTTCATCAGTGGACATGATAGTTATTTAGTATGTATGGATAGTAGTAATTCTTTCACATAAAGTTGTTATAAGTGTACTAAGGTTTGGGGGGGGTGGCTTGTTAGGACAATGTGACAACACCCAAAAAATGCATTTACTTTCTTTTCATATAATCACCTGAAGATTTTTCAAGATGACTATTTTATACAGACAATGTATATGCCAAATTCAATATGGGAATTTTTTTTAATGCAAAACGGTGACAGACTTTTTAAGTCTGTGTCACTGTTTTGAGACCGAAAGACATTTTTATAATTTTCTCTGAAAGGTGTGGTTATGGCTGTTCTTGCATTATCTCCTTGGTCACAGTAACTGATTCTGATTGTAAATCTGTTTAGAAACTATTTTGTAAAGCTGAAGAAAAATCTTAGAATGTTTATGGTAATTCCATTCAGAGTTCAGTATATTCCCTACATAGTAACCAGGCTTAGTTATACAGATGTAAGGGGGACATCTTCAAAGGTGATACCCAAAGACAACATGATGTATTAATTATATTTAATTGGTGTATCCTTTGTAATTCTACTCTAGTTATTGAGTTGGGTTTTTTTTTTTTTCAGATGATAGACATCTGGCTATCATATTGATAGGTTGATCTGTTGGAATGCTTTCATTTATTTTATTTTCTGATGATCATACACTTTATGAACTTTCATTTTGTAGCATTTTCCTCTTATCAATGTCAGTACAAAGCTACATTTAATGAAAGCTTATTGTACTTTTATTAAAATATCTATGAAAATTAGAGATGAATTAATCTCATTATTCTTCTTTCCACTGTTTTTGCTTCTACATTGTTTAACCTTCCTTTGGTGTGAGTGACTTGCAGTTGTCCTTTTTCTTTCTTTTAAACATTCCCTTTTCAGTTACTTTTTTTTTCTTTGTGTGTGTGATAAACTCTAGGCTAGAGAATGCACTTGTTGAAATGTAATGTTCCAAATGAAGATGAAGATTCTAGTCTGAACAATTCATTGAATAATTCACTTCTAAAAATTCAATTTATAAAGTCTTGTCAACTGTGCATATATATATCCAATGCAAATTTTCAGACAATAGATAGTTGTGATATTATTTTCGTATTTCAGAAGGTATGCATCAAGTTTTTCCTGCAGCCTTTTCTATCATATCTAAGAGAAAGGAGCAAAGATGATGCTATTATTAAGTCCAGAAACTTTCATTCTCACCAATGAACCTGACATACTTCAAAATGAATGATGGGGCTGCCACTAATCCAGTCTTTTTTAAAAAAAATTTTTTCTTTATTTGATAATATTAAATTTACATAAATTTTAATTTAATGCCTTGATATTTCAAAGAAAAAGGTAAAGGCCTGTGATTCTGAATAGGTTTTACAACAAAGGTATTTTGTATAATGTATCTTTTCAATTTTATAAATATTAATTTACTCCTCCTATTTATCAACTAAATCTCTGCTGCTTGCCTAATAAGGAAAGAAAGTGTGTGTGTGTGTGTGTGTGTGTGTGTGTTTAAGAGAGAGAGAACATGCACATTTTTTGTTCATTTAAAGATAAATAATTTGTTGTGTATTTAGTACAAAGGATTTTCAGTTCCATTTGTACTTTCTTCAACTCCATGCCAACAAAGAAAATTTCTAGACAAAGAAAAAAGCTTTCGTTTTGATTTTTAATCTTATTTATTGTGATTAAGTTAAACTAAAAAAATTATGCCAATGTGTTTGCAGGTAGGTTTTCTTTTATTTTGAAATTTAATAATTTTCTTCAATTTACTTAAAAATCAGCTTTTAATATTTTTGTTTGGCTTTCATTCCATGTAAATCTTCCATTCAGGATTCTTTTAAAAATGTAAATGCAATATGTACAACTCAAATTCTGATTTCATTTCACTCTCAACAGTGTTTTTCTTAGCACAGTAGATAACTTTCACATCCTTACCAAGTGCCCCATTATTATAGTTTTGTGCCAGACTAGACACAAAACTATATTATTAGTAAATGACCACATCTGATCTGTAAAAATATGAACACCTTGACTAATCAAATGACTTTAATTCAAGCAGATCCCATTCTAGACTTGAGAAATAATTCTTATATAAAGTACTATTAAATATCTTTGACTTTATCCTTTTTTTTTCTTTTTTTAAGGCGTGCTTTGACTTAATAATAAAAAGTGCCTCTAGTTATAAGCAAAGGTGTTTTTGGTAATTTAGGCTAATCTGAAAAATCTTGTTACTCCATCCAAGATTTTAATGATTGCTACCCTAAATATTTTCTTCTATCAAAATAACTTTCCCTTTTCTCTATGTAAAGAAATCAACTAAGCATCATGTACAGGTCTTTTTTGCTGTGTTATTTGAATGGCAAATTCATTAAAAGCTGCTATAAGTTAATTGGTTGAGTTTATAATTAACCCAGAATATCTGAAAACATTTGAAATGGGCAATTATGATAACACACAGTTCAGTTAGTCAAGATTTTCTCCCTCTCTTTCTTGCCTCCACATAAGTACACAAAAATTTATTTAGAATCTTTTGTTCAAGTTTATATGCTTTCTTTCTCTCTCCTTCACCCTTCCCTTTTTCTGATAAGCCAAAATAGAACAACCACCCCAACAAAAAGGATGATATCGATAAGTTGTTTAATTTTTGGAATGATAATGTTTTTTCCCAGAACAGTATATTTGTCTCGTTTCCGAGTTATCTATATTTAGTATAGTCTTGATTTGAAACACAGGACTATATCTATTTTAACAGTAATACATTAAAATAAATAAATGGAATAAGAGCCCATTTTGGTTCCATCTATCTGTAAAAATAGGTACTATTTCAATGTATATACACTATACAGACAATAACAAACGCAATGCTGTTTTTTTTTTGTTTTGTTTTTTTATAAATATTTCTACATTTTAGCCTAGTCTGGTACAAGATCATTAGCTAGTTTTAATTATTAGTATTAATGAATTTAAAAATGGTCAGCTATAAATCAAAAACTTAATTCAGATTTAAATAAGATGACTTTTCATTTACAATGTTGTTTTTCATTGAAATTTAAAATGTTCAAGAACTGTTTTTATCAGAACTTCCTCAAAAGTAAAGTATTTTTAAAGTCTGTACTGTTGCCATGACAACTTAGCAGGAATTTTGTTTTGAGGTAAAGAAAACTTAAAAATTATTTCTTCAGATTTTTACTCCTAAAAGATTTATTTTATATATATATAGTCATCTCCCAAAAATGTGATACCTAAGGTTTATTATGCATTTTAAAAGTGAAAAATCTTTCCTGAAGCTTTTGTCTTAGTTTTAATTCCAAGCTAATAGATTAAATTTAATATTTTCAATAAGCAAAGTACTTTGCTGTATTCCAAACCGAATTTAAATTGATTGGAATGATTTTGATTTTTAATTGCTAAAATCAACCATGTTGACAAATCTGTCAACAGAACATAATTTTCTTTATTAAAAAATCTTTCAAAATTATAATATACTTTTCTGAAACTTTATTTGAGGAAGATTGATTTAAAGTTTCAGAATTAAAACAGATATTACTTACTTTCAGTTTAAAATATCACAGAAAAGCATTTTTTAACATGGAGGTGTTTTTTTATGTGGTGTTGACACATTTATCGATAACTTGATGATTGCAAGATTTAGATAAGGGGGGAAATAATTCTTTAAATACCCAGTAATCTTAAAATATTTTAAGCATTCTAATATCTTATTATATTTTATGTACTTTGGCTTTATGGGCTTACTTTTTGAGGAAATGTTAGAAATTTTTTACTATGGTTACTGCTATTATTTTCTGATAATAAACTAACCAATGTTTTGGGCTTTAAATCCCAAATAACATTCTTTGACTTTTATACTTCTTTGCTTTTTCTTTCTTTTCTTTTTGACATTAGGGAGGTTTAAACTTAATTTTTAATTTTAATTTTTCAAATATACCAAATAGCAATTGATCTGATATCAAAATCACCCTTAGCTTGTATTTTCTTTCAATATAAGTTTAATAATTGGAATTATTTCCAGGATCTATATTGGAAGTGATACATTGCACAATATAAATATGAATAGCTTTATATTCTGCTGTGAAACATGAAGTTGGCTGTGATGCCTTATAATCACTTAAGATTTTGAAACTCTTTCAAAGACCTTCATAAAGATGAGAATGGTTAGATATCTAGGGAAGAACTTAGATTGTTGGAACTGTTGAAATCTGCAAGAATATTGATGCTGGAGATTTATGAATATTATTTCAGGAATGGTAAGAAAAAAATAATCTATTCACTTTCAGTATTTAGCCTTGATATTTGCCGTCTTTTGTCACCTTCACTATAAGATCTTTTTACCATTTTCATTTTTCCTAACATCATTATTTTGTATTCCTTGATTTAATGTTCTTATTGACTGAATCAACAATTTGAAAATAAAATATAAAATCACAGGTACTGTTTGTAGGACTTGCATTTTAATAGTTACAACACAAGTGAATTTGTCTTAAAGAACAAATTGTTTTTCCAGAGCTTTGAGATAACTGGTGATTGTATTTACAACTTCATTGAGATTTTAAATGATTTCCAAACAATGATAAATGGTTTAAAAACAAAATTCTCCTCC
This sequence comes from Acanthosepion esculentum, assembly GCA_964036315.1. Taxonomy (NCBI): domain Eukaryota; kingdom Metazoa; phylum Mollusca; class Cephalopoda; order Sepiida; family Sepiidae; genus Acanthosepion; species Acanthosepion esculentum. The sequence continues at coordinate 55,523,118 of OZ038510.1, forward strand.
TTCCCACCCCTTAACATGTTTATATTTTTATCCTTAATTGGTGGTGTCATCCAAACTTTGATTGGCTGGCAGGACTGATTGCACTGATGTTTATCTGGTGTAGGTCACACATGGAACAAGTGCTGTTGATCAAAGAATGATGTTGACCAAAATCTTTATTCTGCAACTGAGTCTTCAGAAGAAAACCACCTGCATCAATCAGACAAGTGAAGCTGAAGAAACTAGTTCCGGGCAGAAGCAACATTGTGGTACCAAAAATTCCATTGCCAAAAAAATAAAGGTTGGTACATTTTGTTAAGTGAGCTGTTGGAGTTGGGGAGCATTTGTTTGTAAAGGGCAGGGGTCAAATAATTCCTTATAGCATATTTAGATGGATGTATCTACTTAGTCTGACTCAAGGTCACTGAGTAAATGCTATGTAAATAGTTGTTGTACTGTTGGTATGTACAAAATATTTCATCACGAAAATGACGCCAGAAAAACTATGTGTAACCTGTATAAAAGTAAATTCTGTCATTGCAATCTTTGTGTCATTAATAAGAAATACAGTTTTTAAAAAAAAAAGCTTGCATAAAAATTGTGTACATTCAATAGAATTGATATTTGTAAAAAAAAAAATGATTTACCTGTAAACAAACAAAAGATAATAAAAGGATAAATTATTTTGTTTATTTTTTGCAAGTTTTTACAATAAATTTTGGTGGTGGTATTGATGAAGCAGTAGTGAATGTGTGAGACTTATTTCTAATTAATCTACCAGTCCCTAATATTTCGATCCAAAGTTGGCTGAATCTACCAATGGGAAAACTGTATATATTAATAGACAACAATATATTTAAAGATAACTGACAGCAAAAAAATGAACCTGTTCTTATTGCCAATTGTTTTACAATACTTTTTGTTTGTTTTATATATATATATATATATATATATATATATATATAATTAGTCAAAATGATCGATTTAAAGTTAGCATCACCTGTGCAGCAAGTTGGTTTTTAATGGGGGTTTGGCTTGTATGTAACTGAGTTTAATTTTGTGGAAGTGAGGTTGAGTTCAGATGAATAAGTTTCTCCTTAAACTGGTTCCTTCATTTCATTCTTATAATATTAGTTATATTAGTTGAGTCATATGGAATGAGATACATTCTTATCATTCACAGTTAATGGGTTATTAAAAAAGAAAAAAAATTGCTTATTCAGACATAGATTGCTTTTTCATTGACAGTATTTAAAAAAAAGCTTGTAGTATAAAGGTCAGATTTGCAATTCTTTGATTTTTAATTTATTAGCAAATTAAATGAACAAGATCTGATAATTTTATCTATCTTATGTTAATCTTAAGTTTTGAGATCAACATTAAATTTTCAAGTGTTCTGAGGAAAAATGCCTGATAATTTAAGATATATAGTTTTAAAAAATTTAAGCTTTCTTTTTAAAACGATTCAATTACTGTATATATTCACGTATCATGCGACTTTTGAAGACCTAATTTTGAAGCTAATTTTAAGGGGGTTGTATCATACACAAAATTTAAAATTAGCGTATAAATGCCATTGACCAAATTATATATCCATTTACAGCAGTCACAGTCAAATTAGCTTCAGAATTAGGTCTACAAAAATTGCATGATATGCAAGTATATACAGTATTTGATTGTCAAGTTCCAATTCCTTCCTCTTGTTTTTTGTGGGGTTTTTTTTTTTAATCTCTGCATAATGATGTTGTCAAGATCTTGGATCTAGGATAAAAACACATCTCCCCATAATCTTGAATTGATATTGCAAGAGAGGGATTTCAATTTTGAATATGGAAATAATTTTATGTTTCAAGAACTATTCAATAGAATTTCCTAAATTGTTATTTTATACACTGAACAGTGTTTACTGTTTCTGTGCTTGGTACGGTTTTGGAGTGGTATCATGTTTTAAATTCAAGATATTCCATATAAAGAAAATTAGTGCTGTTTGTCTACAATTTGGCATCAGCAATGAGAATTTACTGTTTTGTCTTTATTAGATTAGGTTATAAAACCCATTTTGTACAATGCAAAAAATTCCTTTTTTCCCTCCTCCCCTTAATTAATGTAAACACAAACCTGGGAATAGAACCTGTCTTTTTTACTGTACAATAACCTGTCAACAACATTACAGTTAACAAATTGCAAAGAATGTTTGACTAGCTCCATACACTCGTGCACTTTGGAAAAGGAATTAAAAAAAATATATTTTGCCAATAAAAACTAGTGAACACACTTTTTATAAAATCTAAACTGCAAACATACAATATTTAGCCTGTATAAATAACAAAATATATGCATACGTACATACACAAGTTGATGTTTTCCCTACTTCCAAGATCTACAAGATTCCAAATTTATGCTTTTACAAGCATGATTGATATCACAGATAGTTGAGAACTAAATCAGAAGTATGCTTCTATGAAATTCATTTTGAAAAAGAAATTGTCACTTTTATCTTGTATTTTGGGGTAACCCCCTCAACCAAATAAGAAAAATTAGCTTGATTTTTTTTTTTTTTTTTTTTTTTTTTTTTTCTAGTAGGAGGAAGAGAAAGAGTAGTAGTAATAATAATAATGTTCAGTTATCTTTTTTCTTTCATTTACTAATGGCTTTTAATTCCCACTTGTAAACTGTTTTATCATTATATGCCTGTAATTGGTTAATGTATTAACTTAGTTTGTTTTTTGTTTTTTTGTTTTTTATCTGGTTTCAAACCTTCTCTTCCCAATCCCTGCTTCACCAAGTTTATTATTCTCTACACTCTATGATGCACACAACTGACCTGAAATCATAGCCACAAAAGTTCTTAAGTTCAAGGCCATCGTCATTCTCTTACTCTTTCTATAGCTGCATGACCTTTTCTTTTTTTATGTGGGTTAACGTTTCCGTGTGTGTGAGAGGGAGAAATTAAATGCACTTATGTCTCGGCCTGCATCTATTGTTCCCTCTCTCTTGGGCTTGTTGCCTCTTCATCTCTCATATCAGTAACATATTCTGTTAGGATGCTTTACACTTCCTGAGATCCTCTTTCGTGCTTGCCCGCTACATCCTTTCTCTTACAATAAAACCATCAACCAGCCACAACAGATATTTATGCATCTATTTTGGGCTTTATTCCAATCAATCCTTTTTGGCATTTGAACATAAATTGTAAAAATGTTTTCAACAAGCAGCAAGGTATGTAATTTAGATTTTAATCTTGAATTGATATTGCAAGAAGGATTTCAATTTTGAATATGGAAATAATTCCATGTTTCAGAGACTATTAAATAGAATTTCACAAATTGTCATTTTATAGATTGAACAATGTTTACTCTTTCTGTGCTTGGTGTGGGTTTGTAGTGGACATTGTGCAATGTCCACTCCAAACTCACATAAACATCAGGTTTTAAATTCAAAATATTCCATATAAAGAAGATAAGTGCTATTGTCTATAATTTGTACTTATGAAAAATTGAATAACACTTTTAGAATATTTTTCTCCACATTGTAATTTAATAATGTTAATTTCAACTCGATATTGTTACTATTGATAAAGTATTTTGCTGAGTATTAAACAAACTATCAATGGTATCTGAGATACATCAGTTTTGGTACTTTAGTCAGTCATATAAATCCATTTGTACTCTTAGTACTCTGCTGTTTTTCCTGCAATTTCTCACATACACAATTTGAATTTTGATATTCTTTTGGAATATCAAGAACATCTTTGAGAAAATTTCTTGAATTTTCTTTGTTTTGTATCAACACTTTTGCCTTGTCTTCTATAAGAATTGCATTTGCACATGTGCAGTTTGTTTGGTAACTGGAGTAGTTGGGCATTTTTCCCCAGTGCAAACACTTTTTTCTCTCTCCATTCACCTTGTGCCAGACTAAGCTAAACTTAGTAATTATCTGTAATTTACTTGTATTGATGTACATTTAGTGAAAAAATTTTCTCAAGCAGATAAATATTTTTTTATTTTTGTTAAATAATTAAAAATAAAAATATCTTTTATATGATATCTGTTCATCATAATGTATTTTGTCACTTTATTTGTGGCAGAGCTCACAAAACACTTATCTAATGAGAGCGTGAGAGTAGACACTTCAAATGACTGGATTTTATTGGTGTCACTATTTGCTTTAATTTTTATTTTCTTTCTCTTGTGTTTGATATGCATTTATCCCACCAGTTCAATGACAAAATATTTGTGTGCATTTACACATTCTTCCTTGTTAGAAATGGTATAACATGAATATTATAAATGTTTATTTAGCAATTTTCACCTATATTTTTGCCTTTTTGATCTTCCAATTTTTTTTTTTTTTTTTTTTTTTTTTCTTACAAGATGGGATAACAGAATATTTTAAAAATCAAAGTTGATTAAGATTTGTTATACTAAGTTTGGCATAGTCATACTTGACATGCAACTGCTGGCAATCAAATATACTAGTTATATATACTTATAGGACTCAAACAGTAACTCAACAAAATCACAGTAATTAAAAACTTTGTGTGCAAAATTAAACATTGTCATGCTTATTTATTCATTATACCAAATGTATTTGTATATTTTGTCTGTAATTCTTGTAATATTTTGCTGTACACTATATCTCATATTAAAATGGCAATGCCAGTGATAGTGTCTTTAACAGTAGTGGACTCTTCAAACATTTTGAAAATTGGAGGTGATAAAATTGACTATGAAAGCACAGTACAACAATAAGTGAAAAAAATATTTAAGTTTACTTGTGAAGTTCCTTTAATAGAGACTTAATAGAATATGCTACCAATTTTTTAATTTAACAACATGAATAAGCAAATCATAAGTGTTAAGTCATTCATTTCTGCCACTAATTGCAATGACCGAAATAAGTAAAATCTTGTTATGCATAAAATTTAAATTGGATATTTTATCTTTCAGGTTTTTATTCGAGATATCATGGATTTAAATCTGGACAACAGTACATTAAACTTCCACTGGTCAGACAAAGAAGTTTACTGGGCAAGTTTCAGTCACAAATCAAAGCTGGAAACATCAGAGCATTTGTTTTACAAGGGATTTCTGAATGGCAGAGGTGCTCGTCAAGGAGAACGTTGTCTAGTCAGAGTAAAGAAAGATGACTGTGGTGAAAAGGCTTACTGGAGACGGCACTTTCAGATTGTAGACTTGTTGCACCAAATCACAGACCTTTTCAACAAGTCTGTACTGAATGAAGACTACCTCAAGGTGATTACACCACACTTGGCACAAATCGACAATGTATCCAGTTTCAACAAGATCTGCACATGGAATGGTGTGAAAGAGTTTGGTTGTGAGGAGTTTGTTGTGGTCGAAGAGTATCTCAATGACATGGAAGAATTCATGTATGAAAATGATAACAGCAATCTTGTGGCCTTGTTCGAGGCTTTGTCTCACTATACTTTCATTGCCATGCGAGAAGAGTTAATCTTCTGCAACTTTCAGGGTGAAATTCGTAACAGCAAGGAGTGCTATCTTACATGCTCTACAGTTCATTCAAAAAAACATGAATTTCAAGACTGGGGAGATGAAGGAATTGTTGGAATTAAAAAATTTTTCTCTAAACATAAATGCAACAAATGGTGCCAGAAAATCTGGTCAAACACAGACAATAAAAAGATTGAACAAATGGAAATAAAAACAAAATGTTACAGCTAAAATAATCTAAATATTTACACATTACAAGGTTCATTAGAATACACATCTTCCTCTCCTATATCTGTCTGTGTGTGTGTGTGTGTGTGTGTGTGTATATATATATATATATATATATATATAATTTTATGCAAGATATGTGAGATAGTGAGCTACTGTTTTTTTGTTATTTCGGTTTTTAATTTTATTAAATTTTTTTGCAAATTAACGTAGCTCCCCGCCCCTATTAAATATTATTTGTTTGGGTTTATTGTGGATGGGAGGGAACAATGGTAAAATAAACTTTTAAATTCTCTACAACACAAACGGAAATCTGATAATTTAAAATTCAAAACAAAGAAAGAATGTTTTGTTTTTTGGCTTTCAGGAGAAAAAAAAAAGAAAAGTGTAATTTTTCTGTTTTGACAGAGAAAATCTTATTTGCCTTTGTAATTTTAAGTAAAACAAACTTTCTACCCCCAAGAAAAAAAAATGTTCACTTTCAATAAAAAAAATAAATAAATAAATTATATAAAGAATAGTTAAAACTTTGATTTTGATTTTTTTTAAATATCTTTTTTTTCTCTCAAGTCTTTTATGAATCTGGAAAATGTTCAGTTGAAGGTTTTGTTTGTTTTTTTTGTTTTGTTTTTTTAATCTCCGAGAAAATTACTTTGATAATTATGGAGAAAAATGTATTTGGCAAAAAGGATCATTCCTTTTACGAATTTAACTGATAGATGTGCCTTCATATGCAGTGTGAAAAAAAAGATTTTGTTGTCAAACAATTAAAAAATTTTGATGTAAAATATATTTATTAAGTATTTGAAGTGTGTGTGTGTTTTTTATATATAATTATGAAATGGACAAAGTCCGACAATTATTTAGACATTTTTTTTATGTTTAACATTCTTTTTATAGATACAAGTATTTAAGTAAATGCTCTGTTTATAATAAACAGTATTAAATAACAAAAAAAAAATCTTCATATATAATTATAAATGGCAGAACACATTTTCTTTAAGGTTTCTTGAATGTGCAAACTTGTAGATGTAACACATGCTGTTTAATAAATAAAAATTCTCACATTTGAAATAGATGTGCCATCTTTATTTTTTACTTTAAACAAAGTGTGTATTGGACTGTGTATTCAAAAAATCTTAAAGAAAATGTGCTCATCAACAGGACGATAGACATAATACACAAATAAAATGGAGGCGTCTTTTCAATACGAGTATCTAATAATATAAAAATGAAGAAATAAAAATGCTGAATTAAAAACAAATCCATTAATTCTTTGGAAATATATATTAAATTGACATTGAGAAATATTTCCTTGTCCATAAGTTGGCAAAATGTTGGTGATATAGAAAACGTAGTGCTTTCTCCAATCAGAATTTTCATCTTAATTCTTGATAACTTTCTTTTTCATATTGTAAATGAAATATGAAAAGAAATAGTGCTAATTTTTTTTTTCAAAAACATTATGCAAAGAAAAAAAATTTCTCAAAATTTGTGCATGCATTTTAAAATACATGGAAGAAAAGAAAAAAGTTTAGCAAGGGAGATAAGCGCGTAAACTTTTAAGCTTAGTTATGTTCCTTGTCCTACATACCTTAATAAATAATGAATTTTCTAGTGAAATGAAGTAGGCGCCCAACAAGTTTCATTCTAAACTTGTTCAGTGCCATGTCAATGCAGCACGTATTTTTTTCTCCACTATTAAAGAAATTCAAGTGTTTCTCTCTCCCTTAGCTGATCTTATATAAAGTGAGGACTAATCTAAAGGAAGTCATTTTAAAGTATTTAATTTAATCTACAGTCCACTACCAGTCAAATTATTCCAACCTAAGTAGGTCATCATTGAGGTATCATGTTAGGTACCTCATAGCAGTGATCATCTTCACAAGTAAAATGTGACAAGTTCTCATATTTAGCTTTTTCTTGAATGGCTATATCAGTCACTCAGCTTAATGTTGCATAAGTTGGACACTCAGTTATGCTGAAACTCACTCCACTTTGTTGACTAAATTGGATGTTGTAACATGTTTAGCAATCTTACATTTACAGGGTACTTAAAATTGGAGTGAATTAAAACAGTAAAAAAAAAGAAGAAAAAGTCAAATTTCTCAAATATTCTCTGTACACTAAAAATTCTGTTTGACAGAAAATTGGCATAATGTGGAACAAAATCTTGCTTAAAAGAACAAGAGAGTGAAAGGGGATGAAATCCTAGTCAAAGTAGAGGTGAAGCTAATGTCATACAATCAAAAGCAGGCAGGCTGCCTACAAGAGAGTTGGGATTTTTGCTAATGTCCAGCAAGCTTACTTCTTTCATTGATTTGTTTGACGACTGTCATCCAAAGCTATGCCGCCTTTCAAGTTTCTAGTGACCTTTAGTAGACTTTCCTGCCTAGGAAATCTTCCAGGTCTATTCTTTTACATTTTTTATGCAACTTGAATTGCATAACAAATAAAGGAAACAATACAAGAAAAAGTGAAATATCTATGAAATATAGAAATCCACCCCCCACAAAAAAAACTGACGTGTCATATCTACTTTGGTTGGTTTAAAGTATTATCAGAGAGTTTAAATTTGAATTTCAATCCATTTGATCAAATTCAAATGTCAAACCTCATTTAAGATACCTAAACCACAGAAATTATTAGTTACTCATCGAAATCTTCAGTTTCGTTAAAACATTGGACATTTATTGCATATCCTAACCTCAGAACTAAAACCGAAAAGGTCAGTGTTTTATACCCTGAATGTAAATTGATGACACAACTTAGAAGAAAAAATTGACTTTAAACGAAGCAAAATTTGTTCTAATAAATCTTATATTCTGTAGCGTGATGTCAAATGTATTGTTGAACTGCGATGTCTTATTCATTGAACAGTCTCTTTATTATAAAAATCTCTCAAAAATAAAATATACTTTTCTGGAACTTTATTTGATAAAAATTAACTGATTTAAAGTTTACTTAATCTAAATAGAAACAAGTATTATTTTTCACTTAAAATACCACAGTAAAGCATTTTTTAACATGGAGTTGGCAGTTCACACTTATTGATAACTTAATGTTTGGGAAATTAATCTAAGGAGACAAATACCACGTAAATGCTTTTTTTTTTTTTCTTTTTTTTTTTAACAACTCAATATTTCTAATTTTTAAGATTACTAAGCATAAATATTAATGGTTTATTGAATTTTAGATGCAAAATTACAAAGATACTTGTTGAGGAAATGTTAGAAAATTACAATTAAGTTTAAATGTACTATAGTTACTGCTCTTATTTTCTGATAATGCTGTGTAAGTATTTACAAAAATCGTCATGTTTATACACAAACAAAAAATGTGACAGAGAGAGCCTGGAAAACACACGCACAGGTATATATTTTTATTGAAATTGGAGTAGATCTGTGTAGCGAAATAAGATCAGAGCATTTTGTTTACTGATGGGAAATCTGATTTAGGGCAAGAGTTGTACCGATTGGATTTGGGTCATTAGAAGACAATGGAAAATGGTCGAAATAATTTTTATCGGTTAAAACTTGGGATAGAGCTGAGTAAGCAAGAAGGACCTTTAGAATTCACATGATTTTGGCTGAAGCAGCCAGAACCTCGTGATGATCGCGTGCAAGGTGGTGGGGCCAAGGGTCGGCTATGATCAGCCGGGTTTTTCTATATAAACGCGTAGTTATGCAGGAAAAGTGGCAGACGGGAGAGGCCCCGATTGGTCGGTGCGTCGTCGTCGCATGCGTGCCGTCACGCGCATGGGCACCCGCGTCGACCGTTACGGTTCGCGGCGCTACATGAGAGACTGGAGAAGAGAACTAGTCCGGGCTAGAGACAGTGGAGGGTCGAGTAGGACAGGAAGCGACGTCAGAGATTGGAACGAAGCGTCCGCTAACATGTACTGTTGATATAAGTATCTGCTACCACGAATATTACTACTACTGTTACTTCTGCTGAGGAGGAACGCGGCTACAAACTTTAGGCCCTGCACAGAAATCTTATCCCTCTATCGCAAGAGTCGTATATCGTTCTGAGACGATTTAACAAGTTAATCACAATACACACCCTCTCTTTCTCTTTCTCTCTCTCTCTCCCTCTATATCTCTCTTTCTCTCTCTCTCTAGAATCCAGTATATGAGTTTTTACGTCAAATACTTTTCTTTTCTGTAACCCGTTTCTTTTCTACTATTCTGCTCTAAAAAAAGACATTAACAATTCAACCATTGAATAGTTTGTCCGGCTTTCTGCAGATATTAATTTTTTTTTTTACCGCATTCTAAATTTCTTAGCATAGACTCTCCAGCCGTGTCTACATCTTCAGTCGACCGTGAATGGATGAACATCACTTCTGCTTTCTGGATCAAACAAATCACAACGTGGGCAGGATTAAACCAGTGGACCGGTCGAATAATCTACGGATGCTCAGGGGACCTACGACCACTCCCTTAAGTTCGGTTAGGACCGAATAGACAGAGAGTAAGATGTCGGAGGTTAAGGGGCTGGGGCGAAAGTGTTAGAAAAATTCAAAATTCTTTTTAAAATACAGTAAGCTTTTCATTTATGATTAGTAAATACAGATTTAATTTGATAGCAATTTCACTTGACCCACTACAAATTCATACATAATTTCAAAAGATTTAAAAGTTTATACATTATTCTAATTAAAATTTTTAAAAATATTAAAACAATTCTTATAAAAAAATTCATTATTCATCGAAAATATGCGTGTCCATAATACAGAGTGCTGTCAGCAAATTGTTGCCATTTTACACTTTTAATTTTGCGCATGCACGTTATTTGTTTTTGATTTCTTCAATTACACAGTATAGTAGGGTTAGTTGAGAAAAAGAGCACCATGATGCAATTCACTCCGCCACAATACAGAAAGAGTTGTAACTGAACGAGTCAGGCGTCGTCTCATTATGTTTCATATATGTTCAAGGGTTGCACAAGTATGGGAATGTGTTGGCCTGTAAAGTTGTCGAACCTCTCACTGAGTAGCATGGCTGGGTCAGTGAATCGCTTTTTTGTCTTAGGAATGACATCAAAACATTGATTAATAATCTGGACCACCATGTCGCTAGTCAGCGTTCCCCACTAAAGCACCAAAGACGAGAGAGTTGTAATTTATGGCACGTCAGTATCAAAAAGCCTAGATTTATACAAACTACCATCACTTGCATGAAGACAGAACTTGATCTAAGCACTGAACATTACAGAGAAATATTAATTCCTCGAGTGACATGACTAAGACGTTCACGACGGTTTTGTTACGTAAGGGAAAGTAGCGTGTTACACGAGTAGCTAAATGATTCATAACGAGCCGCTGTGTTTACGGAGCCACATATTCTTTTGCTTGAACTCTCTGACAACATTGTATCTTATCACGCCACTGTCCAAAGCTCGGCAACAGACAGTTACGACGTCACAAGATGATCGCAGACATTAACAATATTTTTATCAGAATATGTACTATACCCAGCTAGCATGCACATGGTATACCCTTATCAAAGGCAGTATCCTTCTGCAGTGTTGCAATTTTATTTTCCGTTTTCACTAAATCTGCGCGAAAGATTGTATTTTAAATGATAATATCAGTAAGATATCGGCCATAACAGTATGAAACGTAAAATTAAATGATAATAAAATAGATAGTTGTTTACATAGGATTGGCTGGTTTTCATCTGTCAAAAATGACACTGGTTATAGTAGCCATTCTACAATACCTGCCTGGTCAGGTAGTGTAGTTATGAAAAACTAGACAACGCACCTCCTTACTGACCCATACTTTTTTCTCTTATACGCTTGTCAGCAACAAGACTAAGCAATGAGACAAAGCACAGGGTCAGTTGGATTCATGTCTTTCCCATGGGCAATAGTGCAAAAATTATATAAGTAATTTTCAATAAGATTTCGAACGCAGTTCGTCGATTTCCGTGTTGATAGCTACTATGCTATTTCGTATTTCTTGTGTGTCATGACAATTTATAAAACATACAAAATGGACACGGACACTCAAATAAGAGTTATATTTCGGAATTTTCAAAATGACTTAACACCCATGTGCCTGTGCATTTTGAAGTCATCAATAAGGATGTAATACCTTTTATTTTTATATTTTCCACTGTTTCATATCTATTCATCAGGTCGTCGATTTTTGATAATTGGTCGTTTTTATCTTCGTAAAAACACTTTTCAAAATAAATTCACGGTTTTAAATTGTCCAAATGTAAGAGTTTCCCCACCTTCAACTTCTGTGAAGCGTTTTGTTCTCTCCCGTCTAGTACTATGTAAACAAGGAGAAAGTTATCACCTACTCCCTTTCCCCAACTTTTATCTACAGTGTCATCGGGAACAACTTGTATGCTGATACCAGAACTCAAAATCGGTTTTATCAAAAAGAAAAAAATGTCATTACAAACAAGAAATGCAGAAGGTTGCTCGGTGCTAAAAAAAGAAAAATACCTTTGAACTGAAACCGATAAGTATTTCAATTTGAATTTTAAACAGTTGAAAGATTTACGTTCTTTTTGTTTGTTTGATGAAAACTTCCCCAATAGAAAAAAAAACCCTTTAGAACGGCCTAAAGAGTTTCAAACAACAAATAAAATATGGCCAATATTCGATTTGTTTTTTTTTTGTTCGCTTTCATTTCTTCAACAGCTTGCAAACTGCAAAATGCGCCTCATTATAACCAATTAGTAGATATGGTTGCAGTCAGATTCCTACAAAGTTCCATCGATAATTTCACTTCTCAACTCATTGATCTACAACCTGTGGTAAAGCGACACGATTACTTGAATTACGAGCGACAAGCCTTTGACATGAACTCGGAAAATCACTTGCTACTGAATTTTATCCGTAATTTTTCCTTCCCGGATATGTGCACTTTGGTCGAATCGAATGTTTCGATGTCATGTTGTACAGACATGAATAGGGTTTTCACGTCGCTTCTTTTACAGGAAATGTGGGCAATAAAAAGTAAGTGATACTGTTTCGTTCTTGCTGTTTCTTTCTTGCTAATTGTATTCAGTTCAAAAGCAAGCATTTAAGAAATCTTCGCTCGAATTTAATGATTAAGATGGCAAATATATCTTTGCTATGAATATATTTAATGATTTTGTGCAATAATCATTTATAGTGAATCAAATTTTTTAAACTTAAAATTTGGGAAAAAATATTTTAAAAAAGACATTCGGCAATGGATTTTGGAATCGTCATAAAATAAACATTTCTTTTTAATTTCATCCTTTTTTATTCAGGTCAGGTTTACATTGTTATTTGATTTTCCTTTCAACAAATTTCATTAGAGTTTATATATTTTTAAATTAATGCTGAAGATGAGACATGTCTAATCACTAATACTTATGTACAGTTTAAGTCTAGGTATGTACAAAAATTCGCTAAAATAGAAGAAAAAATGAGAAAAATGCTCAAAATATAATAAAGACAAAATTTTATCGTCAAAAGCAAAACCTTTGTGTTATTATTAAGAGGAAAGCTTAAGTTTTTTTTATGTAGAAATTTCTTTTAAATCCTTTCTGCAGCCTTGGAAATTTTGGTTAAAATCTTGTTTTTTCGTCAACGTTGCACCTTAAATTTGTACAGGAAATTTGTGCTTTTTTTTCAGTGAAAAACACATTTTGGAAATTTTTGTGTTGCTTACTTTATTTTTGAAGATTTTAAAAATCAGAAATTTATTTTTTTGTCGTACGGCCATCTATCATAGTGAACTGCTAATTTTCTTAATAGAGAAAATTAAAAAAACAAAAAGCCAAAACGTACTTTATAATTTTATATAATGATCACATGATTTATTTTTGTACATATTGTGGGTTACCCCACTTGCCTTTGTCAAATGTCCGTTAGGTCGTTAAGTCTATAAAAAGACAAATGTTTCCTTCTTCTTCCCTTTCCCCATCTTGTTCCAAGATGTAGGAGTGCGTAGTTGAGGACATCCTCCCCAGGAATACGTTCGTTTCCCGATACACTGACGACTGAACTCTCACACACACGCACATACACATACGCATGTATGTAAATTCTTTCAAATTTCACACCTAAGAGTCTTGTATTTTTTTTGTTTACGCCATTCGTAATAATCGTGATAAGAGATTTGACGCTCTCCCTTATCCTCTCACAAAGAAATCCTTTTACACGCGTTTTTGTTCTGACCTACCAAGAGGCCGATAGGTCAATCGTATTAGCGAAGCATCTGTTTTAGAATTAAGAGTGCCGAATTCAGAATTATGGTAGCAGTGATGTATTTTCAAGGAAGACTTGGTCTACTCGAGGGTAATTTTAGAAGAACAAATTGTCATTTTTTACTTTTCACATCTTGATAAGACCATCATCATGGAGACATCATTGCCACAGTCGGAAAGGAATGAGAAAGTGAAATAATTGGCAAGTTCGGACTAGGAACCTGTAACGAACACGGTGGAAGATGAGTTCAATAAGTGTACAGCCAAGGACCAAATAGTAACCAACACTTGGTTTCAAGAACCCTCAAGACACTTATAGGTACGGAGAAGTCTGGGAGAAGGCACGAACAATCGTATTGATTACATAACTATCAACAAACGGTGTAATTTAAGTAATTCTATTACATTTACTTGTTTTAAAAAGAAATATAGTTTATTAGTAATTAAGAGTAAAAATATTTTAGAATTTTAGTTAAATAAAACGTATTCTAACCAAAACACCACCTGGAAAGAATCTTTCAGTATACAAGTAAGAAAAAAATGCCGAAAAACTATTTGCCGTTAATAAAAAAAAAAAAACCCCAGACGACATGCATTTAACGGATGTCAGAATTCGTTGAAAAATAGACCCCTACCCTCCCTAAACTTAACCTCTTTTTCGAACGTAACTCATAATTGATACAACAATGATTAAAAATGAACACGCTACCGCCCATGTCTGAATGATTGGATTTCTCTGTATCCTTGGAAACAGGAAATTATGAATTTATATGTACGTTTAAAACTCAGTAAATTTAAAAATAAGTTATTGCAATATTCGCTTGAAGATGAAACGGAACTAACGCTTTTAATTTAATTATATAATTAAATTTGAAGTTTTTAGCTTCCATTTTTGAAACATGTGTAGCGAAAAAACACATATATATATATATATATATATATATATATATATATATATATATATATATATATATATATATATATGTACAAATTTCAAATAGAGTATATCTGTAAAAACAATATGGATAAAAACAGAAGGAAAACTTATCGTAGTGGACTCGTTTCGTCCCCTGAGGAGCAAAAAAAAAAAAAAAGAAGAAATTCAATGACATCACTTACTCACTTTCGTTTATTAGACATTGAATTGTATCACTTCGCGTCCTCCATAGTTTACCTGATGTTTCGGCTAACCTGATGAATGTTTATGAGAGTTCTTAAATTTAAAAATTTTGAAAAGCCAATAAAATTTTTGCTTTTGTATATAAATACTTGTTGCAAAGCAAAATCCTTGCATTTGACTTGATAGATGTTTCTCAGAAGACGAAACGCGTCGGCTAAGATAAGTCTTGCTTTTGTCTTTATATATATATATATAATATAATATATATATATATATATATAGTATTATCTGTTATCTTTTAAAAAAATTGATAGTATGAAATTATCAGGACGATAACAGAATGATTACTATAGGTTTAATATTCTAATTGTTGAATGTTAGTTTAATGTTCAATAACTATTTCCTAAGCTTAAATGTTCAACTCTAATAGTAGGCTATTTATTAAAAATTGTTTTATAATTAACTGATTAATTTAAATTGAACTTTAGAATTAAATATCTAAAATTTATAATCTTTATTTTTTTTTTAAATGTCTATACTTTAGAAGTATAAAATTTATACATTAGAATAATTAATTTTTATTAAATTTGTCAAAACATTGAAGAATAAATCGGTCAAAAATATGAATTTATTTTTGGGAAATTACGAAGAAGAAAACCATACACCGCAATGTTTCCTTTTTTATTTTTCTCCGTTGTCTATTCTTATTTTTATTTTACCCATGACATATTTCAGTATAATTTGCATTATATATAAATTAGTTAAACATCTTACTTCACATGACTTCTTTTCGGATAAACAATATGGCTTCCTTTTCGCCATGTTTACCGCCGTTAACGACCATCACTGAATTTATTTATCAAGCTTTCGATAAGAATGCCGTAGCTCGGGTTGTGGCTCTAGATATCTAAAAGGCGTTCGATGGGGTTTGACATGCAGGCCTTCTCAACAAGCTCAAGGGTTGCGTTGTCTCTGGACGAATATTTGGCTTAATCCAATAATTCCTAACAAATCGTGTTGAACGGGCACACTTCTAGATCATTTCATATTAATGCGGGGTTCCAACAGAGCTCTATCCTTAGGCCTACGCTGTTTCTGATCTTCATCAACGATCTTCCCGATGTCCTCAGTTCCCAACTAAGTATCTATGCAAATGATATAATTATTTACAGATCCGACAAAGTAATCCTGGCAACTGCTCTTGAAAAAGACCTCCGATGGCTCCAAAGATCAAAATCAATTAATTACCACAGAGAACCTTTCCTGCCTGCCTGATGCTAAACTCCAGGAGAGTAATATTTTGCATCTTTTTGAGCTCACGTTTTTCACTGATGTGGAGTAGAGTGATCATATTGAATCAGTTGTGAAGAAAGTTGGTTCACTGTGTCGTGACAGAAAATTTTTCTCGTCATAATTCATCTTGCATAAATTTATCATTCGTTCATGAATTGAATATTGCTGCCATATCTGGTCTGGTGTTCCTACTATATTTCCCTGTCATGTAATCGATCTTAACATGGTATCTCGACTTCAATCATTTTCTCACCGATATTATGTGGCCTCCCTCTGTCTTTTCTACATATATTTTCATGGCAACTGTTCTGATGAGCATCGACTATGAATTTAAGAGTGCTACTAGCAGTTATACTTTTGAACTCGTCAGCTGCAACACTCTCCTATTGTAACAGTTTCTTTATTCGCCCTTCTCGTTTGTAGATCCCTATTTCTTGCTTCCTTGCCACCTACAATCCTCAAAAGTTTAAATGAAACATCAATCGCTATCTTCTGTCTTCCTGAATCTTGTTCCTTTATTTTCATTTCCTCCTTTCTCCTCACTAAAGTCTTATTCTCATTCACGTCCTGTAAACTTTACGTTCCAGTGACATTATCGCCTTGCTTGTGGTGAAATGAATAAAAAAAATGTAATGCAAAAAAACTAAAAACAAAACAAAACAAAAAAAAGTTGACCTCTTTACCCATGAAAAACATCTTTTCTATTAGAATGTGATGGGTAATTAAATAACGACTACTCCTCTAAAATAGGAACTATTGAGTACTCTATTGAGTACTCTATTGAGTACTCTATTGAGTACTCTATTGCAAGGATGTCATCTACCGCTTATTTGAAAAGTTCGTGCTACAGCAGACGTCAGGACATTTGTACGCGAGCGAGCGAGTTAGAGAGCGAGAGAGAGAGAGACAGACAGACAGACACAGACAGACAAACACGCACATGGAATACAATATAAGATACATCGAGAGATCGAGAGTTACTATGAGTTTTAAGTAACTCGAAATTATTTACTAATATGCTGCTGTCAGGATTTCGTCGATATGGTAAGAGCCCTACAAGGAAAAGATATTTTAGCAACGAGGAATTTTAAAATCGTACTTGTTTCAAAAGGCGCATTTAAAAAAATTTACCCTGAGTGCCACCAATCCTACTTAAGCATATGTCTATTGAACCAGTGCAATGAAGATTTTTTTTTATTCTTGGCGAACATTTGTCATGAAACTTTCCTTGGTATAATCTTTTTGTTTTTTTTTTATTTCTGTAAACCTTTAAACTGATAGTCACATTGTCTTTGTCCTTCAATCTACACATCATAATACTAAATTTGACTTTACTTCTTGACAAAGTGTTTATGGTTTTAATGTCTGTCTTCTTAATGCTTCAGTCTTCTTTGGCAAATTCTGGTAATTAAGATGCACCGTTATTATTCACCCAAAGCTTAGTTGTTCGCGTTCATCTTCTTTATTTATTTTTTTTTTAGATCTTACATTGAAAGTTCAATATTATTTCAGTTGAGCCAAAACAAAACGCTACAAAATAGCGAACTTTTTCAATAAATAATGATTACACTTATACAAATTTGTACTTCATTTCTGTTTCACAGTATTTGATTCATATGGAAAGCTTCCTAGTGGAATCTTTTTTGGGGATGCATTTTTTCCTGGCGCCTACGATGAATGTCTGAACCCGGAAACCTTTTACGAATCCCCAGTCAGCGTCCCCAAATGGTTCAATCCGAAATATTGTCAAATTGGCATTCACATCCCGAAATTAACAAGTTTGGTAAGTAGGGAATAAAACATTATTTCCTTTTCTTGATTGGGAATTCCTACCAAACCTTACGTATTTTCATCTACAGAAATGAAGTTGCCATTTTTGTGCAAAATAGAAGCTTCAGAGACGGAAATTTGAATTGTCACATTTTTATTTTTTGACGAATGAGAGCCCTCGAAAAATTTTGTTTTACTTGAAGACAATCTTTTTAAGAAAAATTGAAAGTCATATTTCTGTAAAACTTAATATCTTTATTCTTTTCCCTCTTAAATTATTAAATAAAAATTAACAAAATATATATTTAACCAGTGATAAGCTAGAGAAGTAGTTCTTGATTATGAGGTCGTACATTTTTTATAAATTTAGATAACTAGTCTTAGTCATTACTCATTATTAAGTCTTTGATAATAAAAAAAATCGTACGTGCAAAATGACTTATTTTCGGCATTGGTCAACTGAGTCGTATCGATACAATTCCTACAAATATTTTATTCCATTTTTATTGCCAACATTCTTTAAAATAACTACAGAATTTGTAATATTGCCAGCCGAATTTACTTATTGTTGTATTACGGCTATTACTAATACTGATTCCTGTACATGCACATATACGAATTCAATGTAAATATACTCTCGCTTATCAAAAATTAACATAAAATACAAAAAATACAAAAAATAAGGGGAAATCACTCAACACACACACAGATACAAATGAAAACTATTTGACATTTCGATAGACAAAGGTTTGACGATATTTCATATCTTATTTTGATGCTTTTTAATGATAAAACTCTGTTTATGAACATTTTAAAATATAAATAAAGTTGTTAAATTTGTAGAAGTGTTACATTTTTCGTTTTATCCACAAGTCCTCTATAAATTCATTTTCGTTTGCTTGAGAAGAAATAAAACTCCAAAGACAAAATTATTATTAATAATGAGTGGTTCTACAACAGGGGATATTCCATTCTTAATGAACCAATTTCAAATGTCACTGGCGTTATTTTAGCTAGTGTAGGAATTGAGAGGGAATTTCAGTCAGGGGTAGAACTCAAAACTTGACAAAAATGTACTCTCTAAACAGTATTTTGTTTTACAATGTTCACTCTGTACAAGGCTCAAGAGCCACCCTAGGTAGAGGGTTATAGAGTAAGAGGCAAATGGAACAGTTTATGAGGATATATGAGGATGATACCGGTTAACACTTGATTTGAACAGGTTAAGCATCTTCTTGGGAGTCGGTTCCACAAAGTAGTGGTTCGTTTGGAAGCTAAGATGCTTTATGTAGAACTTAAATCTCACCAATTGAATAAAAGGAAATGAAGGTAGTTCGCTACAATGTCCGTGGCATGGCGGGTCCTAGCCGTGAAGGTTAGAACTGGTGGAACTGAGTAATGTAGTTCGTTTGAACACTTTCCATGGAAATAGCGATAGAGTAGTCGAGAGGCTTGCAAAGTTTCGTCATTTTATATTTTTAATTATTTCACCTCAAGTAAGGCAATAATACCAAAAGGACGCAGGAGATTACAGAGAGTGAAAGAGAATGAGAAGACTTTAGTGAGGAGAAGTGGGTATATCGGACAATAAAGTAAGAGAGTTCTGAAAGACAGAAGATGGCGATTGACGTCGCATTAAATTTTTTGAAGATTGTGGCAGAGAAGCAAGTGTGGAAAATGGTTGTAAGGTGGAAAACAAATCATCACTTACAAGGCCGCGTAGAGGCTTTTGGACGCTATCGAAACTGAAGACTGAGTAGTCCCTGTCCATATATAGCAGTAGTACCCTACGTTCAGCCTGATCAGGTTCTAGAGGACAGCAGAAGGAGATAGGTACTTACTGGAGCGGTCCAGGGAATCGACTATTTTTTAGGTATCGTTAGCGATTGATTGTATGTACGAGTCTCATCAGAGGTCCCAGTAGGCGCCCAAGGCACAGGGCTGCCCGTTCATCACGATAGACAAAAAGTCTGTGTCCGCTCGATGATGATAATGGAACGTCACTATTTTTGTTTTTGTGGCATTGAATGTGATCAACCAGTCCCCACCCCACCATATTCTTTAACTTCAAGGGTTTTGTTTGTAACCTGTACCATTCAAAAGACGTCTTCTGCAAGAAGCTACAATAATTTCTGTATTTATTTTGATATCATCATCAACTTTAAATTATTACAAGTCATTATCCAAACTACAGTGTTCCCATCAGGCTCATCCAATGTAACTTTTACATTCCTCATTAAAAACACTTCGTCCATTTTACATGTTTCTCTGTGAAATTTACTTAAATGTGGTAGATTGCTTTCGTGTCATTAGACAATTTCTTAAATTCTGCATCTTTTCTTTCTGTTTACATTAACAACACTAACTTTTTCGAACAATTTTTTGCTGGTTAATCAACTTTTCTTTCTTATTAACGTTTTAATTTTTCTCAAATCACTTTTTGGGACATTTTCAAAGTCAGTTCTTTCTTGTTTTGATGTTCAGGCCGGTAGACGAAATAAAATACTGTTTAAAAAAATAAACGGAGTGCCTCTACTCAAATATGGATATCCACTAAAAGTAACGTTGAAAGTGATATGTATAAGGACATTCACCAACTAGGTAAAATTTCGTCAATACAAGTAAAAGTAAATTTCATAAAAAATGACAGTTTTCCGGGAGTTAGTTTAGCGAAGTAACTCCATCATTGTTTGGCTGTCGAAAAGACTGGTGCATTTGAATAGATTTAGAGCGGCGCCCCGCCTTTCTTGCTAAGATCACGTTAACTGCCCAGCGTCATTATCTTGTGATCTGATCAGTTAATTAAAAATACATGTTTGGGTCAGTGAATTAACGCTTTCCTTTGAGGAAAATATCGACTAGATGGATGAACATGAGCTGGAAAAATACAGTGCAAAAGGAATGCTTATGAAATGTCTGGACGACGTCTGATCCCGAGACTCATTGCAAATTCATACTCTGAATTAGCCGCCGTCTAAACTCGGATTATGTAATGCAGGTTGTTGCATTCGTATGGACCCAGTAAGAGGAGAAATACAGACTTGAACGCATCGTAATACTGAAAATAAGACATGCAAAAATTATGAGCCTTTAGAGGAAACATAGAATTAACTACTACTGCTGATTGAGGAAAAACTAAAACTGAACAAAATAAATTTATATAACTAGGAAACTTAAAAGTCGTAATCAGTATATAGTATGTGTTCCATTAGCACAAACCACAGCCGCAACGCGACGTGAGAGAGACGAATCCAACTTAAAAATTGTTTTATCAGAAGTGTTCTTTTATTCTTATCGACAACAAATCCAACGCTTTTGCAGGGTTTTCGGCTTTTTGTTGTATACTAGAGCAAGGGTGCAGAACCTACAGCCTTAAGGCCGCATTCGGACTTCTGGGTCATCACGCGCGACTTTCTGCAACTTTTGAGCTCGGATGTGGAGCCAGATAACTTAGAAAAGTTGAAGCCGGAACTGATGTCAGCAAAAGCATGTACTATCTCTCGCTCTCTAAACTAAAAGTTCACAATAAATTTTCCTCTTCCTCAGCAATAATTAAATTTATCATTGTATTACTGGTGATCATTACTAGTGTGATTTAAGTTGGCTAAGGTTTCTTCTCTAGTGTTAACTTGGAACCATTAATATCTTTATAGCAAAATTATATATATCATCACACTAATATTATTTTGCTTGTAACAACAGTCTTCGTTAGAAAGAAGTTATTTTTTAAGTCCTTTCTTGCTCAGTCAAAACACTTTCAGAACACTTTCCCTATTTGTCGAAAGTTATGAGTGAAAGTGAAGACACTATCTATGAATCATTTCAAGAATACCTGTTAGTTTTTGACTCATTAATAGTCAAATACAGCAGAAGATTCAGTAATTTTGAAATGCATAACGTCACCTTGAAACTTGCTTTTCAGCCTCACTTAGTTAACGTATCAGAGGCTCCCTAGGAGTTACAAATGGAGCTTATTGAGTTGTCTGAATATAATATTCTGAAAACTCTGTTTGACAGCAAGAAAGATCCCATTGAAATTTGGAAAAAGGTGATAGAATATCCTCACCTTTGTGAACATGCACATTGATTTATTTCATGTTTTTCTTCAACATACAGTTGTGAATCCACATTCTTATACTTGAAACAAATCAAGAATTCGTTAAGAACACAGTTGACAGATGAGCATTTGGAAGACCAATTAAAACTAAAAACCACCATGTTAGAGCCTGATATCAAAATGCTATCTTAAAAGAAGCAATGTCAAGGATGTCATTTATTTGTCTAAAAGGTGAAGAAAGTATTTGTTTGAACATGTTTTGTTATTCAGTTTTATAATTTCTGTTTTTATTAGATTATATATTTATTAAATTCTATTTTATGCATTAGTTATCTAAGATGTAAAATGTAACTAAAAAAATTCACTTGGTGAATGCGGCCTCTATGAAGGACGATGAGTTTCAATGTGGCCTTCATGCACAAAAAAGTTCCTCACCCCGGCACTAGAGTTTTTAACTCTCTCCACATATGTTCGTTTATGTTATGGATGGACATTTCGGTAAGTCAATCTTGTAACTCTACACTGTCTTCATCGTTACACACGATGTATAGCAAGGTGATTACGTTTGAATATTTCACTTTCTACGCAGATAAACTATTATCTGATAATATGTGGGATTTAGTAAGATATTTTTGTTGTTGTTGTTGCTCAGTGTTTCATCAATTTTTATTATCTTGCTTGCACTTATCGCTATTGATATAGGTCCAAACCATTAAATTTTACTGTTTTTGTTATATATTTTGTTTTTTATCAATCGATGTTCGGGCGTCACTCGCTTGCATTAGAATTCAGTTCCCATTTACTTTCGTCTGTAATCACATATGATTATTTTCATTATTGCATAGCAAACATTTGTTTCTTTGTTCAGTGTTTTCATCTTATTCGATGTTTTTTTCGCCAAAAATGTCTTTTTTTTTTGTTGCTGCAATGCATTCATTTAGGTCACTTTGTTTCATTTACTGAGGGTCTGTTAATTTTGGGTTGGATACTGATAAGTTGAGTTTTATAAGATTTAAGTTGAGATTAAAAAAAAAAGAAAAAAAAAGATTATTTGATTGTAATTTCGTTTTTGATCCTCCTTTTTCACTGATTTGCCCAAAAGTAAATTCTGAAGGCAAACGGCTTTCATTGTTAGTTTTTGGCGCAAATATTTGGTGCCCATTTCCAAGTTGTTGGTGAACTACTTTTACCAGAATATAAATCAAAGTAAGCTTTTAAATGTTTTATTTAAAAATAAAGATCTTTCAAATAAAATATCTTACTTTACGTTTTCAAACCTTTTTATTTATAAATTCTTATATTTTATGGATAAGAAAGACATGTAAGTAATTTTATTTTTCCAAGCACATTATCTATCTCTCTCTCTCCATGTAAATTTGCTCACAACTACCTGTATTCATATATATCTCAGTCTTTTCTGTCTACTAAAGGACGCCCCTCGTAAAACCGATGATTTGTAAACAAATCTAGCTAATCACATACTAGTTTACTAAGTTCAGTTTTCATTGGATACCATACACTTATAACCTGATATACTTAGTTTAACTTGATTAATATCTATATATGCCGGCCGTAGAGTCGTGTGTAAGCTAGTCAAGCAAAACAAATTATTTTGTCCTCTACTGCGTCTCATTTATCTTGAATTCGAACCAAACTTAGCATAGCAAATTCCTCTTTTCTTATTTTTCAGTGGAATTCAAAAGGTCTGTTAATAATTGGACTTTGCGTCCCAGATACTTGTAGTGCGTCCGATATTAAATCGCTATTTGATGCTGGTAAGTAATTTATGAATTGATATTAGTTTCTTTCAAGAAATTCAAAGAATTAGAATTTTTAGAATGATTTCCAACTGCTTTCCTCATAATATTTACTAGAGATGTAGATTTTTCTCGTCCTCTCGATTTTTCTATCTTGTTAATTTGAATGATGACTTTGTGTCATGTTCAAAAGAGAGTGACAAATTGTTTTAGGAAACTGATCGTTTTAGATGCATGATGCACACCGGCACCAATATTATCTCGTCATTTTTAACAAATAGAAGTGAGATAAAGGCAGAATATCAACGACCCACTCATTACCTGACACAATAAACTTGGCCAAGTGTTTTGCTTTTGGAGATATCAGCTGAATGCATCCAAACAACATTTAACGTATTCTTCTGTTCTTTACTACACTCATTTTTTCACAGAGGTTTTGGTGTAAATTTCCCATTTTCTTCTTTGTTGTATAATTTTCTTTTTCTTTTTGTTAAGTTTTTGCTTTTATATTGCCAACCAAAAAAACACTTGATGTTTTTTTATTTCCAGGAATCACTTCATTATCCTTTCGGATTGGAGACGATAACAATGTATTTGTTTGCCATGAAGCACAAAATTTAGACCTCCAAGCAATCATTCCGCTGTAAGTTATCATGATTCAATAACATAAGTTTTTCTACATGACTTCGAAAGCATCATTTACTGAATCGGTTTGTCAGGAGAAAATAATGAAAAGAAAACACACGTTATAATCAGTTTATAAAAGGAACGAATAATATTGACATGAAAGTCCATTGGAAAGGGATTTTACTTTTGGTATGCGTGTCCCTGTTATTATTGTTGTTGTTGTTGTTGTTGATGATGATGATGATGATGATGATGATGATGATGATGATGATGATGATGATGATGCAGATCGGTTTTATTTTTTAAAAGTAGGATTTTCTAGAACCTAAAAATTAAAGTTATAAGCATGCTAAACAATATAGTTTAGATATTAGAAAATTTTTAAAATTAAAAAGAAGCATAACTTGAGTCAGAGTTAGCATACGTTTAATAATCTTTTACAATTTAGACCATAGGGCACCAAAAATGTTTAAGGTCATAATTATAAGATTCATAACAGATAAAGAAAGTCATTTACCAATCACTCAGCAAAACCTTTCGTTAGGAGTTGTCATTGGCTCTCACACATACGCAAGTATCGGGTTCAATATAAGTTAAAACTTATACAGTCTACAATATGTGAAGAGGATCTGCCTAGCAGTAGACGTTCCAACGTGTAAAGTAACTACTCGTCTGTACACTGGGATAGGTTGAAGACAGTTTGGTCATATTTAAAAGAAACATTCATGAAGGTAGATTAGCTTACTACAAAAATCATCACGATAATTGGCCATAAATGACTGGGCATATAAATATTCCTTGAAAGAGCAATAATAAAGTTCCTACCTTTAGAATAAGTGCTAAGCGACAGGTTTCTGAAAGGGGAACAAGGAGAAAAAAGAGTCACGTGTTCATGATGTGAAGTCCAGAGTGGAAAGAAACATATGAAACATACAATGTAAATCAAAGACGATATTTTTTATTTTAAATAACAGCACAGGACTTAATTCATTACATTCCCTACATTAACAATATATCCTTTTGACAGGACTGTAGGATATTGGTTAACTTGCAAGTGGTCTTACACACAGGTAGACTGGAGAACAGCACTGAGGGATTTAATGGAGAGATATATAGATGAATAGAGTCCACTCATGCAAATATGTTGGGCAGGTCCATTCTAGTGGACTAACTCACCTGATGTATTAGGTACTCTCCTATAAATAAGGTAGATTAGCTGGCCTGCTTTTACAAGGAGACACAAAGAGGCAGCCATGTTAGAAGGTAAGTCATTTGACTTCTACATCTCTCTCCTCTCTCCATTGTGGGAGAAAGGAATCAGTTCCTTATTGCCTGGCCGATTGTATGGGAGTAGTCGGGGTAGCGCTCTGGGGATCCTGGTTCTTGATGGCGGTGACTGAGTAGGGCCCTGGGATGCCAGGTTACTTCGAAAAGTAAAGCCGTCATTTCCCGATTCTTGGGCAGATTGATGTGCCCTACATATATCCGTAATCGTCAGTCCAGGGGACACAGGCGAGGCCCTTGGGATAGGCGTCTTAATTACAGGTGCCTCAAGTTTCCTCAGGAACCTACGGATCCGCAGGGTTATTCTACCTGATCCTGCAACTCTAATCCTATACTGACGGTTGGGAAGCGTCTCTACTATTACGCCCAGCTATGTCCCATCAATGGCTATTTGAGTTTTGAATGGAGACTGTGTCGCCCTCACGAGGCAGGGATAGGGCATGTGCAGTACGATTGTACCTCTCGATGAGGCCTACGTTGCGTTTGGATAATGTCGTTTCACGTTTTGGGGCTGCAGCTATCCACTCACAGTGTGGCTTATATGGGTGGGTACGATGGGATAAAATCTCGAAGACGTCTATGAAGCAGGAGTTGCGCTGGTGATAAGCCAATGCCCTGGATCGCTCGTGCTGCCATATCATTGTCCAAAAAACACTGGTGTCCTGTGCAGTTCTTTATGCGTCTTTTTGCAGTCTTGACTGCCAATTCCCATTAGACTGGGGATAGGCCATGATGAAATTCTTTGTTTAACAACCCAGGTGTTTAGGAACTGTTGGAATGAGTAAGCTGAGAAGGGCGCCCCACTGTCAGTACTAAGTTCCTCAGGTACACCGTATGTTTGGAATATTTCCCTGCAGATGGAAGTCAACCTGGAGGCAACTGCCTGCCCTGGCTTGATGCGGCACAGAATAAGCCATCCAGTGAGCCTGCCTGCACAAACAGGATATGTGAAGGATCAAACATAGAACAAGTCCATCGCTATTTGTTGAAAAGGCCATTCTGGTGAAGGTGCCATGTGGATTGGTTCGTGTGGTAGACTTGGGGCATCCCTTGAACACGTAATGCAATTATCCCTGTAATTGTGAAATGAGGCATTCATTCCAGGCCAGCAGACTGACTCATTAGCATTAGTACATGCTTTCATGCCCACTACTCCTTGATGAGCCGAATGTAGGCACCTTAATATGCTTTTGCGCTGGGAGGTTGGTATTACTAGTCTAGTAGTATTAGTCCATTGTCATTGCTGAGGTGGTTACGAATTGTGGGCAGCGTTGCTTGACGGCTGTTTGGAAAACCCTTGTCTATGGTTTTGCCTAACAAGGTGTACTGCGTGTCTTTCTGACCAACAAAGCGAATGTGGTCAAGGGAAGTTATCTAATTTAAATATGGATGTGAGTGCTGCACAAGTCTCATCCGATTCCTCGACGTCTATAGGGGAGGGTTTTATTGGGAATGTTCAAGTAGGCTTTGCACTGTAGTGACTGGATTGCGGGAAATAGTATCAGAGACCCTATACCATTTTCCAGGGCAGTGTTGTATGGTGAAACGATATCTCAAGCTTTTCTCCTTGAGCCGGAATAGGCGTAGGTTGTGAATTTTTCTGAGATCTCGATCACCAAAAAGTCCTTTGAGTGGCTCGTGGTCTGTCACCACTATAACGTTTGGGCAACCCAGTATGAACATGCAGCACTTTTCGAGTGCCCAGCTGATAGCTGCCGCTTCGTCTTCTATGGGTGCATATCTTTGTTCAGCATCAGTACAAAATCTGCTTCCAGCGAACACAAGGTGCCAGCCTTCAGGGCAACAGACTAGGGCAGTGCTTCTGAAGAAGTAAAAATCGCATACCATCTTTACTCCAGTCAGGGGCTAAGTAGGTAACTCTTGATGTCAAAAGTTGAGACGCCCTGCCTTACTAGCTTAACAATAACCTGCTTTGATTCCTGAAAGGCTTTCTCAAGGGTCTGGTTCTAGGTGAATCTTGAATTCTTTTTGACAAGGTCCCGAGAGGGTAGCATAATGGGACTTAATGAATATGACCAGACGAGTTGGTTTACCAGACCAAGCCAAGACCTTGCGTCAGTGATGGTTTTCGGAACAGGGAAATTTAAGATGGCATTAAGCATAGATTCAGAGGGAGATACTCCCGATGAAGTTATTTGCAGTCCCCCCCCCCAAACTGAACAGTGTCCTTACAAAATTGGAATTTGTCTTTGCTGAGTACAATCCCATTTTGTGCGCATCTCATTAGAAAATCAGAGGTATGATAGAATACCTTTTTGATGTTGATGTCGTAGAGAAAGGTATCATCAACCAATTTGATTTTCTTGGCAATGTCTTTTATAACTTCATCGTATATACAGGTGTATGCATCACCAGATTCCAAGTAGCCTTGAGGCATCCTAAGGTCAAGTTGTGATTTGCAGTCATGACCTATCTGATATCTATATCAAAGACCAGCTAGTCAGAGGCACAGCAAATGATGCTCGCCAAGCAGATCTACTAGTAAAGGCCAGCTCGTTAAAGAACCTCGAGCAAAACATCAACCCTGCTGAGGTATTTGAGGCAGCACTGCGTGACCAAGAACAAATGACAGGGACACTTGAAATGGCAACATTGCGCGTATCAACCTATCACCAAAAAAAACAAACCACAAGTCCAAAAAATCTCCCTCCTCTCCCCATTGCAATGACTTCTACAAGGACATAAAAAATAAATACCATTAATTTTCCCCGTTAAAACATTTAAGTCTCTCCTTTTTTTCATAACTCTTTGGGGATAATATATAATGAATATCTTTCCATATGCGCTTTCTCAATGCGATAGTTAATCAGCTTTTTTCCTGAGCCATTTAGATTGTCAGTATGTAGGTACCCTTCTTTATTCTACGAGGCTAAGCCAGTTGATTTTTCTATATTTTCAGTGCAGTGTGCGGCTTCATCGCTTTTCTTCTCATCCTTGGAACATTCTATGACATTATTACCACTCATCTTTCCAAAGTTCAAAAGGCCAAGGTCACCGTTGACCAACGATTAGTGCCGGGGAGTTTGGAAATGGTCACTATGAATCAAAAGCCTAATATGAACGGGAGCACGACAAAGCTGAAACCTGCAAAGTCGACGGGAGAACATGGTGAGTAAAGGACGCAACTTCTCTTTTATTTATTTCTGTTGTTTACGTAGTCGGGATTCGATCCAGGTAAACACCAGTTTTCGAAGCTCAGTTTCATGAAAATGCACCCAGGTGTAACGTTACGTGTAACGAACTTTGCAATGTAACAAACTTGTGGATGTCATGTGCTGCTCTTCTGTTGAAATTAAGTTCAGCTCTCAACTACTTGAGGTTGTTCAACAAATATTTTATAATCTGTGTAATCACTTTATTATGAGAATATTGGTTTAGTATCAATTTCTGTGGTCTTTTATTTTACAGGTCTACTGGGAAAGATATTGGTTTGCTTTTCGGTGTACAAGAATGCATCCAAGCTTCTTAATACCGACTTATCAAAAGATAATTTGGTTCCGATACATGGATTTCGCTTTATCAGTATGACGTGGATTATCCTTGGACACACCTATATTTTTGGAGCAATAGTCTGGAGTAAGTCTTTTTTTACCATCTTTTTATATTTTAATTTTTGCTTCTAAATTCAAGAACACTTTGATAGATCTTTACACAACTTTACATAACATAGGATAAATCCCCAGGGAAACTTGGGTAATTTTTAACTTTCGTGCCCCCCCCCCAAAAAAAAAAACAACACGGTGTGTCAAAAGGACGGCTTTTTCCTTGACACCGCCATAATTAAACATTCACTCTTCGGCAATATTTATTCTTTTAAAAGTGATGATTAGAATTTTCATAAAACCTAATCG
Organism: Acanthosepion esculentum; assembly: GCA_964036315.1. Taxonomy (NCBI): domain Eukaryota; kingdom Metazoa; phylum Mollusca; class Cephalopoda; order Sepiida; family Sepiidae; genus Acanthosepion; species Acanthosepion esculentum. The sequence goes on from OZ038510.1 coordinate 55,552,783, forward strand.
TATAAAAGTGAATTTATACTTTTTCTTTGAGAATTTACGAGAAAAGTAATAAACATTATTTATTTATTAGATTTATTTATTTATTTATATTGTTTATTGGAATGGTTGTTAAAACATCTGCTGATTGTAAATTCTCAAGAACCTCCAAAATGTATAAATTCACTTTCATCGTATGTTTAGGTTTTATTAAAATCATAATCATCGTTTTTTAAAACAATAAACATTGCTGAGGAGTTAAAATAACAGCGGTGTCAATAGGAAAAAACATCTTTTTGACAGACCATTTTTTGCTGACACCAAGGTTGAAGATTACCGAAAATTGTTTCTCCCTTTCGTTGTAGTTTCCAAAATCTTAAAGATTGTATATCCATTGACACAGAACAAATCAAATCTGTACTTATTGCTTCATTTACAAGAATTTACCAGAATAGAGATATTAATTAAAACACTGTTGATATTTTTAAAAATTTTCTCCCCTTATCAAACATTCTTCTTCTTCTTCTTCTTCGTGCCAGGTTCATTCAGGATGTTGGTGACCATGGCTCTCCACAACTTTCTGTCCTTTGTAGCTATTAATGATGTGTGCCTTTTGGCTATCTCTCCCGAATCCTGCTCCTTTATCCATTCACTCAATCCGCCCGTCAAGTAGGTTATGCGTTGTTTGATGCTCAAGAGAGTGATTGGAAGCAGCAAGTGCCTTCAATCTGTCCCATGATTATCAAAATTCCCAAGCCCTCACCTCATTATGTGCCCTAAAATTTCAATTGTCTCTTCCTGACGTTAAGTATATGTGTTCTTTTTGTTTCCATTGTCTCTGGAACTTTGTCGTTGCTCACATGTTAGGTCCGTGGTATTCTCAGCATCCTTCTGTAAAACGCCATCTCTGTTGCTTCAAGTCTCTTCTTCATCTCTGAGTCCAGCATTCACTGCCATATACGAGGAGTGATATTAGATGACACTTCAGTACTCTTTTCTTTGTTTCTGTTGCTTCAAGTCACTTCTTCATTTCTGAGGAGATAGTCCAGCATTCACTGCCATATAGGAAGACTGATATTACAGTACTTTTTTCTTTGTTTCTAACGAAATTTTTCTGGTTCTTAATATTTTGCTTAACTTTTGAAAGGCATTTTCGCTATCCCAGTGCGTTTTCGGATTTCAGTGTCGCACTTTCCGTCATCTGTTAAAACACTTCCTAGATATTTAAATTGTACTTTTTTGATTTTGGTATATCCAACTTGTAATTTGCATGTTGTGCTGTTCCTGTTGCTAACAACAATGCATTCAATCTTCTTGTAATTCTATGTTTAGTTCTTCTCGCTTTCGTGCACTACCTTCTGTAGACGTTTTTGTAGTTTCTTTTCTGTGTCTGCTATCAACACTGTGTTATCTGCATAAACTATGTTGTTAAGATTGTGGCCGCTACTAATGAATACTGGTAGCTCTTATGATTCTCCTAGAATCACTTCAGTGTATAGGTTGGATGTCCGGCGAGAAGACACGTCGTTTTCTTACACCCCTTTTTATTTTTGTATATTTGCTGACAGTTTAGGTTTTAGATTATTCTAATGTCCTTCCCAAATATATCAAGGTCACCTAGCAGTTCCAACAGTTCTTTGTGACATATTTTATCAAACGCTTTTGCATCATCTATAAAACGCCGGTGCTCCTCCTGCATCTGTATTGCTCTTTCTGACATATTGCTGAGCATAAATATCGCGTTCCTTGTTCCGGTGTCTTTAACGAACCCGTAATCTTCTTGTCTTATTTCAGGACTGATTCTGCTACGCGTTCTAAATTGTTTTAAATTGTTAGTAATATTGGTTTAGCGAAACATCAATTTAATATAATACTTTTTGGAAACACGTTAACACCAATTCTTAACCTTCTTACTTCTTAACATACCAATGTAATAACTGGTTGAATGCCCTTTTATGGAAACGTTCATCATCAAAAACGTTTAATCACCCGTATACTTAAATTTACGTGACCTGATAATATGCTTTGTTTTATTGAATTTTACATTAGTATTTTGTAATGCCATTAACTTTTTAATTATGCTGTTGAATATATTACAAAATATTACATATTTAGGAACTGAATTTATTATAATCTTCAATTCCAAACTATTCATAATTATAGCGCACTGTTACGCATCATGTTGTCAGATCACATCACGGGGAAATCTGACAAATCCATCTGGTTTCCGTGAACGTTTCCTAACCCAGAATGAGCGTTGGATTTATCACTTTAAGCCAGAGACAATCCATTCAATGGAAATACTCCCCCCTCACCCGATCCAAAGAAGGCCAAGGAAGTTTTATCTGCAAGGAAGGTGATGGCCTCAGTTGTCTGGGATACAAAGGGCATTGTGTTTATTGACTATATTCAAAAGGGTCACATTATCAATGGAGAGTACGATACCAAATTGCTGAGTCAGTTACTAAAGGCTACCAAGACCAAACGGCCAGAAAAACTGACGAAAGTAGTCTTGTTTCATCAGGATAATGCTCCAGTACACAAGGCCTTGTTTTCAATGGCTGTTGAGCGTGACTGTTTTGAACTGTTTCATCACCCTCACTATTCTCCTGATTTGGCCTCATATGATTATCATCTGTTACCAAACATGAGAAAACACTTGGTTCGGAACCGTATCGCAGTGATGATGACGTCTTATTTGCTGTTGATGACTTTTTGATCAACAGGGTGAAAGATTCTTTCCCAATAGGGTCCAAGCATTTCATTACCGATGGGAGGACTATGTAAAAAATAAAACTCACTTGATCACATTGCATGAGAGTATCTTTTCAGTCGACACTCGTATAAGACACTTTTTTATTCATTTATCGGTTTGGGGAGTTAATTTGCAATTAATATTACCAGACTTTTATGTTTTAATTGTAAATTATTTATTCCTTTTCTGTAATTGTTTTTGTTTGTTCCTTTAATTGAAAAGTAATTTATTTATTCCCTTGGAGTTTTCACGGTACTGTTGATCCTTTAATAAATCAGTATGAAGCATAAAACATTTTTTTATTACGACGAGCACGTAGTTACAGGCACATTTAACTCAATCAAATCTCAGAAGTATGGAAGGCATCCGGATGTAACCTATAAGAACGTGCTTTATGTCTGTAGGGGTCTATTGTTCTCCACATTTAATACTTTCTGTTTGACATTTTATTAGGGCGTATTTACACTCACCATACATATACTTAGACATATCGTACCTTTATAGAAATCCTTGCTCTTCCAGAATTAGAATGCTCGAGGTTAGCTTCTTCACTCTCCAGTGTTTTAAAGCATATTAATTGACAACTGAATATCATCAACTTCAGGGCTTTATTTCAATGAATAAATCTACCTACCATTTAATACCTAAAATGGTTTGGGACAGTTTGGTTGGGTATTATTTCATTTCCTTCCACTTCCCAAATTCAGCTTCAGCAGTTTTGATGCCCAGATTAAAATAACGCTTCAAAATTACCAGAATCTCAATATTTGCATCTGAAATTTTTATTTAGATAATTTTTTTTATTTAGACACAACTGAATAGTATAGATAATCATATACTATATTATAATAATCATAGATGCGTGCTTTGGGGTAAAGGTATGCAGAAAATGAATATAATTTTGATATATTTTTATAATAATGTTCATTAACTGAAATAGTAGTGAAACGTTTGACTTCTTCATCTTGTTCCTCCTCCTCTATCTCCTCCTCTTTCGGAGCCATTATTCAATTTCAGGTGAAAACAAAATTTCAAATCTGAAACAGAATCTATTCTTATTTGTGAAAATTCTCAGTAAGTCTATTTCATTCATGCTTTCCTAATACCTGCAATCGCTGTTTGCCTGTATTTTATATCTCACTGAATATTCCATAAATGTTGCCTTGTGCCAATAGACTTAGCATTTTTTTCAACCATCCGTTTCTGTCTCACTGTGATCAGAAATATCTCTGCATTGCCGTATTTTCATATTTGTTCATATTTGTTAAATAAACTATGAACATCGTTTCAATTTCCAATAGGAAACAACAACGTCTTTGTGAAAAACATGATGTCCTTCACATTTCAAGCCATCGGAAATGCTACCGTATCCGTCGATAGCTTCTTTTTGCTCAGGTCAGTCTTTGATTCTCGTGAATGTAAAAAAATTAATTAAATAAATAAAATAAAACATTTTGTGGTTTACTTTACTTACGTTTACCTTTGCTTATGATTGTGTGACAGTTAAGTTCATTCAGTTCAATAAAATGAAAGTTTCATGTTTTTCAGAAGCCATTAATCTCAACTTCATTCAAACATGTATCTTCCTTTTTTTAAGCCGTTTACTTCCCCGACCTTCTTCAGAAGACAATTTCGAATCAGCTATTAAATTGTGATATTTTATTTGTAAACCTTAGAATATTTTAATTCCAGATTACAAAATTTGTATGTTTTGGTTTGGGATGTCTTGTGATTAAAAATAATCAGAGGTTAAAGTGTCTTCGTTGTCGTCTCACGTTTCATATGAAATATTAAATACCTGACTACGATTTTAACAACAAGGATTATCCATTACATTCTGAATTTGATAAATTAGTCAATTCTAGTTGTGTGCTTCAAGCAATATTGATGTTTAGTTCAATCTGATTATGTACGCAAACGAAAATGTGATTATATTCTGGTGCCCTTGACAATGGTCGTAGATTTTGGAAATAGATTATTGAGGATAACAGGTGAAAGTTTGACTAAACGGAGTAGAAGCCGTGTAAATTCCAGTTACGCATTGAATGAACAGACAAAAGACATTTTAACAATATCAATAAAAATGCATTTATATACAATGTTCTATAGAGAGTAAAACACTTGATAAAGTATAACAATTTTATTCTCTCCCAAATCCAAGTTCTTGTGCTAGATAGAAAAACTCAGTCGAGTAGGAATAGTAAAACATAAGAGGCACAAAATTACAAAATAAGATAACCACTGCGTAAAATTTTAAAAGGAAAATCACATTTACTTACACAATTATGAAAAAGGTACAAATACAAATTTTATGGCAGGACGACAATTTCTGATAAAAGGATTATCAGGAAAAATGGGGGAAAATTACAGTTTGGGAAAAGACAAAAATTTTGAAAATGACAAAAAGAAAACAATACAAGAAGACAGTAAAAAAACAAAGGTGCAACAGCCTTTGTGAAAAAAAAAAATGGACCTACTTTTACTTGTCCCCAGGACGTCTTTGGGACATACAGTAATTTTTAAGAAAGTCCCTTTTAACTTTACACAGTTTCGTGTTTGGGAAAATTTCTAAGAATTCTTTTTGTTCTTGCCTTTCCAACAACAGGGGAATTTTCACTTGGACTTCTTTAGTCTCTCTGCGGCTGGCCGATAATTGGCGCCTTCTTTGATGTTCTCTTCTTGATGTCAAATGTCTTCTTTGATGTTGACCTGCCATGTCCCCTTGTCAAAAGTCTTCTCCTCGTATCTTTGACCTGACCTCTATATATTTGAAAAATGAGGCTCACAAAGGCCCCACTATTCAGGATGTTACAAGGGCTTGAGACCATGCCTTTTATTGGTCCGTATATACGAAAAATAATTTTCCATAAACTGGAAATGGATCTTTCATAAATTTGGCGGGTTTCAACCGCTGAGCCGAAAAAGGTATACAATTAATTGTTACAATTTTTAACGCAAACCGTCTGGCCTTCATAAAAATACATTGCTCTCAAAAGAACGTGTATTAAAAAAGCAATCTAGGCGAGTATACATTTATACATGCATTTTTATTGATATTGTTAAAATGTCTTTTGTCTGTTCATTTTTAAAATAGCAAAAATAAAAAAATTATAAAAGATGAACATTTTAAAGTTCTTTTTCAGTCAGAGTTTGTTTATACCTTTCTGTGTTGAGGGACACAAAGGATTGGGACTGCTTGTCTCTTGTTAGATGCATGCTGAGCGGTAGAGAATTATGATAGTCGTTGCATTGCAAAAAATATTAGGATGACACTTGACATGATTGATTGATTTTTTACGGCTTTTCAACCCTTTGTGAATTACTTAAATCCAAAACATATTTCGGATTGCAGCGAGGATGCTTACAGTCAAATAACAGGGATTGGGAAGTCAGTTTCGTCAGATTTGTTAGATTAAGCTGTAAATAACATATTGGTCTCTACAGAGTGGGCCGAAAGACTTGTCACCCGTTACCAAAACGTAATAAGAACAATTGAAGAATAAGTAATATAGTAACTGGATTCAGTTCATTTACTTTCATTAACAAAATCAAGATCCTTTGTCACGTGTGTTAACGTTTTAGTTTTGGGAATTCCTAGCTGGGAAGACCGTTTTCATAGTGACTTCTTGTGTGATCATAGCACAGATGCCTCCACCTTCGCGTTGAGGGTTGCCCTATCCTTGTTTTGTCCTTAATTGATCCTGTGAGAAACAGTTTAGTTTCACATCGCAGTATCGTCCTCTTCAGAGGTGGTGGTTTGCTGAATCTTGCAGTGAAGTCACGTCGCACATCTTTCATGCTCTTACCAGAATGCATACGATCATGCAGCCTCTCTTCCGAACTGTAGGAGCTCGTGTCAGCCATCTGAAATAGAAAATTATATTATGTAGGAGTGACAAAACTTTAGGACCACCCTGTATATCTGAAATTGACTTTCTTATTAAAAGTGAAATGGTTGAAGTTAATATCGTTTATTCTCGAAATATTTTTACAACATATCTCATTACGTTTCGATTATACGTGTTCAATGAAATGCTACTAAGTTTTGCTGTAGGTTTTAAAACTATTGTGTAAAAATCATGTGTAAACTTTTGTGTAAAAAGGATGCGGTTAATAGAACACAGTACCTAGACAATAGAGGAAAACAAAACAACTTCATAAAAATAAATATATTTTAATAAAATAGAACAAAACAACAAAAATAGTTTTTTTTAAAGACTTTTTACTAAAACTGAATAAAAGTGACAAAGATCTAAAGGTCACGTGGTTGCTTTGTATGTACTATGTAACTATTCTGTGGATGCGACGCCACTTGGCTAGGGATTTATATTAGAATTTCAGGGATTTATAATTATTTACATTTGAACTGTTGTCGACATCTTTGTTGTTGTTATCACAACGTTTCGTCCGTTGTGACACCGAGCCTTCATCAGGTGCTTGTCGATCGAGGAAACTTTCAGGGAATTGAGAACTGAACCCTTTATTTAATTTACGTGTGTAGATTTTCCACGTTTCCACTAGCAATATCTGCAGCCTCAGTTGAATGAGAAGCCTCTGTGAGTTCAGTAAAGCATGACAAGCAGCAGTAGTAGGAATGTTAGAACTCCAATCTCTCTACTCAGGATTGCCTCGTAGATTAAAGCCTTGGTTGGTGAATTTGCTGACATAGTAATTGTGCACTTGAACTCAGTGGAAACGATTAAAGCAATAACTGAGTATTACAAAATAAGAAATAGATAACATATCCCTAGATATGGTAAGTGAAATGAGAACAACAGACCCTATAGATTAAATAGAGGATTTAGTTCGAAATTCCCTGAAGGTTATTCCGATCGACAAGCAAGAAGGTACAACGACTGAAACGTTTCGACAATAAAAACAAAGAGGAAAACAATAGTCAGCATGTAAATAATGTAATTGTGGTTTTTAAGTGCTAAAGGGGAGTTAACTATTTATTTTTTATTGTAACTGTTTTCTACAGTAAGTAGTCGCAAGTAGCGAAATTTAAATTTTATTATCGCTGGACTTTCAAAAGTAATCCAGTCTGGCAACTTTCAGACACATAACGAGATTTTTAGATTGTTTAACACATGTGTTCGTTGTACTGGACGGTTGTCACTGATTTGTTCTTTGAATTTAAATTTTTTTAGAAACTCCAGAAAGGCTGCTAATAAACGAATTTTGATTGGTTTAAAAATGTTGATTTGGTAGTACAAATGTATATGAACGACAGCGCCAAATATAAATTTACAAAGTTAACCTGTTTTTCAGGTACCGAAAATAAAATTAAGCTAAAATAGCTTCCATTTGTTTTTGTTGTGCTTGTCGACCTGTTTTTGGCTAACCCTTCAGCTTTGGTTAAGCTGAAGCAAAACTATGTATACATTCTACAACAGATACTATACTATATTTTACTATACTATATATATATTTTCTTTTATACAACCACAACGTATATAAAACATAATATATATATATATATATATATATATATATATATATATATATATATATTGTGTGTGTGTGTGTGCGTAACACATTTCAACGTGACCAAAAGAGTTCACTCCAAAGAAATGGGTGAATTGCCCTTCTCTATATAGCGAAATTTTTTGATTACCTAATAGAAATCGATGTTATTTTAAATTCATATTCGTGTGTATAGTAGGGCAAGGAAGGAAAGAATAGCGAGAGAGACAAGGAAAACAATTGTACTATTTACCTGTCAGGCAAGGGGTAGGGCCATGAATTATGACAATATTTGAATTTTAATTCAAATGTAACAAAACTGAACAAAAATATGTTGTCGTCAGTTATTGATGGAACGGATAAACTAGTTTTATAATAAACCTCAATAAACCTTTCTCTTGTAATTGTACTATTATTCTTTTAATTAAATGTATACTTATTTACAGGACCGGTGCATGCTACTCCCGGCCGGTGGGTGACAAGCCTGATTGAGGGCCCCAGGCAGTTCTTTGTGACCTTCTCTATCTTATCTACATTTCCTTTTTTCTAAGTATATTTATAATACGTTACAAATTAAAGTTAATTAAACTAAGCACTACTGACTATTAAAGGATGAAAAATCTTTGCTGATTTTGATGTCACACTAGGGTCTTTTCATGAATTCGTTTTGCTCATGCTAAGTTTCGAAAAAACACTATATAAATTTCACTATTTTTTATCTATAATGTTGAATGTGTTAAAATTATTCAATGTTTTAACAAAAAAACTTAAGTTGATGCAAAACATTGTAGATTTATTTAAGATGGAATGATCTATTATGACATGTCTCTAATTATTTAAGATGGAAGGATCTATTATGACATGTCTCTAATTATTTAAGATGGAAGGATCTATTATGACATGTCTCTAATTATTTAAAATGGAATGATCTATTATGACATGTCTCTAATTATTTAAGATGGAATGATCTATTATGACATGTTTCTAATTATTTAAGATGGAATGATCTATTATGACATGTCTCTAATTATTTAAGATGGAATGATCTATTATGACATGTCTCTGATGTATTCAGATACATTGGATTTATTTTCAATTTTTCCAGTTGAATTGTTCACCTATATTGCATATAATCCATTATTGTACATAATTATGTTACAATAATATTTTTATTTCGTTTGAATAATACCTCGTGAAAATTGGGATGTAGTAGAATGGGGTGTGGGCGTATCATAGAATCGGGATGGGGGCTCGAAAAACTTGCAACGGGCCTGTTCGATTATATAAAAGATTTATTAATTTGGAACACTTGCATTGAAATATCATTTAAAGATAAACATCTAATTCTTTTCTTTTGAGTTTTTCAATAGATATTTAGCGACTTGTATAATTGATCTATTTGGAATATTTTAAAAGCTGATAGTGTATTTTTGCAGTGGAATGTTGGTTGTCTACGTTGGATTAAAAATAATGGAAAAAGGAAATATGAATTGGTTACATTTCTACGTGCATCGTTTCTGGAGGTAAGGAAATTTGCTGAAGGTTTTGGCCTCCCCAACCCATTTCTGACAGTTGGGGTATCTTACAGGCGCCTAGAAAACAATTCTACTAATTCGTCAATTTTTCAGCTCGATGAAGATTTGAAAGAAGGGTTTTATTCTAATGTTACCCGTTTGTTCGAAAGATAAAATAAAGAGATAAAAAATAAAATTGTGATATATATATATATATATATATATATATATATATATTATATTTTTTACATGCAGACAAAAACAACTTGCTCATTACAAAAATGCATCTCGACTGGTGAGAACATCAAAAATTACATAAATATTTTCTACAAAAACCAAATGCACATTAACTACAAACAAGACGAATCTTCACTTAGAAATATTATAAAGACATACACGACCCCAATTGACCCAAATAAAAAAATCAAATTAATTATCTACTATAAAAAATTCCTCAAAAACAACACACCAGCACAAAATTACAACAAATGAACATTATCTATGAGTTCAAATGCCTCTTAAAGAACTGTGTTCCTGATCAAACCATAAATAATTATATCTGTCACACAACTACATGCCTATCCAGACGCCTTACCTTACACCTATCTGACCAGAGCTCCATTAGAACCCATTTAAACACACACACACAAACCTACCAGGTTCCATTCGAAACATACTAGTAAAAAACACAAACATAATAACCTCATCAACTTGTAAAAAAAGCTTAAAAATAATGGAAGCCCTAATAATAAAAAAGAAAAAGCCAACTTTTAACAATATTAACTACGAACTAGGCCACAATGTGCTAACTGTGTTCGGAAAATAAAGACACCTCTATAACACACTAAAAGCATACACATAACGCACTCACTCAATTAAACTGAAAAATAAAATAATCCTTGATAATGGTTAAAAGTATAGCCAAAAGCGCTTAGAACTATGGAACGTTTGGACAGTTTCTATACATTCTGTGTCCAAAAAAGAAAGCTCTTGTGCGAACACAAGAAAAATTAAATAAAAAGCTTAACCGTAGTACCTTTGTCGTTTTTAATGAAACATGCATAAATGAAGGATTGCTGACTAAATACACAATATATATATATATATATATATATATATATATATATATATATATATATATATATATATATATATATATATATATATATGTAAGGTCTGTTAAATTTAGTCGATAATTTCGATTCAATTTTTATTGTATTTTTACAATTGTCCATTAAATCGAACATCCGAATCAAAATTGTGGATAAAATGTACGAAATTTTATTCTGTATTTGTTCATGTACTTTCGGCCGTCTCAGTCTAGTAGGCAAGATTTTGTTGGCCATATCCTGGAATTTTGGGAAGAGCGTGATAATTCAAATTCAGTTCAAATCTTGTCTCATCCAATTCTTGATAATGACTGAGACTGCCGAAAATACTTAAACAAAACCAACACAAAAACATTTTATCTGGAATTTTGATTCGGATGTACAACAGTGTACTCGAAAATTGGAAAAATGCAATAAATATTTAACAGTCATACTTTGTCGTTTGAATATAATAAAATTTAAAGAAAGGAAGAAAGAAAGAAAGAAAGAAAGAATTGTCTCTTTTTTACGAGAGAAACAATCAATAAATCAATGAAATTTTCTTTGCAGATTAACTCCCACTTACATGTTAGTGATGATGGTTTATATCCCATTGATGCAGTATTGGGGAAATGGTCCCTACTGGCCTCAGAATGGGATTGAAGAAAATTACTGTCGACACAACTGGTGGCAAAATCTCCTGTATATTAACAACTTATTCGATAAGCAGGTAAAGTTTCGACCAAAGTCTTGCATTTCTTCTGTCTAAGCGTAACTTAAATGCGACACAAAGCCGGAAGTATAGAGCACCCTCTACCCAGTTGTAATTGATATTATAGCGAGACAAGCTTTCTAACCATTACACCACGGTGGTGGTTTTTAAGCGAAGCTTAGAAGTAGCACAAGGCCGAAAGTATGAGCACACCGTGAGGATCGAACTCACTATTCAGTTCCATTTGATCTAGCGAGACAAACTTGCTAACCATTCGCACCGTGTAATCATTTATTTGTATGCGCGTCACCGTGTGTGTGTGTGTGTGTGTGTGTGTGTGTGTGTGTGTGTGTGTGTGTGTGTGTGTGTTCCCTCTTCTTCGTTCTTGTTTTATTTGTATTCCTCATTTCTTGAAGCGTTTTCTTATTTCCTTACAGTGTATGGGTTGGACGTGGTATTTAGCCAACGATATGCAGTTCTACATAATCAGTCCTATCATTCTGATTCTTCTCAAAAAGTAAGTGTTTTATTGTGAATTCTCTACGCGAAACGAAAACAACCGCAAAACACTGAATCTTTCACCCCAAAATCCAAAACTGGATCTCCTGCGACATACAACTCAAAAAATTTGATCCGGGAAAATCGAATACACAATCAAAATTTGAGTTTTATATCATCTCAGCTACGTTCTTTGCTTAAAATTATTGATGAGCTCAGAAAAAGGATAGAACTTAAAAGTTAATTTTTCTATAAAGGAATCAACAGATTCACCATTTTCATAAATGCAGAGGAGAGCCTGTTTTTGAAATTTACCGAACACATTCAAAAATTGATATTCATTTTTTAAAGATTGGTGTATTTGTTATTCAAACCCGAATATCTTTCAGAGAGCAGGTCATTTTAGATAAACTAAGCTTTTTACATGCATAGAGTAAAAAAATTAATTAAATTAAATAACAATAAAAAGAAAAAGATGATGAAATATTTTGACTTTCATTGACATCTAGATGTTAAACGACAAGAAAAATAATTAAAATAAGTTTGTGCGTGTGTGTATTAGCATAGTACCCTTTTGCTGCTACTCTGTGAAAAATATTATACACACGCGCACATACACACACACACACACTCATTCATATATATGTGTGTGTGTATATATATATATATATATATATATATATATATATATATATATATATATATATATATATTATAATATTTTTTTAAAATATGATTCCTTCGCTACATAAGAGTTCTCACATTTCAAAAACGAGAGCCGAGACCCTCAATATAATTATTGAAATTAAGTTGGATTAAGGTGTCGATTCCCGTTTCATCCTCAAGCGAAAATTTAGGAATAAGCTATCTTGTGGTTTGCGCATAAGTATGGTCTCTTGCAATATTAATTACTATGGAAACGGATGTGGGCGGCCATATTGGTTAGGTGGTCGAAGAGTAAGTTCTTATCTACAGACCCGTCACCTTCGGAAAGTTTATGTCAGGTTATGGTGGGGTCTCGATTTCAAATCTGGTGTTGGCGGTCACCGTCTAGTTAGTTTAAAGCGGAAGATATTTTATGGCGCTACGGCAGGTCGTTAAGTGTTGAGAGGATTCTGTTTTATCATTATCTATCTATTAATCTCTTTATTTATTTGTTTATTCAAATGGCTATTTCTTATACAAACGTGTTGGACTGGACTACAATTTGTTTTTTTGACGACTTCAAAAGGGGTTTTTCTAGTTAATGATTGGGTTAAGCTTTTAAGACTTTTATTAAACTATGGAATTTATTTGTTTATCTATTTTTTATGTTAATTATTTAATGTGAAAATTTGTTGATGTTGGCAAAAAGCCGTTAACTCCTGCCTATGGTTTAATAACTTTTCATTATTTAGAAACTTAATGATGTGTAGTTTTTCATGTAGGCATAAAGGGCATGGGTCATCCCAGGTTTTACAAGTTCTTGTTCTATTTATTATTTTCCATTTTACTTTTGGTGTTTTATTCGTTTCTTTTAAATGCCAGAAATATTGGGATAGAGATGTCTGATTTCTGTTTTGAATATTGTTGAAGGGGCTCTTGTGTTGTCTCCATCTAATTTTAAATTTATTCTTCGTTGACCCAATGTATATCCTATCAGTATTAGGACTCTCAATGGATGAGATAGTGCATTGATATACCACGGATTTTGTGAGGCAAAATAGACCATACTTACGCGCAAACCACAAGATAGCTTATTCCTAAATTTTCGCTTGAGGATGAAACGGGACTCGACACCTTAATTCAACTTAATTTTAATAATTATATTGAGGGTTTCGGCTCTCGTTTTTGAAACATGAGAACTCTTATGTAGCGAAGGAATCATATTTTTAAAATAATATTATAATATAAGCTCTACTTCGGTATGGAGCACTGTCTTTTTAAAAATAAAAACAAAAATACTAACGAACTCTGGATTATTTACCTAACGTGTTCTTTCCTATTTTTCTCCATACCTGCACATATATATATATATATATATATATATATATATATATATATATATATATATATATATATATATATATGTGTGGATATTTGTTTAAAATATAGTAAAACTAAGAAAACCTTACCGCTATCGTGGTTTCACCTGTGTATCACCAGTCAGTAAGTAACAATTAGGATTATAAATAAAGTTAAGTGGAAAATAATTTATGTAATATTTTTTTAAATCAATGCTTTTTTTTACTCCAAATTGAAATCTAAAGAAATAAGAAAGAAATTGTGCCAGAAAAATTATTTCACAAAAAATACTCCTCCCACCCACTCCTGACTTGGCATCTCGACTCCAGTCACTTTCTCACAGACATGATGTGGCTTCCCTCTGTCTTTTCTACAAATATTGCCATGGCAATTGCTCTGACGTTAACTGGAACCTCCACTTCTACTCCAACAGCTTCTTCTCTCGAACTTCCCGACAGTGGAACACCCTTCCTCTTACTTGCTTCTCTGATAATTACAATCCTTAAAATTTAAATGTAACGTCAATCGTCATCTTCTGATGCCTTGATCTCCGTTCTTCTTTTTATCCTTTCTGTAATCTCCCCACCCATACCCAGTCTTTTCTCTTACTTTCACTCTCTGTAACCCCCTGCGCACTAGTGGCACTCCCGCCTTGCTTGGGCTGAAATGCTTGATATATATATATATATATATATATATATATATATATATAATTAGAAGAAAGGGTCCAAGTGTGCTTGTTATAATATGTAAAATAGATAGGTTAGTTAATAAAACAAGGACAAACGAAAGGGTACCAATATAATCAGTACGAAAAAAGACAGGAACGGACAGCCATAAAATCCCTCCAAGCAAACAAAGATATAATTATCAAACAAGTCGACAAGGGCGGTTCAGTTACTATCATGGCCAAGTGTAAATATATCACAGAAGCGGAATCCCAGTTCAATGATCCATGTTTTATAAAAAAAAACTCTCTCTAGATCACACCGAAGATTTTACGTCTGAACTTCACTCTCTAATCAGCCATCTAGACCACAGCATACATACACTAATCCAGGCTTTAATCCCGGATAGTCCCAAACCCGGCACATTCTACACCTTCCCCAAATTACACAAACTCCCTAAATTAATTACACAACCACCAACCTCTCTATAGAGGACATCAACAGTAACCCACATAAGATGCATGAGCTGATAGAATCCATCCACCCGGCCGGCCTATAATTTCTGGTTTAGGAACCCTGACACATTTCTGGTTATATTGATCAAATCCTCAAACCTCTACTACCTTCTATTCGTAGCTATATTAAAGACACTAACCATTTCCTAAGAATTCTTAGTAATATAGCTAGTTTACCTGACAATGTACTTCTTGTGATCTTGGGTGTGTCATCCTTATATTCTAACGTCCCCCATGAGGAGGGGGGTATACTAGCCTGTAAAAATGTTTTAAGCACTAGGGGTTTCCCCGAGCACCGCATACTAGATATTTCGAACATTATATATTTCATACTCACACACAACAACTTCCAGTTCAACGATCACCGTTTTCTTCAAGTTAGAGGCACAGTAATGGGAACGAAATTGGCCCCCAACGATGCCAACATTTTCATGGATGCCCTTAAACAAGATATGTTTAGTAGATACCACCTGGCACCCCTACACTACCACAGTTACATGGACGACATCATCTTCATATGGACACACGGAGAGAACAATCTCCTAGATCTTAAAAACACCTTAATAATTTCTACCACACCATCAAATTCACTATGGAATATTCTACCACTTCCATCCCGTTTCTGGTTACACTGGTACGTATCAATAACAGCCACATCTCCACTACACTATACACCAAACCTACTGATGGTCATTGCTACCTTAATTTCAATAGATGTCATCCCACCAACTTAAAAAATCTGTAATCTACAGCCAATGCTTACACATCAAATGCATTTGTTCTCACAAGGAAGATTACAACTTACACATAGGACAACTTTGTAGTCACTTTCTTAATAGGAATTACTCATTCAAAATAATCAAAGAATCCATCATCAAAGCTTCTAAACTTAACAGAAACACTTTCCCCAACTATGTAACTAAAAAGAAGAATTCCAGAATCCCCATGGTCTTTTATTTTAATTATAACATCCACAAAGGTTTCCACAAATTAACTAAAGATATCCAACATTTAAAATTAGACAATACTATTACTAATTTTCTTAGCGATAACCTTCTACATGCGAGGCGACAGCCCCCAACCTCTTCAGACTTTTAACATCATCAAAAATCTGCAACACATCACTAAACCAAGGTAATGTCATCTGCAACAATCCCCAGTACCTAGTCTGAAAACACATCATCACTCACAACATTTACACCCACCCCGGTACTCACGTCGTATTCAGACCACCTGCTCTAAGGTGTGACAGTTCCAATATCGTATATTTACTTTTCTGCTGCAAATGCGAGAAGGGGAATTATGCGAGAGAAACATAGTTCCATTGACTCTTCTATAACCACAAGAAAAGCATCAGGGACAACAACAACAATTCCAGGTCTCTGTATATTTCAACCAACCTGGTCATATCATCAACGATGTCGGATGAGTGCTTTTAGCGTCTGGGTTCGGTAGCCGGGAGGATAGACGCAGATCGTAGTTGAAGTATATCCTAAAGTAAATTCCCACATAAAGAGACTAAACAGAATTTGGGGTTTACTCAGAGGGTATAATTTCCACAAGGAAACCCATTATCAGCAACACCACTCCTCGGATGAGTAGTCCCTCCACCCACATTTTAACTCCAAATTTTAACAGCCACAACCTACCTACTATATTTTGAACAGCCATCTCCTATCTACTATATTTTTATGTTCTGACACCTATGATTTCCCTCATTACGGATTATTCAATAATGGAAGTATTGCCATGTACACTGATGGCTACTTTCCAGTCACCCTCTTTTATACCATCTTTGGTTCTATAACTATAGTTCCTTTACATATAAGCTTATGTAAGGATTTTGGAAGGTTAGTGCAGATACATATTAATCTTGTATATGTATTTATATCTTTACGTGTATTGGAATTCATATGTTTGTGTGGTGGCTTGTGCATCTTTACACACTGTTATATACACTTATGTACACATGCGCATTTATATATGTATACGCTTTTCCTCTCTGTTTTTCCTTTATTATTTTATTTTATTTTCTGCAACCACTTTTTTAACAATGGATTTCCAAATTTTTATCCAAAAATTTTTATCCAAAAATTTTAATCCATTTTTTGTTCCTTCCTTTTTTTTCTTTTCATTTTATTTCATTTAATAATATTTTATTAATATATTTTTCCCTCCTCAATTTTTTCTCGTCTCATGTTATTCTAACTACAGCCCATTTTTCTGAAATTGAGAACTTGGTCGAATAATTTTCAGCTACAACTGGCTACACGCGAGTCGTCTTTCCCCCTCTGCAACCCATAACTCTCTTCATCTGTGTTTACTGTCTTACCCCCCACTCCCCTACTACTAATAATAGACCGGCCTAACGCTTTTACACCGATCAAAATTTTAAATTTAAGTTGATTTTCATAAAAAGTTTCGCACAGCGAGGAATCAGACAGAAATCGTGGTTTTGCTAATAATATGATTTCCACCAGAAAATACACCGTCTACAAAACCATCTGCTGGGGAGTAATTCCCATGTCTCCATTGTTGAAGGAAACAGGCGTGTCCGAAAATTCCGGACTTAAAACCTTTCTTTCCGTGCTTCATTTCTGTCATAATGTTAAAAATTTATAATTAATTTTTTTGGACTGATTATATTGGTACCTTTTCGTTTGTCCTTGCTCTATTAAGTAACCTATCTATTTTACACACACACACACACACACACACACACACACACACACACACACACACACACACACACACACACACACACACACACACACACACACACGCACGCACGCACGCACACACACTAGCTGCCTTCAAGAGCCATTATAATTCTCACAAGAATTAAAACCATTTATCTACAGATGTATCTATAATATCTAGATGTGTAGGTGGTGTAATGGATGGTGGCTCGGAATGAGAAATCGGAGAATCGGGTTCGAATTTAAGTCGAGTTCATTACTTACACGCAAATACCCGTGGGGAAGATACGAATTCTTGAGAGAAGATATGGGTTAAATAGCAAAGCAGACTGGGCTCTTTAGCCGTAGTTGACAACCAATATAGGAGAAGGATGACTATCAATTCAAAACCGTAACCATATATTTAAGTTATCAAAAATGGTCATACTTGTCTAACGAGTCGACAGCTATCATGTAAGTGCTTTAAAATTGATCTTTTGAAAGAAAGTTAATTCTTCTTTCTTTTCTTTTTCAGAAAACTAAATATTGAGAAAGTTTATTTTTAACCAACTTTATTAGTATTTAAAAGCAGAATTCTTCGTGTTTCATTAAGAGAAAAAAAAGAGGAAATGATGCAGTCAGTTATATGTAAGGATCATATTTTGGATGCCTTCAAGTTACATGACTTTATGTGAAAGAAAGCTGGGTAATAAAAAAATTTTCTCTTTATGTTTTCCAATGATTCAATAAAAATGTTTCTTGCATTTCCCACCAGAAAGCCTCCTACGGGTATAATATTGCTGTTGGTGCTACTGATCTGCCATTTTATAACCACCGGCTTTCTATGGACAAGTAAAAAACGTGACCCAAGGGTTGGGTAGGTTTCTTTTTACTATTTTATTTATTTACAAATTTTATGTTTACTTCTTGTTATTTTAATTTGATTAGAAAGTTCACTGATTCTGGATGAGATTCAGCCTCCAGCCATTAGTGAATTTTAACAATATATCAGCTGACCTTGGATGACCTTTTATTTGTCATTCAAAGGTTCTTCTCGTTGTTTATAATGCTCACCCAACCCCGCCGCCGCCAGCAAAAGACACGCAATGTTTTAACATTGTTTTCTGGCGAAATATGCATTGTGAATTGAGATTTTGAGAAGAAAAAGTTTGTCGAGTCATACATGTATTATATAAAGCATCACTCACGCTCTAAGAAAGTACATGTGTAATGAGATATAATATTCGTTACAGCTGATCTCATGTTTTCAATGTAAGAAGCACTAATCAATATCGCTAGTTGAAGCCGAGACAACAGAGTGACTCAAAAGCATTGATGATTTTAAGTACATTTAATTTCGATAAGCTCATGTTAGATAAACATTGTCGTATATTTAGAGAGTTAAGTGTGCAGGTGAAATAACCGTTTCTTAAACTTAGGAACAAAAGACAGAAAAATTGAGAAATGCTACACCTTGCGACACATACCAACAAATGTCACGTAAACCCCTGAATAAAATAAAAATCTGTCGACTATGAGAATACTGCCATATGAATAGATATTGTTTCTAAATAGAAATTTTAATTGCGATTTGTTTTATTATGCTCAGTAAATTCTTAGTTAAAAATACATCATATATCTATAGTATGACTGGTAAGCATACCGATCAAAGTACTTCAAAATCAAAAGATAATTAATGTGACTAGCAATGAGACAATATGGATGGCAAGTATGATTTAAGCGTCCCCTAAGGACATTTGCATGGACAGATTTTAAACTTGTTTCACCAGTTTTATTTTTTAACTTCTTAGGAAGTGCGCCATATATTTCGACTATATAAATACACTTCCATTATATAAATATATTAGGTGACATTATAAATAATTATGATGTGTACTCGGATAATTTTTGTCTCTGCAGTCAAATGCTACTCATAATCACTTTATGTTGTGAATTTTTAACGAAATTTTGTGCTTTCATTTGCATTAAAAGAACAAGTGCTGATATTTATATGAGACCTTACACCAGAATCGGGCCATATCTGGTCGGGATGGCTTATGGCTACCTTCTCCACAGAAATAAATGTAAAATGGCAATAAACAATGTAAGTTCGCCTCTCTCTCTCTCTCATACTTTCTCACCCCTCTCTCTCTCTCTCTCTCTCTCTCTCTCTCTCTCTCTCTCTCTCTCTCTCTTACCTGTTTAATACATTGTAATTGATGACAGCTTTGAGATGCAAACTGAAGATTTCACGTGCTTCTGATGATGCATTTTATTCACATACATTGAACGGGCTGTGTACCTGAACAGATGCCGGAAGTGAAACGCAGAAATGCAACTGAAAATATTTGGCCTCTGCGCATAGAGGTCGGTCCATATCTTCCGGCAAGAATAACTAAATTTCAAATGAATATGATCACAATTTCTAACTATTCAGAGGCTTTTCCACTTCTTTTTGATAAGCTGGAAAATCTGTCTATGTAATTTAGTTTACACGCATAAAACAAGTGATTATTTTATTTTAACCACCAGTCATAATTAAAATCTCCTGATGCTGCACGGACCTGCACCAACCTGGATCTCACTCCACAAAAGACCAGACTTTAAAGAAGGTTATTTATTTATTGTTTTTTTTTCTTCATTATAATGTTAATGTTAAAATACACTGAACACGACAAAAATGTACTAAAGTAAAAATAAAATTAATTAAACCAAAAGACTACGTAAAAACAATAGCAAATATAGATGGTGATCGATCGAAAAAGTATTTATTTAAGGATTAAATTTGGCCATCAACCGACTACAAAAGAGATTTGGTCCAAGAAGTGACCCCTAGGGGACGCTTGCGTTGGCCAACAGGGCCTCGGTGGACTGGCCGTTAATAATTTTTTTCAGGGAACTACCTGTTAGGAAGAATTTTATAATAGAGAAAACCCTTCCAGTGATTCCATAGATTGAGAGCAAACATTTGTACCACACCCTGTCGAAGGCCTTCGAGATATCTAATGCCGCGGTCCTTGCGGTATGTGTGCTGTCAAGGGCTCCACTACTTCGGTGTGTAATGGCAGTTAAAACGTCAGCAGTGGGTCGGGCTGATCGAAACAATCTCTTGTGCGACGAGCACAAGAGATTGTTCCGATCCAGGTGCTCGACGACCTTCTTGTTGATTAAGGCTTCAAAAGCCTTACTGGTGATATTGAGGAGACTGATGGGTCTATACTGGGAGGGGGAGGATCGATAGCCCGCGTTCTTGAAGAGCCGGCATATGCTTGTCACCTTCCACATGGTTGGGAAATATTTCTCCTTTAAGCAGCTGTTAAATAACTTTGCTAGAATCGGGGATAATTCTGGGTTGATATTCTTAAAGACATTCACTGGAATTTTGTCTGGGCCAGTGGCTTTTTTGGGGTCGAGGCTTTTGATAAGCCTAGAGACTTCTCTTGATGAAATGAGTATATTATTGAGATTGTGCTCAGTGAGACGTGGGAAGTTGAGGAGGTGATTGCCTTTGTCATCTAACGTTGAATTTGAGGCAAAGATCGAGGCGAAGAGCTTCGCCTTGTCTGTCGAGGAGAATATGACCTCGAAGCCATTTATAATAGTGGGTACAACCGTTTTGTCTGTGTTATAATTTAGTTAGTGATCTTCCAGAATTCGCGAGATCCAATTTGTTTATTTTTTAACCTTGGCCTGGACAGATTGTGCGTAGCTGTTCTTTAGGTTTTTCAGGACTCTCTTACAGCAATTGCGGCGGTTCTGAAAGAAGTAAAGTCCAAACTACACCTCTCGTTACGATAGACTTTGAAATAGTGGTTCCAGTGAATGTCATAATTCACTGGAACCACTACTTCAAAGTTTATCGTAACGAGAGGTGCAGCGCATTCAGGGGTGGGGTATGGGGAGTATAAAACACGCCATTCCAGAAAGGATCCATTCGGAGATTAGGGCAGCAGTTTTGGAGGTAGCATGTTCGAAGGTTGAGAGAGGAGCTTCTGTCATAGAGGACCAGTCTGCTTTCGAGTAGCGAAAAGCCGTTCTATGGAACGGTAAATCAGGGGATGTCATAGGTTTGGAGTCAATCTGGACACCGACTAATGAATGATATGCCGTGCCAAAAGAACGAGGAGGTTCGCCAATGTCTCATCGTATCCGGGGATCGGATGGGTTCTTAATGATTTGGGTTAGTTCATACGCGACAGAAAAGTTTCTGCAATATCTACCTTCCGCATCGGTTTTGTTAGAGTAGACTAACCACTTTCTTTGGTGAACGTTGAAGTCACCGCATATGTGAAAGTTGGCAGAGGGATATTCGGTGAAGATATTGTCAATCCTTTCTGATATTCGATCAAAGATTACCCACCCTTCGTCCTGATGACGATACAGGGCAAAGATGAATGTGGTACTATGGATAAGTGCTACGCGGAAACACACATACGGGAGATCAGTGTCCTTGTTTTTTGTGTTCCGGCCACAGAGAAACCCGTACTTGATGTAGGCACCGAGCCCGTGACCGTGGCGATTTAGGTGGTTATATTTTGTTAAGACTAACCCGGGATTGTGAGCTCCTGCAATGGAATTGAGGAATTGATATCTGTTTCAGACAGGAACAGAAGGCCAGGCTTAGACTGAAGTAGAAGGAGTTCTACTTACATTTGTGTAAGAGCTGGTATATCTGGTATCTACTTTTTTTTTTAGGCTGGGTTTGCTAGTTTTGTTCGTATTCAACTTGATTGCTTTCATGTTTGTTTTGGATGGTTTAGTGGATGACTAGTAGGCAGTGAAACAGACACCTATTGGAGATGTACACATAAATAACTTGGATTGACTCACCCGGAGATACTGCCGGAACAGTATCCATCATCATGTCATCGAGAGGCCTCACGGAAGACTACTGCATAATCAGAAAACGTTTACCTCCCGCACCATTAATGAGGGGAAAATAATCCAGGAAATACTCAATCGCGATACTCCGAGCGTACGTGTCTCGTCCGCCTTGAGGTTGGTGCAACAGAACTTATCCTTGGGTCAGACACATTGTATTAGCCAGAGACCTAGGCTACCAAGGCAAGCTCGCTCGTATACATGAAGACTAAAAGAGCCAGTGGGAGAAAGGGGATGACGAAGGTTGCTCGGTGGGGGGGTCATGTGCATCACTTAGCCTCATTTGTGCACATCCCCTATCATTTTGTTTTCCTGCTTTAACAACAACGAAAATAATGGAAGTATTAATATCTTTTTTTGTTTTTTCTTTTCTTTTCACAGTTTCTGTCTGTTTTGCTCTGGTTGTTGGCTAGCGCATGCGCTAGTTCTGTTCTTTACGGTCTCTATAATAATTACAACGGCCATCTGATGACGAAAGAAGTGGCAGCGACTTATATGGCTGTTCACCGGAGTGTTTGGGCTATCGCTGTTGGCTGGGTCATCTATGCATGCGTCACTGGTTATGGCGGTAAGATCCCTTGATGGTTCATGATCTCTCTTGAAATGTGAGACAGTAGCGTTGTGCAATTAATTGGACAATGGAGATCAGTATTTGGGAGAGAATAGAACATAATATTGCCAAATAACTGAAGTGACTGCCTTGTAATGTTTTAGCTTATAATTTGTGTGTATGTGTGTATGCGGATGTCTATTTTCCGACATATTTGACACCCTCTAAATTCAACCATAAATATATTGGGCAAATCAAATATAGGAGTCTCTCCCAGATCCTGCTTGGGGAGATTGCTAGATCCTAAGATTGACATCAGGCCTGACATTCACCGTGAAAGTGCAAGTTGTTTTTGAGTGTCAGATTTTTTTTTAAAAAAAGAAAGAAAAACGTATATGAAATGTTTCTCGTTTAGAAACATTTACTATATTGTATGAAGAGACATATACAAATATATTTGTGCGTATCAGAAGTATTTTCGCTCTACATATATACGTAAATTTAGCATATTTCAAGAGCTAGTGATCGGATTCTCATCTCTCTTGTGTTTTATAGCATTATAATCAAAATCTGATGGTCCCCCACCCTTAGGACTTATTTCAAGGACCAACTCATTACCCTTAAAATGCTTAAAACAGTTTTGAGTATGAAGGTCAGATATTGATCCATTTCTTTTCATTTCCCGAATTCTTTGTACAACTTCAGGGTATTTCAGAATCAGTTCATAATAATGCCTCAAAACTGACAGAATCTCAATATGTGTATCCGTCATCTGAAACAAAAGCTAATAATAATAATAATAATAATAATAATAATAATAATAATAATAATAATAATAATAGTAATAATGGAGTTATAGAGGGCCTTTTAATCGCTTTCATGAAATAACATGAAAATGCATATATGTATTTGGAGAGAGAAAAACAGAGGGAGAAGGCGGAGAAAGCGAGCAGACAGAGAGCTCTAAGGATTTGTATTAAACTTTATTAGGTTAATATCAAGGTTTCCGCCCATCTCTCGCCGAATCTTAGAAGTTTCCTGAATATTTATGCAGCTTTTTATTTCTTACGCGTGCATACTCTTTAGGTATTTTTTTAGAAAACTCATAATTAAATTTAAATGTGTTCAAAAATCATAGCTGAAAATCAATTGCATATATGACAGTTCTTACATTTCATATTTGATCTGGAGGAAAATGCAACGGAATCTCGCCACTGGATCACTGGAAGAAACCAGACAATGGATCATTAAAGTTTGGGATAACAATTCAAGAACTTGTTAGGAATGATTTACGAAGTTTAAAAATTGTGTTTTTGAGCTCAAAGATAAAGAATGCACTGGAAAATCTCAGAAAATTAAAATTGATCAGTTAGCAGAATATTTTCAGGAAGATTCAGCAGAAACCATTTGGAAATATGCAGGAAAAATAGAATAAAATCAGTTAATTTGTATGAATAACGCATTGAAATAAAAAAGACCATTTTCTGATCGAGCAATGATTTTGCTGAATAACAATGTGATGCAACAGACAATCATGGTGCTAGCATAGAAAATTGTTCCATATTTTCAAGTCTTATCACTTTCAGTCCTAAGAAACAATCAGCGGTTCCAATAATTTCAAGATATCGAAAGATTCCTCAAAGAATCCATCGAATCAAATGGAACTGCTTTCACAAAACGCGAGATAAAATAATTTAATGACTAAACTAATTTTTATGGATAGTTTTATTTAAAAATTGCCGGAAACTTTTATCAATAAAGGGGCGCTGAAAAGTTCTCTGCCCAACCAAATGACCAAACATCAGATTTAGTTTGAAGGAAGTATTCTTGGTCTGGTCTAGAACTTTTCACCACTTCCCCGTATTGACTACATTGGTTACCCATAAGAAATTTTAATTTTTTCATTCATTTAACTTAACTGTTTTTATTCCAGATATATTATTTAACAATTTAGCGCGATTCGGGTAACTTATGTTTATTGTTATAAGCAGTTGAAACTTGTAAGCAGATATTCGCCTTTGAAAATCTGTATATCTGATGTGGAAAATTCAATTCGCAATATTTTCTTTCTACAATAAAATATGACATTTCCAGACGAAATATAGAGTAGATTTCAGGAAAGACTAAAATCAGACAGTACGCATAGTCCAGCAGTCAGTA
The DNA here is from genome assembly GCA_964036315.1 of Acanthosepion esculentum. NCBI lineage: Eukaryota > Metazoa > Mollusca > Cephalopoda > Sepiida > Sepiidae > Acanthosepion > Acanthosepion esculentum. The sequence continues at coordinate 55,578,248 of OZ038510.1, forward strand.
GTTGCTGTTGATGATTTGGCGAAGGAGGGATTGAACTATGTTTAAAATGATAAGATGATATTTTATGCTACTACTTTTTATTTATATGTTAATTAATTCATTTTCATCTAAGGTCATAATAGTGTTTGCTTACCCCAGCATACTTTTCAATACACGTCACTTATACACACACACACACACACACACACACACACACACACACACACACATGTATGTATGTATGTATGTATGTATGTATGTATGTATGTATGTATGTATGTATGAAATGTCTCCAGAAACACAGAAATAAAACGTTAAGCATTAAATGCATCTATATTTATTATTCTTTCACATATGCTTTTAATTCGACATTTTAATGTACCCTGCCCATGTTTGTTGTGACTGTGGGTTTATGCGCGTACGTGGTTCAAAATCATTTTTTCTTTTCTTAAACTAAGAGATAAAAAAAAAAACACTATACCAAAAATATTATTATTTTAATGCACGCTGACATAAAAATTGGAAAACTAAACGTTCTTAGTTTCCTCCAAAGAAAAGTGATACCAAAGATTTCAAATGCATTGTTCAAAATGAAAAATCTTTCTTCAAGTTTTTATTTTAGTTTTAATTTCAAGCTAAAATTTAATATTTCCAATAAGCAAAATATTTTGCTGTATTTCAAACTGGATTTAAATTGATTGGAATGAGTTTTTTAGTAGCCGTAAAATAAAAAACGCTAAAATCGTCTTATATTCTTATATATTATTTCTTATTGTATATTATTAACTAAACTCATGCAACAGTATTTGGCGTCATGTTATGTGGTCAAAAAATTATGTGTCCCCATGTCAGCATGGAACGTACAGGAAATATTTTTGTCGTCTACAAAGAAAAAAGGCCAAATATTGACTCGTCTTACAAGTAGTAGACACGTACAGATTTTTTAAACCGTCAAATGCGTACTACTCTTATTTACTGTGAAAATGTATGTTTGTGTGTTTGTAATTTTTTTTTTTTTAATGAAAACTGTAAAATCTAAATTACGATTTAAAAGCGAATTTATTAATTTTGTTTTATTTGTAATTTGTTCTTTTTTAAATTTGAACTCGCCACAGTCTCGTTGTTTCTTTATTTTTGTCACCAGTTTAGCTTGATATGTATTTTTGTTTTTTCTTTTGTGGGTCAGGTTTTGTAAACCGTCTCCTGTGTTGGAAGGTTTTCATTCCACTGAGTCGACTCACCTACTGTGCATATCTTGTTCATCCAGTTGTTATTTTCACCTACTTTTTACGCCAACGTTTTCCAATCTACGTCACAAACTTCCGCGCTGTAAGTGTCTCTCTCTCTCTTTACTTCTTAAGTCAACATTTTAAACGCTTCGTCAAATACAAATTAATTTTCCCGGCCTTTTTAAAACTATTATTAAAAAATAAACAGTGCTCTACTAAATGCAAACATCTCTGAACTGATTGGAGGAAATCACTAAATAAAACTACGACTTAAATTGAAACTGACATTATTTGTGACAATAAAAAACTTTATTTGCTTGCAGTATATTAATAAAAAAAATGTGTTTTATGTGTATATTTTAAATTGGCTTATCATCGCGCTTGTGTCTATATTTAAATTTATAAACACAGTAGGCAAGGAATTGATTTTAGTTCTACTTAGCTTATTTAATATTTATTTATTTTACTTTTCGTACAAAAGCTTTCGGCCATATTTCAAGATCCAGAAAAAAAGTTAAATTCATTTGAACTCAGTAGCATTTATGCGTTATGATAACGTCACGCACTAGGTGACGTGACTCACAAACAAAATTCCCCAGCAAGCACAATACATAGCCTACATATTATTCGAAAGTATTATTTAACATAAAAAATGGTTCTAATGTAGTATAAAGAATAAAATTATTAATTCTAAGTTTATATTGCTTATAAGGTTAAAGATAATTTATTTTTAAACATAAATGTCTTGATTACTGCACTGCTGGTGTTTCGTATTTCTTTAATTTTCGTTTTTAATTTTTCGTACCTGTTGTAAAAAGAGTCTGAGAGGAAGTGAAACAAGGCTGAGTCCTTATAGCTTGAGTGAAGCTTTATTCCACTAGAAATCTACTCCGGTAGCGAACCGTAAGAAAATGGCCGACTGCCTCGTAAAGAGAGAAAGACGAAAACAGGGGGAAATCAATCTGTCCTGGAAAGTCAGGGAAAGATTAGAGAGTTCCTTTATTTTCACCACATTCTCCGCCACTTAAGAAAAGGTTCAGGTTTGTACGTTCTTCTGGCAAGAGGTGGTTTCTATGGGTGTCTCTGCTCAAACTGAAAGTAGAGAAAGGAGAAAAACAGATGTTCAAAGCTGATAATTTTCAGCTAAATACGGAGGTTTTAGACGAATTCTAGAAGAGCATCGAAGATTCGATACATCAGCGTCTTCTGAAGAGTTCCTCTGGAAGCTATCCAAGGGCAGAGGATGGGGAGATGTAGGAGTGGAATTTACAGTGGGGTGGTTTTCGGCTCATATTTACTCCCGCGTACAAGGCGCCTCAGGAGCGCTGATTTTGATTTTGTTAACCATGTTGGTATGGAATCACCAGAAGCTGATTTCCTTTGGAAATTAAACAAACGTTCATGAGGAGTACAGTTCGAGGCAGTGGAAAGCAATGAGCGAATGCAGTGGAGTGCTACATCTAGAACCTTTTCCCAACTAGCAACTGGGAGATTACTAGACCGTAGAGCCAGGCTCACCGTTTGCCAGATGATACCATTGTACCTCTCTGTTTGTCCATTGCCCTGTGGATTAGAGGCAGTTGTTCGGCTGGTAGCAATGCGTCGAGAAAGTAGAAACGCCTTTAATTCGTCCGACATAAAAGCTGTACCACGATCAGAGTGTACAAAAGAAGGGTTTCCAAAAATGGAAAATAAACTAATTAGATGTTTCTTGACAGTCGCTGCTGAGACATCAGCACAAGGGTAAGCGAAAGGAAAACGGGAGTATTCGTCAACCACAGTAAGTATGAACTGATTGCGAGAATTTGAAGGTAAAGGTCCCTTGAAGTCTATACTTAATCTTTCAAAGGGTTGACTTGCTTTTATGAGTGTTTGAGGGGGCATTTTAATGAATCTAGGCTTTATCTCGGAACACACCTGGCATGACCTGGTTACTGCTCTTACATCTTCTACAGAGTATGGCATATTTTTACTTCTGACGAAATGCAGCATTCTTGTTACCCCCAGGGTGACATAAATCTTTGTGCAAGATATGTAGTTTGTTAACAGAGATGGTAGAAGAGCAAATTCGTGATAAAGCGTCCGCAGCAGCATTTTGTTTTCCCGGGCGATATACTATGTCGTAACTGAAACAGGCAAGTTCTAATTTCCATCTTGTGATCTTCTCGTTTTTTATCTTGTTTTTACTTTTAAGATTGAACATGAAGGAGACAGATTTCTGATCTGTGATAAGCTTAAAATGTCTCCCGAGTAATAAGTGTCTCCACTTTCGAATCGCTTCTACAATTGCATAGGCCTCCTTTTCAACCGATGAGTGCTTTTGCTCGGCAGAAGTTAAAGTTCTTGAAAAGAAAGCTACAGGCCGACGGTTTTGGGTTAGAGAGGCAGCAATAGCATGTTCCGAGGCATCAGTCTCAATCTCAAAAGGTAGAGTAGAGTCTAAGCCACCAGGCACGATTTTGCGATCTCCTCCTTTAGATGCTTGAAGGCATCAGTTTGTTCTTTAACGAGAGGAAAATGGGCAACTCTGGTTAAGGGATGTAATTTTTCGGAGAAAATTGATATCCACCTAGAATAGTGAGAGAACATCCCCATTGCTCGTCGGAGAGAGTTATGGTCTTGAGGTACTGGCAGATCCACCAATCCTTTGAGTCTGTCAGGGTCAGGTTTTACTGAACCCATGCTTATAGTATACCCAAGCAAGTCCACCGAACTAAGTGAATAATGACATTTGATTTTATTCAGTGTTAGGCCGTACTTTGCCACACTATTCATAAATTTATTTAGATTGTTATCATGTTCTGCCTGGTTATGACCACAGATAGTAACGTTGTCGATATAGGCGTAGGTTCCTCGGAGCTCTTCTCGCCTGATAATGTCATCAATGACTCGCTGGAAACTTGCTACTCCATTGATCACTCCAAAAGGGATTCGACGAAATTGGTACAGAGACCCAGCAGCTTCGAAGGCAGTATATTTTCGTTCTTCTGGCTTGATGGCAACCTGGTGATAGGCACTGGTTAGATCAAGAGTGCTAAATACCTGATAACAGGCAATCTCATTTACCATGTCCTCTATCCGAGGAAGTGGATAAACATCCAGAAGAGTGAACCGATTTATCGTCTGGGAATAATCTACGACGAGTCTCTTCTTGTGATTTTCAGGAGACACTACCAGAGTTTGGGTTCGCCATGGCGATTGAGATGGCTCTATAATTCCTTCCTTCAGCATACGCGATATTTCTGAATTAATGAATTTAGCGTCAGGTAGGCTATGTCTCCTGGATTTTACTGCTATTGGATGACAATCAGAAGTTAGATTCGCAAAAAGAGAGGTGTAAGGGACATTATTAATTGCAGTTAGTCCACAAACAGTGAGAGGTGGAAGCAGTCCCCCGAAAGGTATTTTTACCGAAGAATGCTGACGTAGGAAATTATGCCCAAGAATGACATCACAGCATAAGTTAGCCATAACGGGCAACTTGACATTACGGTACTTTCTACCGCTTAGATTGAAGGATATTATACAATGTCCAAGAGTAGAGGGTGAATGGGAACTGCTAGCCATAAAAATTATTTTTGAACTTGGCAAGATTGCTAATCCGAGTCTTTTAACCTCGTTAGAATTAATAAAATTCTCTGAACTGCCAGTATCAACAAGTATTTTTAGAGACTTGCCTTTGATTTTTCCACGCAATGTCGAGCAAGATAAACTCTCTGAGAAATTATAAGATGGAATGGAAGACGAGAGAATAGACTCACTGTAGATGATCAGCAGAAACGAGCAAAATGTCCTTTCTTTTTGCAATTTTTGCAAATTGAGTTTCGGGCAGGGCATCTAATTCTATCATGTCTCTGATTCCCGCAGAAGAATCATTTTTGTCCAGAAATGGCGGCCACGGTATGTTCCTCATAGCACCCAGACTGATCGTCATCGTCAGTTACCTCAGTTTGAAAAGTAGAGACAGATGCGTTTAGTGAGTTCTGTTGAGAGTAGGACGTTAATTGTTTTTGTGCCATCTCAAGTGTTAGCGCCTGGTCATAAGCAGTGACTAGATCTAGTGTTTTGTTTTCCAGGAGTCGTTGTCTGATGTGATTAGACGAAATTCCGTTTATAAAAGCGTCTCGTATGTATTCGTAACTCGCCTGTATTGCTGTAACAGCCTGGAACTCGCAATCCTTCGCGAGTTTCTTTAAAGCTTGCAAATACTGGTCTACACCCTCCTCAGTTTGTTGACGACGAGTAGCCAGCAGATGCCTACAGAAGATGGTATTTCTGGGCTGCACAAACACTCCTTCCAGAACGTCCATGGCTGAATCGTAATCGTCCACGTCGGAGATGTGTTTAAAGATAGTGGGAGAGACAAGGTTGATAAGTAGATTCAGTTCCAGTCTGTCTGTCAGTGGAGTCTGTTGTTGTGTTTCGCCGGCCGCTTCGAGAAAGATTTAGAAGGATCTTTTCCAATGTCGCCATGTGTCGGCTGAGTCAGGTTTATTCGTGTCTAGATCTAGGCGTTCTGGCTTAAGGTATTTCTCCATCCTGATAGATTATTTCTAGTGGAATAAATTGTTGTAAAAAGAGTTTGAGAGGAAGTGAAACAAGGCTGAGTCCATATAGCTTGAGTGAAGCTTTATTCCACTAGAAATCTACTCCGGTAGCGAACCGTAAGAAGAAAATGGCCGACTGCCTCGTAAAGAGAGAAAGACGAAAACAGGGGGAAATCAATCAGTCCTGGAAAGTCAGGGAAAGATTAGAGAGTTCCTTTATTTTCACCACAGTACCCTTTTTAAGTTAGGGGTGTAATTATACAGTTTTTGGTATTAACCTCTGACCCCACAGCCTACCGTGCGTAAATAAACGATAGTTTCATTAATTTTTAAGTAAAAAATCCATTTAATTAATCCTTAAAATTAGTAAATGACTTTTAAACATATTTCTAGGACAATATTGGATTTTTAAGAGATTTTTAAATTTGTTGTTTATATTATGCGTAATATCAGTTCGAAGAGTCGGCAAGTGACAAGTGAACACGCCAATGTTTTAAAATTGGTTAAAAGTAAAACCAATATTTATATATTCTTTTCATTCGGATTAGTTTTTGGATAAAATCTTTCAAATAAAACCAAAATTTAAGTTCAAAGAAGGCATTTAGATTATTTTAAAAAAATTAATATTTGTTTCTTATCCTTGCTCTTCCTTCCTCTTTGCTTTATACTCCTGAAATGTTCGTTTTAAGGCCCTATTAAGATTTTGTACACTCTATTATTTAAGTATTTATCGACCAGATATACAAAGAATTTAATTAGAAAATTAAATATTCTTGTCAAATTTATGGTAAAAATTAGAACAGCTTGGTCCAATAAATAATTTTAAAAACTTTATTTGGAGAATCGAGTTTGCCCTACAGTTATTGGTTTTCCCATATTTACTGAACGTCAGTGATTATATTCCGTTAGAGCCGTTCACATTACTCTTCCTTTTCGAGGTCTTGTCAAAACTTTCTTTCGTAGACAATATTCGTTTTACTAGATACTTTGCCATTATAAATGAGCGTAGATGTTCTTTTACACATATTAACCACAAAAAAAAAAAACAAAAAAAAACAGTGCAATTCTTATTAGCTAAAAAATTCGGCAGATTTTATAACTCTGGTGATAAAAGTGTTCTGAATTTATCTGGACGTCACTATTCTCTTATTGAATTGAATCTATGGTAACATGATTTGGAATATTCTATTCCGCCATTTACCATTAAAAAAGAGATTGTTTTCTGAATTTGAGGTGCTATTCGCCCAGTTGTCCAGGCTTTCACTATTATCTGAAAGTAATGCACTTGAAGCAAGATTCGAAGATTTTGCCCATGCTTACGCTGGTACACCTATTGACAATGCTGTATTCAGTTGTCGACGTGAACACTTTTTGTTCTTAAATCTTTATGCCCTGACAAATTTATTGTCATTACTAAAACCAACAAAGGTGTAGGAGTGGTGTTACGGTGATTATGTGAACAAAATGATGACAATTTTGAGAGATGATGAAAAGTTTATAGAATTGGGCCCAGATATTACACATGACAAAACCAATGCAATTGAGTTAAAATTTTAAAAACGTTTGCTCAGACGTTTTTGTATGAGGCAGTCAAGCCTGTTAGTTCTATACGATTTACCCAAAAAAACACAAACACAATGTCCCATTAATGCATATATATATATATATATATATATATATATATATATATATATATATATTCATGAAGATTAATGACAATTTGGCATGAGTCATTTAATATTTGTTACTTAGACAAAGCTTGCGATTTCTTTTTTTCTACAAGCAGGTGCGGGTTTTAATGAAAATTTCCCACTCCTAATTTCTTACTGAGATTTTTTATTTGTATTCTTTCAGATCCACATTTACCTCGGCCATTTGTGCGTGTCCTATCTGGTTGCCTTCGTCGTATCAATGGCTTTCGAAGCACCATGGATTGCAATAGAAAAGGTTTTTAAGAGCAAAAAATAAAAACTACAAAACTTTAATTAATTTGCTACATTAATATAGGAACAATGCTCGGTATCTGGGATATGATGTTGTAGATATAAACAATGTTAATATAATAAATCAATACTTCACTTTCATGGGTTAAGCAATTATCAAACCGTATGTAACTACACTTTGTCTGGGTTCTGTTTATAGGCCACTGGATACTTATGGGAAATCTTTTTCCCCCGTTTTTTTTTTTCAAGTGTTAATGCATTATATTATTTATAGTTTTAACTTTCAATTCATTTATTTTATATTATTTAAATTCAATTTATTTTATTTATTATTCTATTTCATTTCGTACGCTTTCTTCAGTTCTAAAGTCTGTAATTTACACACAGTTTATAATATTTAGTTTATGGATTATTAGTTTATTTTTAGTACTGGTGTGGTTGTAGGTAGCATAGTAGGAATCTGTTTTTATGTCTGCATTTGAAAATAAGCTCTGTTTATATTGCTCTGTCAAAGTGATTATTGTTTATTTTTCTCTCTAAACAAATTTTAAATCGTTTTAAGGTGCTGTTACAAGCTGTGTTTTCTTAATTTGTATTTTGTTATGTGTTTTGTGGATTCCATATGAGTTTTGAGAGTGTTGTGCTATTTGTATATTTTTGTTGTTAAATGACGTTTTGTGCGAATAGCTTCTCTCTTCTCAGGATTCTTCTGTTTTCCATGAATTTTTCTGTGCTTTCTTTGTATACCATTTATTTCTACTCCATGAAATATTACGTTGGTTTATTAGTTGTTATCATTTTGTAAGCATCTGGATGCTATTTTGCATTTACAAGCAGAGGAAGTATCCGTGCTTATTGTGTACTGCTGTGCTTTTAAATGATTTGTAGCTTATTTATAAAGTATTTCTACTGAATATTTTGTGATGTTTGATTTTGCGGAAATGTTAGCGAGTTTGGATATTTTATATTTGTTTTTACATTTTTTATTGCACTGTAATTTAAATCAATTATTTTCTGTTGTAATTTTTTTATTTGATGTGAATGTTAGTTTTGCTGAAAATTATTTTTTCTTTCGAGAAAACTATTTGAGTTTACGATAAATATTAACAGGACGATTAAAGACAAATATAATTTTTAAGGAAATCTTGTCTTAACTGATATGAAATTTCCATCCGATGGAAATATATTTATAAAAGAGTTTCAGAATTTATGAAAAAACTAAATTAAAATCTAAAATATTTAGCACTTAAATTTACAAACGGTTTCTGCCATTGCTGAGAAGATGTATATGATCAAGAAAAGTAATGCTATGCACCTCAATAAATTTCTTGTTGATCGTTCCCTCCCTGAAATTAAAATATTCTGCTAACCAGTACTTTACACATCGTACCAAGGGTATTGCCAATGTAATTTTTCAATCATATCATTAAATATAAAGAATGTGTTCATCTTTTAAACTTACTGTTGTTTTAAATCAATTGCCAATAACCCAGCAATAGATTGTATCAAATGGAAATCAAATAATCATAATAAAGTCCTGCTCCTTTATTTAGAAAATCTATTTTAATAACTTTCTAGAAAAATCCTTCATTAATTCTTTAGACGTCATAAATACTTGCATCAAATAGCAAATAAAAAAGAAATACTACTAATAATAATAATAACAAAAGTAATAATTTCATCTAGTAGCAAAAGTATATATATCAATATGCGTCACAATGATAAGGTAAGATTTCATTCATGCAACTAGTTTCTTTCAGTTATACCTAAGGTTGCCAACTCTATTAAGTTACAATAAAGGATATATATATATATATATATATATATATATATATATATATATATATATATATATATATATATATATATATATATATATATATATAAAACAGGTTTGGTTAAATAAGTTAGACATATGACGATTTCTTTCGGTTGTGATCCTTTCAAGTTCACGGTAGCCTTAGAAAACTGATTTAGAAAAATAACAAAATTTCCTTTCAAATAGTTCTTATTTTCTCAAGTACTTTCAATCTCATCTGATTAAATTGTCTGGGAATGTGTATATGCATTTCTGTAAATTAAAAACATTTCAATTGTTTGTTTTATTGCGTTGTGCGTCATTCTCCATTTCAAAATTCACGGTTTTACCGCAGTATAAGGGAGGTAACTCTTTTTATATATTTTTCTTATATATATATATATATATATATATATATATATATATATATATATATATAAGTAAAATTAATAAAAGTTGAAATGTTTTTAATTTATAGAAATACATAAACACATTTCCAGACAATTTAATCAGATGAGATTGAAAGTATTTGGGAAAAAATACATACATACATACATATATTTGATGAAAATGTGGAAAAGACAAAGCAAAATCCGAATATGTGAGTTTACTGTTTTTTATTTTGTTTTTTGTTTAAAGACTCACATATTCGGATTTTGCTTTGTCTTTTCCACATTTTCATCATACCGTCGGATCTACATCCACATATTTCATAAAATAAACCCTCTCTAAACTCGATCATGTCTCTCACACCACTCCTCACTACGGCCTGACGATTGCATCTAGCATGAAACAGACTGTCACCTCTAAGTGTTGACTTCTATGTTCACTTTTATATTTACACACGCTCTGTCTCTGATATTGAGCACTTTATCCCATAAATATAGCACATCTTAAGACTATATTTCTTCATATATATATATATATATATATATATATATATATATATATATATATATATATATATATATATATATATATGTATCTTAAAGAAAAACAGACCACTTTATGGCTCCATGTAATAATTTATTTCACCATATCCCTTTAAAGGACGCTGGATCATCAGACTACACTTCCAAAAGGTGAAACGAAAAATGAAATGAACATTTACACTTTTGATGGGTAGTATTAAGTTTATGTAATTTAACAGAGAGCGTAGTGAGGAGTGGTGTGAGAGACATGATCGAGTTTAGAGAGGGTTTATTTTAATATTTCTATCTATCATACTTAGTATTAGGGGAGGAGGGACCAGACATTGACCTATTTAATCGGTTAACTTAACGGAAGTGATATATTGAAAGGGAAGGGGAAGAAGAGAAAAAAGAAAAAGAAAAAAGAAAGAAAGAAGGGGGAAGTAAAGAGAAAGAAGCTGTCATTAGGCTTCATCAAGGGAGAGGAGGAGTGGTAATTTATAGCAATTTATGTACAAAAACAGATTTTAATGTTTGATAGTAATTTAATTTTTTAAAATCACCGAAGAAATTAATTTGATGTTTGTTAGCAATTTAAATATTTAACTCTTTTACAAATAATTTAGGATATTTAAAAACACATTCATAGAAAGTACATTAAAAAAAAATTATTTAAAATATAACAGTTTACTGATAGTAATCTTTCAATATTGTAAATGATTGTTAAGGTAACATCTCTATCAGTTTGAATCTAATTCATGAATTTAATTTGTGACTATTTTTAGATGGGTAATCTTCTTTACTTGAAGTTTAGGTTTTAAATTAAGATGGAGTAATATTTGAAGGCAATATTAAAGATTTTGTTTTATCATATACATATATATACCACACATACACTTATGTAAATCTCACATATACATACGTTCATTTACATGTGCAATCACACACATAGACACATACACATGTATCGATATACACAGGTACCTATGTATATTCATATATCAATACTTACACATATATTTTCAAATCTTTACACATATTTATATCTATTTAAATTTTTCCTTAAATTTCACAGTTAATGTTTAATGTTAGCTGATGACTTAAGTGTTTAAATATCAAGACAAATATTTCTAATTTTAATATTTTACTATCAATATTGATAGTTAAAGAGTAATATATTTAAATTTAAATTAATTTATCAATTTAGACTGAAATTACCTCCAGACGACTAAAAAAAATTTCAATCTCACAATTATAATTAGAGAATATTAAGAGAAAATAAGATAAAACGTTAATAAAATAACTTTAAGTCCATCCCTTAGAATACTTTCCAAATATATATATATATATATATATATATATATATATATATATATACACACACAAAAAAAAAGATCTATAACCATAAATACGTATTTATATTACTATATTTTACATATATCCACATATGTTACATATACGAACTCACAAATACTTACATTTATATATACACATATCTACATACACAGACCACATGTAATTCTATATACATGACACATTATATATATATATACACACATACACATATATATACATATATATATATATATATACACACATATACACATATACACACATATATATATATATACAAACATACATACCTAAATTTACGAATACACCTACACACATACATATATATATATATATATATATATATATATACATACATACATACATACACATCTTACATATGCGCCTACAATACATATATACATATATATGCATACATACACCTCTATACAAATGCATATTCATATACACATAAAACCACATATCAATATTCAAGTTCATCTACATATTTGTATACATACAATTATGTGTCCGCATCCACGTGTGCATATAATCATTTCCAAAACCAAAATTACCATCATATTTTCCCTTTCTATATAGTTATTTCTAAATATATTTAGTTAGATTGAGGTGGTTTTTATGTCTACATTTAAAAATTAACTCTTTATTTTGGTTCAGTAATATATCCAGATCTTTATGTTTTATCACTAGGTCATTATTACATGGAGCCTTAAAGTGGCCTGTTTTTCTTTAAATTATTAGCTCTGAATTTACATTGAGCTCTCAGGATTTCATCCTCCTTGGGACTACCTATACGGATTACCAAATTTTTCTTAACTTAACTATATATATATATATATATATATATATATATATATATATATATATATATATATATATATATATATCAGTTATGCGCCATATGTTATACACAATTAGGCGATCATGTATCTTTTGACTGACGAAGCAGATTTTTTTCCCGCAGTAGGTTGCCATTTCTTTCTGCGATAGACCAGTTGCCATCCAAGGCTATGGAACCCGGCCTGTCCATAGCTCCTACACATAGGGGAGAAGAAGAGGATTCATACCAAGGGTATTAGCACGTAAATGAATGAAATGTATTCAACTGGAATTCGAAAACGGCTTTCCGCTATCCTTTACGCCACCGTGCGTGCCTCTCGTATATATATATATATATATATATATATATATATATATATATATATATATATATATATATATATATATATTGATTCTGCACACACATCCTCCTCCCAGCAACCAATAAAACTGTCAAAATGACCAAGAAGAGAATTCTGTGACTCATGAATCTCCCCAGCCTCTCTTTTAAAAACAACTTGTAAGAGGCCATTTGACCAATATAAGGACGGACCAAAATTAACGATAAAAAATGAAAACTACAGATAAAGTTCATTTTCTTCATAAACAGTCATTCACTCTTGTAGTTCAGTGCTACTAACAAGCAGAATTTTTTTCTCCTAAAATTTTTTTCTCCTATTTTTTTTCTCCTGATGATGGCCATGCAGGATGAAACTAGTCAAGGAACCTAATTGAAATAATAAAATAAAAAAATATTAATAATGTGTCTGAAAATTTTAATTTTTAATATTTTTTATTGTTCAATAATATATATATATATATTAAATTAAATATATATATTCATTAAATAAAAATAAAAACAGACCACTTTAAGGTTCCATGTAATAAATTATTTCACCATAGCCCTTTTAAAGGACCACGGATCATCAGACTTTACTTCCAAAGGTTGAAACGAAAAATGAAAAGAAATTTACACATTTTTGACGGGCAGTACTAAGCATATGTAAATTAACGAAGTGCGGAAGTGAGGGGGAGAGAGACATGATTTGAGTTAGATGTCAAATTTCTATTCTTTCAAATTTAATATTGTTTGAGGAAGTCAAGACATTGACACATTAAATCGGTTAACTTAACGGAAGTTATATATTGATATGGAAGGGGGAAAGGAGAAAAAAGACATAAAGAGAAAAAGAGAGAAAGAAGTCATGAGAGAAAGTGTCACTAACTTGGAATGAAAGGCCCGAAATAGACGCTGCTGTTTTGCTTTGAGAGTTCATAAATATTATAATGTTTTATATAAATTTGAATGTTTAAACAGTCTATAAGGAATTTAATTTGATGTTTGTTAGCGATTTAAGTTTTTTTAAAAACTTTATTACAAAATATTTGGGGATTTAATATGAAATAGACGACTAGAAAAATATTCATAGAATTTACATTAAAACACTAAAAATTTATTTTAAAAGTTTACTTCTAGTTGTAATTGATTATTAAGGTGATATCTCTATATATTAGAAAAATAAATAAAAATAGTTACCTCCCTTATACTATGGAAACCACGTGAATTTTGAAATCAAGAACGCTGCATAATGCAGTAAAACGAAAAATTGAAATGTTTTGAATTTACATATATACACATTCACAGACATTTTACCCCCCTGAAGATTTTCTCAGATGAGATTGAATGTACTTGGGAAAATATTTGAAAAGGAAATTTTAGTATTTTTGTTAATCAATTTTCTAAGTCTACCAAGAAATTAATCAATCCGTGAACTTAAAAGGATCAAACCAAAATAACTAGCTAGTTATTTAACGAAACTTGTTTGAATGTAAATATGCTGCCAACACCCCCCATATATATAATTCTGGTAGATACACAATATAATTGAAAATAACATAATTTTTTCTGTTGCTTTTTTATATTATTAAAAGATTTCTTAATGTTTTCTTTTAATTTATGCTTATTCTAGCTTTAGCAGTCCTTAATAACTTTTTATCAGGCTTTATCTTTTCAGAAAAATTCATAACTTGCAAGTTAAAGCATGTGAAAAGTTCAGTCTTCATTAGTTTGTGGCCGAGTTGACAATCACTGAATTCTGACTCCAGATAAATAAAAGAACCATTGAAAGTAAAATTCAAACAATGCGTAAACAAAAAGAACAAGAAGACATAAGTCGTGGTTTCAGTAACAGTTAAAATAATTATATTTAACAAAAGATACACAATCTTCGTCTTTAAAGACGGTGTGAAGTGAAATGGATATTTCTTATTGAACAATAAATTACAGTCAATCAATTAAGTCATGCGAACGCTGTGAGTGTATGTGTGGCTAGGTTGCAATGAAGGCAGTTGACTGAACGGTCAGTGTGTTCGGTGAGAGAGAGAGAGAGAGAGAGAGAGAGAGAGAGAGAGAGAGAGAGAGAGAGTGTGTGTGTGTGTGTGTGTGTGTGTGTGTGTGTTCTGTGTGTGTTACTACGGACTCTGGCTCTTCCTTATATAAGGATTGATTGGATCAATAAGAGACATTCTGATTGGTTGCTAAGTCTATGAAAGGCGTTTCTTCTCAAACTATTGTAAACTTATCCAGCTGTTGTCCGCTGAATCATTTGAAATCCGAATTAGAATAATATTTTCTCCTGGCTCTTAAATAATTGTTTATTACCGCTTTTTCATTCATAACGAGATTTTTCATGAGATTTTTCGCGACCCCAGGTATTAACCAGCTACACTGAATATATCTGTTGTCACTGCACTTGTTGCATCGGCGCCGCACATCCGTTTTATTACCACAGCGATTGCGTGGTACATCACCTATTGTGCATTTGTGAAATAACATATAAACTGAAATTCAAGTTTTTTAATTTAATTTTCATGGCCCCAGCATTTCGCTTCGCGTCCCCATTTTGTTTAAGAAGCTCTGGTTTATTAGATTTGAACATAGATTTACTTGAAGTTCTGTGGAAAACATGCGTCTTTCATGCTGTCTTTCAATAACATTATACTAAAAAGAAAACCCTTTCTCAGTAGACTCTCTATTAAACAAAATGGAGCCCGGAAAATTCGGTAACGGAAAATTCGGTAACTATGAAATTGGAAATTGATTTTAGTGCCGTTCTGGAGTGGGGATTTGGAATGTTCAGCCCCCTCCCCTATTTTTTAAATAGAAATGAGGCTATATTGTTTTTTTTTACTAACTAAAACTTAATTTATTTACTACATTTTTATTAAAATAATAATTTGAAAAGAAGATACAAGAACTTAACTTTAACTTAGAGAAATCGATTTTATTTACTTGAAAACATAATTAATTAAAAACATAGGAATTAAATAAATACTTATTTAAAAATTAAAACATAAAAGGGGGGCTTAGACCCCTAAACCCCCCATCCAGAAAGTACGGCCCTAGTATCGTTGCAGTGAGGTTTTATATGGGCTGGAACTAATGATTTTTTAGTTAATAATGTATGTAATGTATCCCTCTCTAGAAAGTACGGCCCTGGAATTATTGTAGTAGGATTTTCATTTATTTTTAAATATAGAGGATGATGGCTTAACCCTCCAAATCCCGACTCCAGAATGACCCTAAAATCAATTTTCAATCGACTTTTATTTCATAGTTACCGAATTTTCCTACATTGTTAAAATTACTGAATTTTATTTTTCTCTTGCCGAATCTTCCTAAATTCAAACAAAATACATTGTTTGTGGGTCAAGGCCGACATTTTTCACAGATGTAGCAGAAATTGAAAACGAAAACGAAACTATATTGAAAATATTCACATATTTTATATCAACACTGTTTAAAATCAAGTACCATTTGCTGTTTCACATCTCCTACAATTATTATGCTAAAAACCTAGATTTATATCACCTGTTATTGTTAATTATATTGATAATATTTTTTGAAAAATTATTTTAAAACAAAGAAAACTTGACGTCCTTTCCAAATTCAGTAAAGTTCGTGGACAGAAAGAGCTAAAGGAATGCTTTTTTCCATAAATGAAAATTTAGTGGAAATTTAAAAGATTGGTTTTAGATTTTTTTTATATAATTAAAAACTTTCTAGAAATATCATTAAAATCTTAAAAATACTAAGTGTTTTAAATTATTTTTCAGATAAAAGCAATAATAGAAAATGTTTATATTAAAAACCTTTGACAAAGCCTCGTGTAAAAATATCATTGAACGGAAAAGAAATACTTTGAAAAACAAAATGCAAATAATTTTTTTCTTTTAAAGATTTTGCTCTATTGTCGTTTATTTAATGAATTTTATTTTAAAGGCCATCAACAGAAAATCTCCGACATTTCTTTTTGTAATTATCTGCCATTTAATTACTTTATTTTAATTTTATATTTTTAACACCAAACTAACGAAAATAATTTTTTAAAGACAATTTATGAAAGGTCCTTGAAGGGAAAACTATCGCAACAAGGGAGGTAAACAAACTAAATCACAAACATATTTAGATTTATTTCCCTTAAAGCAAGTTCGCTCCAGCCGAGTATATCGGTTACAACAGGACATTGTATTAAAATATAGCTTCGAATAATTCTACAGTAAAATAAAAATCTTTAATTATACAAGACTTTAAGTCTACAGCTAAATAGATTTTCAAAGAAATCTTCAGTTAAACAACCTTTTAAATAAACCAAATAAAATATTCAATTGCATCTTCCTTCAGTTAAATAAATAAAGCTTCAGATATTTTCAATTACATAACTTCTAAAATCTTCAGTGAAACCAAATTTCTAAGAAATTTCAAATTAAATACACTATTTACATTATTCGAAATATTGTCCTCATCTTTGTCGCCATATTTATTACAACGTTTCCGCCGTTGTACGCTCCGGCCTTCTTCAGGTGGTTGGAATGTCGAACTGAACCCTTTATTTCGCTCACTGGAGTAGACTGTTCTAGTTTCACATGCCATGTCTAATGGATGTCAGCTATCAGTTATCTCCTGTTAATTCCCCTCTCCAAGTTCTCCACCGCCTTAACCAGATATTGAACTCACACTCTTTGGACCCTGTCACTGAATCTAGCTAACACCTTTATCCACTGTGCCATGTGTCCTCCTTGAGCACACATGGCACAGTGGATAAGTGAGTTCGATACCTGGTTAAGGCGGCGGAGAATTTGGAGAGGGGAATTAACAGGAGATAACTGACATCCATTAGACATGGCACGTGGAACTAGAACAGTCTACCACAGTAAGCGAAATAAAGGGTTCAGTTCGACATTCCAACCACCTGAAGAAGGCCGGAATATACAACGGCGGAAACGTTGTAATAAATATGGCGACAAAGATGAGGACAATAGTCCGAATAATGTAAATAGTGTACATAATACCTCATCTCAGAAATATAGACAGATTCCAAATTAAATACTTTTCAGTTAAATAAAGTTTTTAAAAATTGACAATTAAAGTTTCTACGAAATCTTTGCTTACACAAAGTTTCTAAAAATCTTCAGTTAAATGTAACTTCAAAAAGTTTTCAATAAAATAAACCTAATAAAATCTTCAGTTACATAATATTTCTAAATTCGAAAATCATTATTTAGATAAGGAATGTAAATATCAATTGCATAAAGGTTTTTGAAATTTTCAATTGCATACGGATTCTACAAATATTTTATTAAATGAATTTTCTAAGAAATAACCAACAAACAAAGCTTCTAAAATCATCATTATAGAATTTAAACAACGCGTTATTTAAACAAAGTAAATTTAAATTGTAATTAAATAAAATTTCTAGTAATTTTCCAATTATAATTTGCAAAATAGAAACCAAACAACTACTGCAAAATCGAATATCTACATTTTGCTTGTCTGCCCACGGGAGCTGTGCTGTTTAGGCTAACCACGAGACAAAAACTTTAATGAGTGTCATATTTGGTGTTCTATGCCGTGTGAATTTTATAATACCAATAAAACAATACAGACAATAAAGAATACTTGTGCAGTGACCTCACATGCAATGTGTGTAAATGCTAGCTTCTGTTAAACCTTGTTCTGGAAGACTAAACATCTTGGGGAATAATCTTCAATCTATCTCTTGAAGTAGATCCTAAATGATTACACAATCATCTCAAGTAAATTTGAAATAAATTTAATTTAACTAAGAAACTTCATCACGGACTTATTGACAGAGAGTTTTAGCAGTAATGTTCAGCCGTTTGCAATAGTTTGCTGACTAAAAGATCTTCCCTTTCTTTCGTTTGCACGAAATAAGAAACAACTGAGGTCATTGATGAGGTGTTGAGTAAAAAATACAAGGTAAGTCCTCATCGTATAATTTTCTATAATTTTAGGGGTCTTCATTCGCACAAGCGAAACCAGCTTTTGTAGAAAATACAAAAGATAAGGAGTTTCAAAAGATTGTCGTTCTGCATATTTGTTGCTTTATTCTATAGAAATTTTAAAAAACAATGTATGCAAGTAATTTAGATCTTCGAACAATTTTTGCGTCTATTTTTTTATTAAAATGTATCAAATTCCTTTTCTTGAGGTGAACCACTGGAGAGCTACTGGACGCTTTCAAAGTTTGTGTAATTCTCTCTCTATAGAATCTTTCGATGATCCTAGCACTTCTGAATGTTTTCGGGTGATGCTGGTTGAATTCTCGAATTAAAGCATCATAATCATCGATACTTTGGAGCTTTACTTTACTTAAAATGCTTTGGAAAATACGCTCTGATATATTTTCCTCAACCGCTCTAATTCTGCAAGTAACGTCAGGTGTTTTACGCCCAGTTTAAAATACTATCTCAAAATTTCAATGTCCACCATTATAACATCTGAAACAAAAGGTACAGCTTATAAATAGGGATAAGGAGTATGATATGTCTCATATTATTACAATAGTACAGTCATAGTCTTCCTTCAGATGTCTACAGTTACATAAGCTTTCTAAAAACGAATATACTACTGATACACTATTTACTAGTTGTCGTTGTTGTTTATCGTTGTTGTTGTCTTTCTTCGCCGTCTTGTTGGCTTATTCGTTTTCTTTTTTCTTTTTTTTTTCACTATTATCATTATATTTGTTATTGCCGTTCAAAACCTAACGGGGCGAATTTTCATTTCACTGTGCATCAGCTGTTCGTATTTCCAGCTATTCCACATGATGCCGCGTTGTCGCACATTCGATTTACGATGGTATCGTCCGTTCAGATACGTTGACCCACAACTGGTGAACCACCAACCCCCATCCCATTTCTCAGCACAGTTTACAAATGTGTGCTTGTCATTATCACGATCAATCGTACTAAATAAAGCAAAATTATGCAAATAAAGTCCGTTTCTCGCTGTACCCGAATACGTTGACACGTGGATCCGGAAAAGGTCTCTCTCACCCTCCACTTTGAAATGCTTATATTTGGCGTAGGCGTATCTGTGATTGAAATCCCACAAGTCAACGCGAAGTTCATACTGCTTCTGATTGGTTAGCAAAAAAAGATTATTGTTACCCAACCAAAATTCTCGGGAGACAACTCCGAATCCGTCTCGGTAATCAGTCCAGTTACGAAAGAAGTTCTCTGTGCCATCCATGCGTCTCTGAAATGTTGTCCATCCGCCGCCATCAGTTTCCATATCGCACCAAACTTTTGCAGAACAAGAAAGTGCTGAAGGTTGGATGAAATACTCGCCACTTTTGGTAAAACCGGCTTTTCTTAAGGCGCCACAATCTGAAATGAATAAGAATAAATGCAAAAAAGATGAAGATGTTTTATGGCCAATTCCTCTAAGTACGTTCCATATGCTAACAATATTTTCCCCTTAAGATCATATCCAATAAAAATATTCTTATCTTTAACTAAGTGAAGCTAAAAAAAATCAATCCTATGGCTTATGGAAGGTGGACTGTATGCCGGTCATGAAATTTGACATTAAAAGCATAACTTCTACTTCGAACAAAGCCTGTTGGCGACAGAAATTAACTTTAAAATGATTATAATTTCGAAGAAACGAACATCACCTTCATGACCTTCATATGATGACATATTTTAAGGAAAAAAACCTCGGTATGTTTGCCATCAATCTTGGAATTCGGAATTAGCTTGAACACTGAAATTTGACTTGAACCCCGACTGCTGATCACATTGATGAAATCAGTAGCAAAAAAGAATAATCCCGGTCGATCTCAGGATAATACTCCATATTGGGTTTCGATTCTTATTGGCGTTGGTATGCACAAAACTAGTGAAATGCCCGGATAGAACGGAAGATGAACATGTCGCTAGTGTGAGAAATGAAAATGTGAACCCTGTTTCCACTGTATTTAGTTATTCATTCACGGATTTGCTTGGGTAAGTAGGTGGTACATGGGACAACTTCTGCGACTTCTGCCACGACAGATTAACAGACTAGCTCTTCTGTTCAGCTCGCGAGGAGTCCGACTCTCTTCTCATCTCGACATCACGCCACAGGGCTCGTAACTCGTCCACGGATGTTTCGAAATTACCCTACCTATTCTAACCGTTAATATAACTTCCAGTAAAGTGACACGACTCCGAAAGTTTTCATATTTATCTATTTTCTTTCGATCAATGGCTAGCTGCTTTGAAACATTTACATCTAGTGTCTATGCAGTCATAAAACGCAACCAAAATAAACTAATTTAGGACCTATTTGGGTATGTTCTAATCACGTACGGGTCACACTGACAATGCTTCATGTAAAGATTCGGTCAGATTAATATTGTCTAAATTGTTGCAAATATACTTTCTAATGTTGCAAAAATGGGCAACGTTATTAAATTTTATTTGGAATATTTTAGTTGTTTTTCGAGAAAATTATAGGAAGATGATTTAGGAAAATGTTAATCTACGCCTTTGGAATAGCTGTGAATAATGTCATTTGTTTTTGCGATAAAAGACAATTCAGTAAATAAGTTTTATAAATGATGGAAAAGAGCAAATTAAAAGAAGATACGAATATGGCCGCCCCAATCAAAGACAGGAAAATAAAATACTTGCATTACAGCAACTACTGATGCTGCTATGATGACAAGAACAACTCCACATGCATAAAACACGATGTATATATATATATATATATATATATATATATATATATATATATATATATATATATATATATATATATATTGTGTGTGTGTGCATGTGTGTGTGTGTAACATTTTTCACATAGAGCACAGATACTAGATTGCATTTACCTCCCCTGAACGTGACACATGTTTACTTTCACATGGGCTTCTCTTACTACCTAGCCTCCGTTATCAATGTCACGCTGGCTTCGGAACCCTTTGGTCTTCATTCGTTGATGCAACGAGGGAGCTGCTGCTACAAAGTTGAAATCGCCGAGATTAGATTTATCTCATCGCATGAAGTAAACTATCCGAAAGCAGAAACACAGCTCCGATATCTTGCACCGTTGTATGTGAACACGGCAGAGGAAAGAAAATAAAGTACACTCTCTAAGCGTAGGCAAGGACGGGACAGGATACATTAATGACGGGCATACACCGAGCCATGCGTAAATGATGTCGTTAATTTTATGGGTACTATGCTAGTAATTATAATAATATTGCACTAAACTAACAAACCGTTTTTATAGAGTTCATTACTTTGATGGAATAATCCATACTAACCTCTCACCCCCCCCCCCCGTATAATCCACTTTACACCAAAAATCACATATCAACCAATCAACACTCTAGTTTCAGCAAGCGAGACTTCTCATTGGGTCAGACCCTTAGAACTGTAACAAGTTCACGCGAAAATGTCTTTTCGCGCCCAGCACCCTGGAGCCTATTTTTTTACCAAAACTCTATGAATAGATTCTGAATCGACTCAAGCAGTTAGACTTTCACCCCTGGAGAGATGCCAAACTAATCCACGCAAGTCAAAACCTTGACCAACTACACTTTTACCACGCAAACTTCTCTGACTCAGCAAACAACAAGCACGCTGTCTCAGGAACAATTTCTAGCAATTACTTACAATACTTAAAAAGTAATATTTACTCACTACTAAATAAGTATTCGTAAACAATCAATCAAACATCCAAACAACTAAAGGTACACATCTCCTACCAATTTTGGACAATAACTTAAACAAACTTACGCACACACACTATTGATTGAACTCGCACAAAGGACATTTTTGTACATAACCAAATACTTAGTTTAATTTTACAAACAAATCTTAATAACAGCTTCACACACACTGAAACTTTACAAAAATACTCTACACAATCTAATTCAACCAACCTCATTTATCCAAAAATATTCAACCCAATTGTATATGTCAATTGTATATAAATCAATGTTATTGTTACACTTTTAATTATGTTTGTCTTCACTCTGAATTTTCTTGCATTTGTTTTCAATATTCCTTTTATCTCTTAATTTGTTGTGGACGAATGTTTAAGAACACCGACATTATAAATCCTTCTGATAACTAAAAATACATTCACCAGTCTGCAACACCTTCCGAAGAATTTTGTACCATATTTGACAAATTGCAATATAGCGCAATGTCACATAATACAAACAAGACAGCTGCTGCGTGTTACTGTACATAACATCTTGAAATTAGAAATGAAAATAAAAACACCAAATTTGAATGTTGCAATTCATTCACAGTAGTACAAAAATCTTGAATTTTATCTACATAAACAATAATTTTGACAACTATGAGCAAGCGAACCGAAAATGAATTGCATCTTGTGAACTATATGATCTATGAAAGTGCTTTTGAGTTACAGTTGGGGGAATGGACGTGCCTCTAAATACAATATCTCGATTTCATAATGTTATGTTAATACATAGCGTAAACACAGGCTTCGAATTTCAAAGTTTATTTTACTAGAATGACACAATTCTTTAAATTTATGTCATGCATGTCATTGATTTTAAATTTGTTGCTTCAGTAACTTCTGCAAATATTACCTCGTGCCACCCACATTTTCATTTTGGCAATCCAGAGGAAGTTTGAAATTCAAGTTTCCGTTTTATTTAGTTTTATTTTGAACAGGATGAATATTTTAATCATAACCTATTCTTTTCTAACCTGACGAGATGTTGTCTAATTGCAGAGAGGAATTGTTGATAAGCAAAAACATAAATTAATTAAAATAAAATAAAATCTCGTCAATTCGTAACTAAAGGCGTCCATTTTAAAGTTTTCTTTCTGTTAATTCCCCAGTTGGAAAAAAAGATTTAAAAAAGATAAGAAAACTTCGACTCTTGTACGAAGATTAAGTTGCCAACGCGTTTTATGACTAGTCAGCAAAGCCACGTTGTCGAATATTAAAGTCAGCTGATGCAAACGGCTCGTTGTTATTGGCTAAATGCCGAGTCTCGCTATGATTTAGCGCTGAGTGAGCTTTTTTAGTCGAGTGACAACACTTTGAATGTAAATGTAAACTGTAAACATTGTTATTTCGCTAAGTTTCATTTAATTAAAAAAATACTTCAGTAGTTCGCTTACAAATTAGATTAAAGTTAATATAAGATTAACTATATCAAACCTGTTGAATAATTATATATATATATATATATGTGTGTGTGTGTGTGTGTGTGTGTGTGTGTGTGTGTGTGTGTGTGTGTGTTTATGTGCGTGCGCGCGCGCATGCACGTTTGTATGTACGGGAGCACAGAAAATTAGAAACAGCAACCTAATCTCCACCCTCGCTTGATTAACGGCGTCTAAGCGTTGTAGTATAAAATCTACATGATACTGGAGTCGTTACGTGGGTATATATATATATTAGACACGTTGTGTTTGTTGGCTATGGCTGCAGAGAATTTAGTAAGGTCTGTAACATACACCATACATGCTCAATGATTTTAAATGTGGCCCGCGCGGCTGCCAACGAAGTCCAAGGACGTCATCTGAGTATTCCTGGAAAGAATTCTGTGTCAGCCTCACCTGACGGGAACTTACTGTAAGAAAATTTCATCACTGAGAAATCTAGTGGGAAACTGTTATGTCAAAAGATCAGTTTATATTACACCTGTCAAGACAACCAGATTAGCATAGCATCCATCAAAATATGACCTACACTAATACAAAGCTCTCACTGACTTGCCCAACACCCTAATGACATGCGGTCTCCTCCACGCATGAATTTGAAAGACCCGGATGATACTTGACTCGTCTGACCAGGTAAAACAGTATCAGTCTTCAATGAAGTCTTCAATGGTTCAATGGCAATGTTTCTTGGCCTAGGTGAGAGCTGGTAATCGATTCCATGAGATCAATATTAGTACCTTTGTTGGTTGACGACTCAAAAGCCCCTGGGATACTGGAAAACTTATTTTTCGCTTGTTGCCTGCTAATTCCAAAAATTAAATCAAATAAAATGTAAAATATTGCAGATATCACCTGTTTTAAGCTTCAGAAAAAGAAGTTATATGTAAAAAAAAATGACATTTTTATTTTTGGGAGATGATTTTTGACATTCTCTCAAAACTGACGAACCTTCTTTCTTTGGCTAAATATTTAAGCGATTTGTTCACATGGCGAAACTAAATCCCTTTTTATTGATCCTTGATTGCGTCATTTGATATCGTCTTCATAACCGCCGTTTCTTTGATCGGGTGTTATTGTAACTTCGGAAGATATTCGAGATCATCAGCTATTGAGTTTGCTATGAAATTCAGAAGTATTTTTGGCTTCACAATAATACAGAAGGCAAGGTCATATTCGACCTCCGAGGCCAGTGGAAATAATGGATGTAGAATTAGTTTGTGACATTTATGATCAATACAGATAAACAATTACATTCTTGGAACTAAATTGGTTCTTATTATAAGATCTCATTAGAGATCATTATTAATTGCATCCCAAAATAGGTATATAATAACGATTTATACTAAAACCTAGCAAGACAAGACAGCAAAATATTAAATGATGCCAATACGTCAATTATAGGTGAGTGCAGCAAATTAGCTCGGAATATAAAAGAAGACTTGACTTGATCGGAAGGGTGATCCACCGGAATTGTGCAAACGAAAGAGATTTCATGGTTTCACTGCCGAAATGTCGTTTTCTGAAAATATTAATGGAAAACATAGATAGAGATTCTGAAATTCTTGCTTTCCAACTTGCTTTCCAAGATCGGACAATTGACGCAACACAACCTTCCAACAATCTTCTCCGTGTACCCTGTCTAGGTTTAGCTTAATATATATTCAGCACTTAATTCTCCAGCGATTTTTGTTCTGATTGCTTCATCGATTCCAGAGAATCAATATTGACTTTTCTTAATAGAGAGGTTTGCTTTGTGTGGGATTGTTGATATAACAAAATAGAATCAAAAGAACAGTGATCATCTCGTTCGTAGAACGTTTAAAGTTGCGAATAATTGTACTTGATGTATAAATTTGAAAGAAACGCGTTATAAGAAAAAAGTTTTCAGATACAATCTAACGCAAATAACAAGGAGTGCTTGTATACTAACTGGGAAATTAAAATGGAGGACAAGTTTGTCCTTGAGAAGGCATCTTTTTGTCTAGTGGTCAGATTTACTGTCAATGTTCGAATTATTGAAAAACTATCCAGGAAAGAGAGAGAGCAATACTAATCGAGTCCCAATTCTTGAAAAAGACATAATATGTACCTCAGAAAATAATTGAATACGCGCTAGAAAAATTGATTTATTTCTTGTTTTTGTTATCTATCATTGCAAAATAAAAATATTTTGAAGATTTCTCGATGAAAGTACAGGAAAATCACTCAATAAAATCAGTAAAATGTTCAGAAAACCAAAAAACATCATTACTGTATGAGCTGCGTTCCCTTTTCTTATCGGAGAAAATTTAACTTTTAAGAATGTAATTGGCATTTCGAAGAATTCCAGGGTTTCTATGCATGGAAAAAGAAACGTTAAGGATTCTTCTAAAACAGTCAAGTCAGCCAGAAGTAATGGAATGGAGTTTATCTTACGAGGAAATACATTCTGTTTGGGGATCTGGAGTGGTGGGGAGTTATTTGTGGAAGAGTGCGTTTAGTGTATTAAGGACTGGAGTCTTTTTCTTAGTAACAGCGTCTGACAGAGCACGCTGCTGGGATAATCAAAGGGGAACTTCTCAAAAACTAAGTAATTTGGGTTATAAAAAATGTGCAATGAATAAAATTGTTGATGAGAAAAACAGAAGCTAAAAATTGAATTAAAATTACGTTCTTTATTAAAATTATGCAAAATTACAGATTCCATGGTTAACATTATATAATGTTAACTGTGAAATCTTTAATTTTGTATAAATTAGTGCATCATTTTTTATTCAATTTTTAGCTTCTGTTTTTCTCATTATATATATATATTTTAGAATTGGACATAGTCCGACAATTTATTTAAAGACATTTATATTATGTTTAACGTTCTTTTTATAGATACAAGTATTTGAGCAAATGCTCTGTTTTATAATAAACAGTATTAAATAACATTTACCGGCCTGAATGTCCGAGAAATTTTCATAGAAAAATTTCGCTCTCCGACAGGAATCGAACCTGTATTCTATACGGAACCATCATTTCGCGTGATGTGCCTTAACCGTTCGGCCACAGATGAGTGTCTGGTTAGCAAGGTCGATTTAAGTTTAAAGATAGTATAATCGACCTTGATTTAAGTTTAAAGATAGTATAATCGACCTTGCTAACCAGACGCTCATCTGTGGCCGAACGGTTAAGGCACATCACGCAAAATGATGGTTCCGTATAGGATACAGGTTCGATTCCTGTCGGAGAGCGAAAATTTTCTATGAAAATTTCTCGGACATTCAGGCCGGTAAATGTTATTTAATACTGTTTATTATAAAACAGAGCATTTGCTTAAATACTTGTATCTATAAAAAGAACGTTAAACATAATATAAATGTCTTTATATATATATATATATATATATATATATATATATATATATATATATATATATATATATATATATATATATATATATATATATATATATATATATCGTTAAATAGGAGAGACAAGGAAAGTGTAATTCTTGTCAAAAATGTATTACTTATATTGGACATACTACAATCTTCTTGCGTAGGCGCCTCATGTATCAATTATCCGATAAAACTGCTATAAAAAATTATCGATTTACCCACAGTTTACAAGAACCCTTAAAAGAAATTCTGGTCGAGAACAGAAAAATTCTATATAAATCACATTACCGGAAACATCTCGTTATAAGAGAAGCCTTTTATATTAAATATCTCTCTCTCACTATCAACTTAACCTTATTTAACAGTGGGATGGGCGGGGTGAACCATATGATGTTTTTTTTCCTGTGGGATTTTTTTAGCTGTATGCTGCGAATGTGAGTGTTGCGTGGAATTCACTATCTTTTAGAGCCGTTTGATAGTATTTCTTAACCTTCGTTGAATATGGTTTCATTGGAAGAATTGTCGGAAAGCCTGCAGTTAATTGATTGTGGTATGTGCTTCATTATTGATAGCAGGTGGTTGGAAGATGTGTGTATATAAAGTGGTTTATCAATGGATTTTCTGTATGGTTTAAATGTACCTTTTCTTAGGTTGAAGGTGACATTTAGAAAATCTACTTCATTTAGGTTAGTCCTTATGTCTATTACGAATAACATATTTTTGAAAATCTCTTGATTTTCTAGTTTTGTCTGTGATTTGTTTGTTACAATTTCTTAAGATTATGAGACTATCGTCCCTGTAGAGTCCTGTATCATTTCTATCTATTATTTTACTTAGTTCGTGTAGCAAATATATACCTATGAGTTCGCAGGTATATATAAAAAGTCGAGCAAAAACACAACATATATGGCCCGATGATTGCGTTTAGCATGAAACAGATTGTCGCGTCTGGGTGTTGACTTCAATGTCCACTTTTATATTTTTTTGTTTAAGTTAGTAAACTTAAGAACCTAGAGACGAAACGCAAATTTCATAAAGCATCTTGAAACCTAACTAAAAGTCAATAAAATAATAAATAATTGCTGAAAATATGTTATTTTGTAAAAATTACTAGGTAGTTAAAAACTAAAAAAAAATGCGTTCACTTAGATTTCTTAAATTTATGTCAATTCTGGTCATCCGTAAGAGCTGTCATCACCTCAGAACTTATCGATACGTCAATAAAGATCAAAGGAAAACAGGACCCATCGTTAAGAAATGCTTGTATATCACTTTTATGCTATAAGTAAGTAATATTTACTTCAAGCCAGATTAATTTAACTTTAAATTTTCTAATATGTTAGAAATATATATTTTAATTTTGGAAGATTTTTAAAACCAATAATTTTGTTTTGTCTACAAATTTCTTAAAATTAAGAAAACGGCCGCTTTTAAGAAATCTTTTTAAAAAATCGAGCAAATATTTGACATTCCAATCTATATAATTTCTATATGAAATCCACTAGAATATTTTACTTAGTGAAAATAATAAAGTCAATCATTTAGCTTTCAATTAAAGCTAAAATGAAATCTTCAAGAATGCTTTTTCATTTTTAAAAATTCACTTTTAACCTCAGGTATCGAAAATTCAGTGGAGGTGCCTATATATATATATATATATATATATATATATATATATATATATATATATATAGATATAGATAGATAGATAGATAGATAGATAGATAGATAGATATTGTTGTGTTGACGGATTGAACTATTTTCTTTTGATTTCTTGATATAGTTGTGTAATCAAGAGAAAATAGTTGAATCCGTCAGCACAACAATAAAAACTATATACATATATATATTATAAATTAAGTGATTTAAAATATGGTTTCTTCGCTAAATCAGTTAATTTATAATATTTATGCTCAGTAAATTTACATTGAGCACTGTTTTGTAAAAATAAAAAATCAATAACACCAGATTATATAACTTACTGTTCTTTCTTTTTATTATAACACACACACACACACACACACACACACACACACACACACACACACACACACACACACACACACAGATATATATATATATATATATATATATATATATATATATATATATATATATATATATGCCAGGAGCGAAGAGTTTACATATGAAAAGCATGTCTTATTCTATCTCCAGTGTAAATAAAAAATTAAATTTTCACTATCCTCATTGTACACATGATATTTTGTTGTATTTTCCACTCCTTCGTTTCTTAGGATAAATTATAAGCAAGCGAGATTCTTTAAGAAGTATAAACAGAGAAAGTTCCTGTTTGCTTTGTGAGAAAATAAGGAAAAGTAACGAATTGCTTTCCCGTTCTATTGCCTTTGAAGAGGGAGCATGAAAGAAAAGAAACAAAAGAGTGGGACGTCAGAGAGAGAAACGAAGAGAAGAGCAGAATTTTTGCTGCTTGCCTTCCAGCCATATTAAGCTGTTTTATTGTTCTATTTTCACCCGAAGCGCTGGTGTTCTTATTGCACCGTGCGGCTAAGATCAAAGACTTACCTATTCAAAGGACTTAAATATTTCCTTTCAGATCCAGTCATGTAACCACCACCCAAAATTTTATCCATTCCAATGAGTTAAAATTTAATTTTATATATTTAAAATTATTTTTAAAAAGTTACATAAAAAAGTAAACTAGCACCTAAAGTTTTTGTTAGAATAAAGCTTCGATACATTTTTAAAAAAAAATTCAACCAGTGGGTGAATGGAAACGTGAAAAATTAACATTTTCACATTTTCATTCACACACAGGGTAACCAAAAAGTAAATTTGTTCATTTTCCTCTCTTCGTTCCTGAACATTTGCAACAAGAAGCTTTGAAGAGAAGAATATTATCATTCTCGGAAGAGAAAAGCCAAAATTTGAACAGAAAACCAAAACCAAAGTGGGAAGCAAGGAATGGCATCGTTATTTTGTTTTCAGGTATTATGAACAGTATGAGCAAATGACGTGGTGTCCCATTCTGAATAAATTGTTCTGTTTCCCATGTTTGTTATTTTATCAGCATTAGAACATATGACCAACTGCCAGAAATTTTTTTTTTTTAGCAATTTGATTACAGCTTTGGCAAGACAAAAAAAAATCACAGAACTATCTGAATTCTGTAATTGCTTTGAAAACCTTTGGCCGAAAATGAACAAATACTGTGACTAATCACTGGAAAGCAGCTTAGATTCAGTTGCATAATAGATCACTTGAGAAAAATCGTGACATTTAACAGATTAATTCATTGTATTAAAATGTTGGCCTGTCAAGAATGACCATTTCGAGGATACAATGAAAGCGAAAAATTAAACAATATATTCTGGTGATATGTGAAGCAGTAGCGGAATACAACCGCATTTAGATTTTGTTAAGAAAAATGCCTACTGCGCATTTTCTGGACTTTCAAGCGATATTTAAAACAAGATTATTCATTGTACAACTGATACAAATGAAGGTGAAATTAAAGCAATAATCGAAAAACATCATTTGTTAAGTTTGATGAGACTACAAACTTTCGATCTTACTCAAACCAGTGATTGTATCTCTACGGGAATTAGGTTTCGAGCTAGAGTTTTAGTTACGGGATACATTTTGTATGAAGACTGAGAGAAATGTTTTCTGTCTCAGACGTTATCTGCCATTCCGTCCCTTCAGCCTCTCAACCTCCGGCGTCTTCCTCTTTGGGTTGAGGCGCCCACTCGGTCTGAACCGAACTCAGAGGTAACTGGCCGCACGCTCCCTGAGTACCCGTAGATTGTTCGACCGGTCACTGGCCAAGTTCCGCCTGCTGCCACGTTGTGTTAAATTTTAGATCCAGTAGGCGGGGGGTATTGTCCATACGCTCACGGTCGATTGGGGATGTAGGCACGGCTGTGAGGGTGGGCGGCAGGAAAATTAGAATGTGGCGAAAAAAGGAAATAATATCTGCAGAAACCGAACAACAATGGGTAAAATATTGATGTCTTTTATATAAGGAAACAACAACAGTAGAAAAGATTACAGAAAGGATAGAAAAGCAATTAACATAATAAAAGAGGACTATTCCTATACTAATTTTCCAACAGAGAGAGGTGTGTGTGTGATTAACTCGTTCCAAATCGACTTAGGAGGATGTGTGGCTCGTAATTCCAGCCCTACGTGGAAGTGTAGCTTTTCAGTTTGTTGT
This sequence comes from Acanthosepion esculentum, assembly GCA_964036315.1. Taxonomy (NCBI): domain Eukaryota; kingdom Metazoa; phylum Mollusca; class Cephalopoda; order Sepiida; family Sepiidae; genus Acanthosepion; species Acanthosepion esculentum. Next base: position 55,609,892 of record OZ038510.1, read on the forward strand.
CGTAAGTGACAAACGTTAGGTTTCAGCGGCTTTTCAATGCGACTGCTACAACGACGATATTTCTTGAAGTCCTTATCTCTGCACTCGTCACTGGACCGACTCACTGCGACGACAGTGTCTCTACCCCGACTCTGCTTCACCGACGTAACTCCCAACGTAACTCCCAACGTAACTCTCCAACTCAGCATAACTCGCGTTTATATAGCAACCGAAGGTCACAAGCCAAGTTGTTCACGCGCTTAACACGAGTGTCGCCATAATCACGTGTATTTGCAAAGTTTCTATTGCTTACTCAGATCTATTTCAAATCTCTTAGTGGATAAAATTAATTCGTCCATTCCAATTGTCTTTTCGATGACCAAATTCAGCGGATACAACTTATGTTTAGATTAGATTTCGCTAGTGGTAAACATACGCTGATCTTACCTCTCCGGTCCAATTTACTTCAATATGTTTTTATCAAAAATATTATTTTCGTCTCTTTTTTTTTAATGACCCAAATTAAACATCGCCTCCTGCCCTTTGCATTTGTTTATAAACAAGTCTTCGCCAACCCGATTTGAAATTCACTCTTTATCCATCAGCCGTCTTAGGTTTCTAGATTCTTTCCTATTAATAGCGCCGACACAGTTTGTAACTTCACAGAAGATCGTGTTTTCCATTTTCAATCAATAAACGTTATATTTGCGTGTGTGCATTCATGTGGGTGTGTGCGTCAACCTCTCTCTGTTACAGTTACTCAAAAGAAGAACCAATTTTCTGAGAACTCTCTGTGTCTACACACATTTTCGATGACTTTTGTAAATAAAAATTGGTTTTGCTTATTTCTTTTCTACCTTTCTCTATCTATAACCGATTCTCTTCCTCTCCCCCTCTCTCTCTCCCTCTCTCTCTCTCTCTCTCGCTCGCTCGTGTTTTTAAATTCTGTTTCACTTTCAGTATTCAAAGTGTAGAAGAGACGACGACTTACCTCGTGTGGCAAAGCGAGCACGTAACGTGCCTGGCGTACAAAACGAGTGAAGGAAAGGAAAGGAAAAAGGAAATGGCCGCTCTGACACCTTAATTTAAGAAAGATACGGTCACGGAGCTAGGAGAATTCGCGGGAATGGGTGAACGTATACAAATTTTTTGCGATATCAGCTGGGCATAAAATCATGATGCGAGTGAGTATAGTGGAGTTCGTTTTTGGAGCGCAATGCTGCTTGTATGGAGAGACTTTGTCAGTTGAAAAGAGATTACCTGGATCAGTTTCACGCAAGCTCTTTCGACAAAAATGATGGAGGAGACGTTTGACCCCAAACTTATTCCCGGCTCTGCGTCTGGTCCATTTCTGGTCGAATGGATTGAGAAGGCTGAGTTGTTTATAAACAAGTCTTCGCCAACCCGATTTGAAATTCACTCTTTATCCATTAGCCCTCTTAGGTTTCTAGATTCTTTCCTATTAATAGCGCCGACACAGTTTGTAACTTCACAGAAGATCGTGAAGGCTGAGTTGGTCTGCAAGATGTGCCAGGTTAAATGTCCAGAACACGTGGTCCCTTTAAGGCTAATGAGTGGTGCGTTTTCTGTCTACCAGCAGCTGAGAGAGGAAGAAAAAGAGGATTTCAGTCAGATAAAATCCGCACCGTACACAGCTTTTGCTACGGATGGTTTTCTGGCTTATTTGCTGAGCGACGGCTCCGTCTCGGAGAATCGGTGGATGTTCATCTGACGGAGTTAAAAAAATTTCCCATCCTGCTCGGAGGAATAAGCCACCGTGGCCTGACATGTGCGTTCGTGCGAGGGTTACCAGACCGAATCAAACATCTCCTCTACGCTTCGACCAGGATGGAAGAGTTGTTTATCAACCAGCTATTGACTCGAGCACGAGCAATTATGAAAGATGAAGTATTGGAAGAGGGACTGGCAGTTGCAGCGGTCCGAACAACATGGGATGAGGCGAAGAAGCTTCCAACCGTGGATCCACGAGGCTCCATAATATGCTATCATTGCAACGGTCCCAATCATTTTGCAAAGGACTGCAAAAGAACCGCATAACGCAAGGCGGACATCCGGATGCAATGTGCATGTAGTCCGCAATTGCCTGGGAAACGATCCAGGGTAATAGGCCTCAGCTCCAGTGTACGCCCCAAACTCCATACGAAGGAGGCGCTACCCACAATTGCTGTACACATCAATGTTTGAAGATTCCTGTTGGTTGCGATCGGAACGTGTGGACAAGCATATCAACCTGGCAGAGCTCGACGCCATCTGCAATGGAGAACAACTGTGCTTCATCTGAAGACTGACTCAACGTGTGTGCATCGATGGATTTCTGATACGCTGTCTGGAAAGTCTCGAGTGCGCACGAAGGTTTTTTCTTTTTTTTTTAAGCTTATCACCCCAAGCAAGGCTGGAAGCCACTAGCACGCAAGGGGTTACAGAAGGTTTGGAGGATGAGCAGATAGGAGTGGTAAAGGAGAGGATGTGGAAAAAGATAGTGGATCGATCGAGGCAAAGGGGTTACAGAAGATTTGGAGCGAGAGCAGATAGGAATGAAAGGTGAAAGGATGTGGAGAAGGGAAGTGGATAGATCAAGGCAACTGGAGATGTCGATTGACGTTACACTTAAATAGTTGGAGATTGTATTTGTCAGGGAAACAGGAATAAGGAAGGGAGTTCCACAGGCGAGATGTGCGAGACATGAAGCTATTGGAGTAGAAGAGACGTCTACATCTAATAGTTTCAACGGTGAAGGGGTGGGAACGGGATGCCAGCCTCGTAGGACGTTTAAATTCATGAGACCTAGGAACCAGTGAAAGCAGCCCATCGGAGCAATTACCGTGAAAGTATTTGTAAAAAAGATAGAGCGAGGCAACGTCGCGTCTGTGAGAGAGCGAGCAGACGAGATGACAGATCAGGGCCAATTTCCGTCTCTTGATCTTATCAAGAACCCTGAGGCAAACAGCAGGGGCTCCAGACCATATATGGCAGCAATACTCCATGCAAGGGCGAATGGTCGATTTATGGATTTGGAGGATCGATTCCGGGGAGAAAAATTTCCTGGCTCGGCACAGGGAGCCAACTTTCCTTGCAGTGGATGATGCAATTGACTCGATGTATTTGTTCCATCTCAGATCAGTGGACAGCGTGAGACCGAGCAGCCGCAGAGAGGAGCTCTCGAGAAGTTGGTCTTCAGACATTCTAATGGGATGCAGGGATGGATCCCTGTGGTGGTTGATAGAGAGCAGTTTTGTTTTAGAGGCGTTAAAGTTAACCATCCATTTCTTGCCCCAGTTCACAACCGATTGGAGGTCCTTTTCTAACTTTTTTCAGCATCACTAGATTTGTGTTTGAGGTGGCAATAGAAATGTTGATAAGACGTCAACACAGCACAGTCAAGGAACTGGCGGAGGAATCTAAATTGACTGTTGACATAGAGCTCGTCAAAGTGCCACAACGTTGGCTGGGTGCGGTTTGTAAAGAAACAGAACCAGTATGCGCTGCATCTATAGAAGAGCAGGAATCAACCCACATTCATGCCATTCATCGACGTAGTGGGCATCCCGGTGTGAAGCGCACGTTGTACTTTGTGCAACGGATCCATGCTGAGGTCTCAAAGGCAGCTGTCTGGGCGGTGGTTGGAGAATACGAAGTATGCCAATCCATTGACCCGGCGCCAGTGCATTGGAAAGCTGGACGGTTGGATGTGTGCGAGAATTGGTGCAGGGTTAGGATGGACTTAACTCATTATGAAGGCCGGCATTACCTGACTCTGATTGATTGTGGCTCTAGTCGGTTTTCCATTTGACGACCGTTACCACATCAGGACGCTGCCAGCTATTCTACGAGAGAAGGCCACCTAGCTGTTCATCGACAATGGAGCGACATTCTGTGGGGAGGTATTTGCGAGGTTTGCCGAGAACTGGGTCATCTGACTTAGATTCCGGTGTGCCTACCAACGATCAGGGAATGGCGTTGTGGAGAGATGCCATCGCACCATCAAACGTATCGCTTCTCGATCGGGATGTTCCATTATGAAGGCGTTATATTGGTATAACATGACGCCAAAAGACGAAGTACAGCTTCGTCAGTACCAGCTAACTCCATATACAATTATCAAACCCGCATAAAGGGTGTTGCATCACCACTTGAACACAGATTCTAGAACTTACAGAGCGGGAAATGCGGTATGGGTAAAGACCCCACATGGTCGATGTTCGACGCAATTCAAAAAAGGAACAGTGACAGGGGTCTACAGCCCATATTCAGTTCTCATCAAAGCCACGCCATATCAGAGACCTCCGTCCAGTTCAGACATCTGTATCGTCGGAAGATGACGGCAGTGATATGTCGTCTGAAAGCGACTCACATTCGCCGCTGTTTTTCAGCGCGGGGCTAGATTACTTATCTACGGAACCAGCGGAAACAGATGCTGGAGACAACGATGCCAATAACGAAGGAGACCAAGTGAGCACAAATGCAGAAGAAACTGGCGGAACCCGTACACCTTTATGCAGAAGCACTCGACAAAGTCCGACCATTTCCGTGTCATTTATGTGATCAGGAGGTCAGGGAGAAGTGTAGAAGAGAAGACTTACCTCATGTGGCAAAGCGAGCACGTATATGTCTGGCGTGCAAAACGAGTGAATGAAGGAAAAGGGAAAAGAAATATGGCCACTCTGACACCTTAATTTAAGAAAGACGCGGTCTAGGGGCTAGGAGAATTCGCGAGAGTGGGTGAATGTATACAAATTTTTTGTGAGTTCAGCTGGGCATAAAAATCCCGACGCGAGAAAGTATAGTGGAGTTTGTTTTTTGAACGTGATGCTGCTTGTATGGAAAGATTTTGTCAGTTGGAAAGAGATTACTTGTATCAGTTTCACACACAATTGTCTCTCTCTTTATATATATATGTGTGTGTGTGTGTGTGTGTGTGTGTGTGTGTGTGTGTGTGTGTGTGTGTGTATATATATATATATATATATATATATATATATATATATATATATATATATATATATATATATATTATATTGGATGGTTACAAGCAAGAGGGAAATGAGATGTCTTTATTTCATTACCACACGCACCCTCACTCTACATATATATAATTCCATCAATAAGGTCTTTATTTTAGCTTAAGTTAGAATTTTTATTTTTTCCATTTTGTCATTCGATTACCCAAGTATATGTATGAACAGAGTGAGATAAATAAATATTGAGTGATAGAGAGAGAGAAAGAGAAAACAAGAGGGAGAATAAGGGAGAAAGAATGATAATGTAAAAAATAAAATAAAACAGAAATCATCATCCAAGTCAAAAGAATTCAAGAATAAAAAGACGAAAAGAAGCTGAAATAAATTTGCTTCTAGACTCCTGCAATGAACCTGCAGTATATTTTTTTCTTGACTGCCTGAAACTGAAGTTTCTCTGATTAATTCCAGAAGTTCTTGACTTAGTCAACCTCCTGACAAAATGAAAGCTTCCGTTTATTAATGAAAATATTTTTTCTTTCTTGTTTTTGCAAAAAGACAAGTAAAATGTCGTGTAAGAAATCATCTACTTCTAAGAATTGCGAACATGATTAGTTTTGTTGTTGTATTTTGTTATATTTTTGTTTCCTTTTGTTTTTGTTGGCTATGGAAAGATGGCGGTTCCTTCATACATTTGTATATGGGTGAATTTTATTTATTATTATTTTTTCACAGAAGACCAAGAACAGATTTTTGCAAAATCACCGGAATGAAGATTTCTTTGAGATTTAAATTTACTTTTAGTATTACAATAAATACTTTTTGAAGAAGTAAATATGTTTTTTTTTCTTTTACATTTTGAAACACCGTCATTTTTTAAAACTGCTATTCAACAATTATTGTTTGTGTCTGTTTCTTTCTTGTTCAGCCTCACAATTGACCGATTAACAGACTTATTGATCTGTCATTTAGACTTAATAACCTGTTTCATTTAGATTTTATCATCGCAAATCTGTCTCGTTCCAATTTAAGCTTTTAGCGAAAGAAACGCAAAATATTCAATTAATTTATCTGCCTTAAAATCATGTTGATGAAAACCCAATCAATATTTGCTGGATAATTTATAATCTGTACTTCAGTTTCTTAATATTTGAACGTTTGTTTGATGATAATGTCAATAAGCATTGAAATATTAACAAGATTAATACTTGCTTCCTATACAATATCTAGTTACTAAGCCTTTACAAATTATTTAAGTCGTATATATATATATATATATATATATATATATATATATATATATATATATATATATATATATATATGTGTGTGTGTGTGTGTGTGTGTGTGTGTGTATGTATATATATTTATTTACTAGCTTAAAAGCCGATCGATTCATATAATATTATTGATGTGGACCCGAAGTAGGGGCCACGGAAGGAAAACACGGAAAACGGGTTAGAGGTTAGAAAGATATATTAAACAGAAAAGTTACAAAGAATAGTGTAAGAGTAAGCAGAGCTTACTATCCAGTGGTGTCCGGTATTGGTATCGTACGCGGCTGCGCATTACTGATGCTACTACTCCCATGATACTACCATTCACATAATAATATAGTACTGGGAGAGTCCATGATATAGGGAAGTATTGGTCTCACAACACCCCCCTTCCAAGAGTTTTCCTCTTTTTTTCTCTCGTAAAACTGTTAATACCTCTTCCTCTTGGGATTCACGTCGAGTGGTTGAGTAAATTTTCTCTTTCTCCCCGAGCGTCGTATTTCCGGAGAGACTTGAGGCGTGTCAAGATCGAAATGTTCGAATATTACGTCGATCGGCTTTTCGCAGATATTTTGTGGTGATTCCTCAGATTCCTTCAAACGGCATTTCCTGAGCTGGTTCATATGGCGTTTGTGGGTATTTTTCGGTCCCTGCACAATATAGACCAGTTCGTCAATTCTCTGTTTGATGTTGCCTACTTCCCAGAATGTTATGTTGTTTTTGTAAGCTTTAAAAAGGACTTTGTCGCGAGGATTAAAATATTTCTTAGGGAGCGAGACGGTTTTCTTGAACTTCGCTTGCCGTGGAATGAGTTTATCATAGACGGACTTGATTTTTCTTGCGAACATTGTTTCTGCAGGCGAGCGTCCCATAGGCGTGTTAGGATTAGGGGTTATCCTATACACTTGCAGAAACTGTTGTAATGCTCTATCCGTCGGTGTGCCTAGTGCCTTTTTGAAAGCTCTTTTTAGAGTGTCTACGAACCTCTCGGCCTGACCGTTCAACCTGGGGTGATACTGGGGCGTCGTAATGTGGTCCACTTGATACGACTTGCAAAAGTCTCTGAATTCACTTGATGTGAATTGAGTGCCGTTATCAGTCACTACACAATCTACCACGCCAAAACGCGCGAATAGCTCATGTAAAAATCCGATCGTGCAGTTGGTGGTTGGTTTTTTACATTGCAGGACCTCAGGCCATTTTGAGTGACTATCCGCAACATTAAGGTAGTACATGTTGTCTAGGGGCCTTTCAAAATCCACATGAATTCTCTGCCATGGATGGTCTGTGTTTGGCCATGGTTTGCACGTCGTGGTCGGAGATTTTGCTGCAAGCGCACACCTCTTACAAGATTCTATCATGTCTGCTATGTCTTTGTCCATATTTGGCCAATATACGTAGCAGCGCATGAGGCTTTTCGTACGGCTCTTCCCTGGATGTCCCATGTGAAAATTCTTAAGGATTTTTCTTTGTAGGCTATTTGGAATCACTACTCTGTCATTATACAATAGAACATCCTCACAGGGGGAGAAAACGTCAGGCACATTTAGGTCTTTGTTGCGAATTTTGTTTTTGATACTTTGGATGAATTCATCCTCTCGAGACTCCCTTTTTATGCCGGCCAAAGTAACTGGGAGTTCTCTAATTGTATTCGCAATCATATTTTTGATTTCATAATTCGTCCTTAGTGTAGCAATGATGGAGTCTTCAAAAACTTCCGTATTTTTAGGAATGAGTCGCGATAAACTGTCCGCATGACAAATACTTTTAGATTTTAGGAACTGGATCTTAAAATTGTAATTCAAAAGAATCTTTCCCCAACGAAGTAATCTATTCGCCGTATAGACCGGTAGGCCTTTCTTGGAACCAAAAATTGTTATTAGAGGTTTATGGTCCGTTTGCAGTATGAACCGTCTTCCATGTAGGTATCTATGGAACTTAGTAACGGAGAATATTATCCCTAGAGACTCTTTCTCTATTTGGGAATATTGTTTCTCTGATGGTAGTAAAGATCTAGATGCGTGTGCTATGGCTTTTCGCGAACCCTCTGGCAGTTTGTGGAGAATGCAAGCACCGATGCCGTATGGGCTTGCATTACTTGCGACTATGATGTCGAGATTAGGGTCGTAGTGGGTGAGCGAGAGATGCGAGTTAAGTGGTTTCTTGATATCTCGAATGCGTCTTGGCATTCAGGGGTCCATACCCATGCTTTATCCTTTTTTAAAAGTTCGTTATATTTGTACAGACCTTTATGGGTGTTTATGCAGAGCAATTTAGAACTCTCTTCATCCACCTCTATCTGAAGGTATGCGTCTGAGAGGTCTATTTTGGAAAAGATTTTTCCGCCATTCAATTTGTTGAAGATTTCTTCAGGGCTTGGGAGGGGATAATGATGATCCTGCAAAGCATCGTTTAGCCCTGTGGAAAAATCTGCGCATACCCGTATTTGGTTGGACTTTTTTTTACATAGACCGTAGGTGCTGCCCATTCGCTAAAATCTGTTTTTGATAGAATACCCGCCTGTTCGAGTCTATCTAATTCTTTGTTGATCTGCTCTAGAGCAGCGAAAGGGACATTCCGTTTCTTTTTGAAAACTGGTCTTGCACCGTCCTTCACCCTGAAGTTAGCTTTAAATTTAGAACATTTCCCAAGGCCGACAGAAAAAACCTGGAGAAATTGTTGTTTGAGTTCCTTTTTGAAATTTTCCGAATTGGACGTTGTACTTTTTATTTTTCGGCAAAAAGTGCTCATTGGGTAATCCCATAGATTGAATTTTTCTATCCAATCTGTTCCGAATAGGTTATCTGAATTTTCTAGTACGTAGGCTTTCAGCTTTTTGGTAACTCCATTTAGTGTTACTGTAAGGATCACCTGGCCTAAGATGTTAATATTCTCGCCAGTTACGGATTTTGCTGTTTTATCCGTCTTTAATAGGGTCGGCTTGTTTAACTTTCGCCAAGTACGCCAGTTGATAATCGAGAGGTCAGAACCCGAATCAAGCTGGAATTTTATAGTTATTGAAAATATCAACAGTCACGTATTTTCTTAAATTCCTATCGACTATGTTGTCTGATTGGGTTCGCCTAATTTTACTTTTGTGTTTCCTCGTCAGCACTGAGTTAAGTTATGACCATTTTTATTGCAATTTTTGCAATATGTTTTCTTCTTGAATGGACAGAATTTCATCCAATGCCATTTTCCACAATGGTAACATAGTCCGGGAGATTTCTTTAGCCTATTCGTATTTTTTTTTTATTGCGGGATTTAGAACATGAGATTTGCCTTTTGTCTTTTTGCGGGGCATAAGAGGTTGGGTTGCTTCTGATTTTTCTAATCTGAGCCACACCTGATTCCTCGATCGTTTTTTAGTCACACTTGACAGAAATTACTCTTTGACAATCCTCTGCTAATTTTTGGAGAGTCAATCCCTGTTCGTTTTCGAGTTTGGTAAGTACCCGACGTCTGACCTCGGCGTCTTCTACTGATACTAGACCTTGTGCGAATATTAAGCACTTAAAATCGTAGGCAGTCAGCTCGGCTAGTTTGAAATCATTACAGAGCTTGTTTACCGATGCTGCAAAAGTTAGAAATTATTGCTGGTTGTTCTTGACTGTGTTCAGGCATTTCCAACGTTTGTGGAACAAGGTTATGTTAGGCCCGAATAGTTCCGTTAGGAGCTTAATAGTCTCTGAGAAATTCAGGTCCGTAATTTTCTTGGGTAATATATAGTCTATGAACCTAACATGTTCGATAGCTCCCAGTTTCCTTAATAACAGACGTACCTTTTTTTTTACTAGGCCATTGTTCACAGTCTACATTGAAAATATCTTCATAACGCCTGTAAAACGCCTCGAATGTTTTGTCTTCCTCTGGTACGTATTCGAATGCTTCAATCGAGTTGTAGATTGTACTCTGGGAAAATGTCGTATCTTTTTCAGAGTTTTTAGAGCCGTTACATGAATTTACAAGTAATTCTTCACGATTTTTTTGCTGTAGTTCTGTTTTCTGAAGTGTAAATTCTATTTGTTGTTTATGTAACTCCATAAACAATTGTTGCTGTCTTTCGTCTTATTTTTGTTGGTGGAGTTGCTGTCTTTCTTCGCTTTTTTGTTGTTGAAGTTTCTGTTTTGTTTGTTGGTCCGACTGTAATTTGAGGAATCTTTCTTCCAATTTCTGCTGTCTTTCATCTGATTTTTGTTGGTGGTCCATCTGGACATTTAACATTTGGACAATTATTTTTTGGAATTCTTCCATATTTAGATAATATGTAGACAAGTAATGAAAGAACACACAAAACAGAAATAAATAAATAAATAAATAAATAACAGCAATTACTGTTGCTTTGAAAACCCGTGTACCAAATCTAGTAGTCAATTAATAAAATTAATAAGAACTACTTACTGGTTTAGATCTTTCGAGATACCGTTGTTCCGTTAATTTCAATGTGAACATTTAAATTTTCTCCACACTTATTATATTTTTTTTTTAGAAGTGTGGGGAGAAAAATAACACTTAGACAGCAAAAAAAAATAAATACACTGGATTTTTTTTTCCTTCTTTTGAGAGAATTTGCTTTCCATTTTTTTTTTTTTTTAGAAAAAAACTCACCTCAATCAATTTGAGGGGAGGGTAATTTTATGCACGAGATTTGTAGGAATTCAAATCAATTTCATAAAATTTTTTAACACTTTGCTAAATGCGCGACTTGGTGAATAGTTTTTTCGAACTTGAGTCAACCGTAGAACTTCGAGCTCTTGAGTTTGTCAGTTTGTTTTGTGCACAAGCTGGGTTTTTTATAAGCAGTCGTTCTCGATACTTGGTTGCTCGTTATTTGCGTTTCGTTCGCTGATGTAGTAATGCCAGCTCAAATTCTAGTTCAACACTGATGTGGGAACCAGTGGAGTTAAACGAGTTCTCTGTCGCCACTGATGTGAGACTGGGGCTTTGGGGTTTCGGTGTGGGTGAGTGTCTCGAATCCTCTGTGGACACTGATGTGGACCCGAAGTAGGGGCCACGGAAGGAAAACACGGAACACGGGTTAGAGGTAAGAAAGATATATTAAACAGAAAAGTTACAAAGAATAGTGTAAGCAGAGCTTACTATCCAGTGGTGTCCGATATTGGTATCGTACGCGGCTGCGCATTACTGTATTTACTGTCCCCACGAAGGATAGATGTGGCACAAGGCCGGGTTTAAAGTGGGGTATTCCCGAGCCCGTAGGCTCGGCCAAAAATGTCCGTAGAAACTGTAAAAACAGAATCCGGTTGGTCAACCACCTCGAACGAGACTCTGCCCTTCGGCGGAGCCTCGTCCGGGTTCCTCTCCGCTCAGATGCAGAGAGTTCGACCATTAACTCGTCAACACGCAGCTGCGCATTACTGTATTTACTGCCCCCCCCCTACGAAGGATAGATGTGGCACAAGGCCGGGTTTAAAGTGGGGTATTCCCGAGCCCGTAGGCACGGCCAAAAAAAAATGCCCGTAGAAACTGTAAAAACAGAATCGGGTTGGTCAACCTCCCCGAACGAGACTGCCCTTCGGCGGAGCCTCGTCCGGGTTCCTCTCCGCTCAGAGGCAGAGAGTTCGACCGTTAACTCATCAACACGAGGCTGCGCATTACTGGTGCTACTACCATTCACATAATAATATAGTACTGGGAGAGTCCATGATGTAGGGAAGTATTGGTCTCACAACAATTATATATATACATATATATATATAATACTATATATATATATATATATATATATATATATATATATATATATATATATATATATATATATATATATATAGTATTAATAAAAATATAAAATTTGTCACTTAGCTGAGTAATGTTATATTCAGCACCTCTATTCCAGTGTTTCGAGTATGAAATTTTCTGTAATTGTTCGGTCAACTCGTCAAGAGGTAGAGAGAGTGAGGGAGAGAGAATTGTTTATGGTCTAGATTGAGCTCTTGAGCAATGGTGAACACAATTCATCTTGGAGAAGAAAAATTCTGAATTTAAACTCCTGCTGTCTTAAACGTTTTCTTTGGCTGGAAAAAAGACTAGGAGAAGGCAGTGTCATGATTCAACCAGATATCTTGCTTTGATTTGTCTCTGGATTGCTTGGCTTTCTGAAAGAAAGTCTTTGTCATGTCGTGCAAGTTTCACAAGACTTCAATGCCTAACAGGTGAAAATTTAATGTTTGTTGTTGGTACTGTCGTGTATCATCTATGTATCTATAAGTCCTGTAGCAATGGGGAGGTGGCAACAGGTACACGCCTGACAGGTTGAAGGTACCTAGTAACCAACATACATATGGGAGGTCTTTTGTAGATATAAAGTTGTTCCTTCATCAGGTGAGGTAATGGTGGAATTCGGTTGTTTTGTCATTCCTGGATTTAGCATTGCGGACAAATTCTCTGGAAAGGTTTTAAAAAAGTAACCTAAAAATTATTTACCTCAAAAGAAGCTGGTCAGTTTAGTGTGGCTACCGAATGCCCATTATTGTGCTCGAAACAATGTAGGAAGCAGAAATTTTAATATTAGGTTGGTGCAAACATATTGTCGTTTTTTGACGTTCAACTTCATGTGAGAAAACGACATTATTTTTGCACCAACCTAATAGTTCAACAAGAATGAACATTTCTTTTTGGAATGTACAATTTTTAGTTGATGATATAGATATTTGCTCCGAATGTAAAAATGTCATTGTTACTAAGGAATTACAAAGATATTCAGTAGACATTGGTGCCCTATCGGAAACTCATATATTGAGAGATGATCAAAGGAAGGAAATAGAAGGAGGCTACACAATCTTCTGGAAAAGAAAACCAAAAGGACAAAGAAGCGAAGCGGGTGGAGGATTTGCCATCAATAACCGTTTGGTGTCAAAAATTACTTGAGTTACTACGAGGTTCTCTAATTATCTTCTTGGGTTAACAAAAAATACGACGCCTTCCTTGATGAATTTCAACTTAACATCACAATAATTAGGGAACTAGAATTACTAGGATTATTATAAAAATAAATAGACATAATATGTTTATATTACTTAAGGAAACATGCTTGAATGACGATATGCTGCCTATATATATATATATATATATATATATATATATATATATATATATAGATATAGATATAGATAGGTAGATAGATAGATAGATAGATAGATAGTTGGAATGATGTCAGTTTGTAACCCTGGGATTCTAAACTAAACTATTCTCGACAAAGCAGACAGAAAACAATGCCAAGACATGGAACGGAATACAGAAAACTACACAAATAAATAAGGAACAAATGTACAAAGGCTAATGAAGAATGGCTCAACGAAAAATGTGCAGAAATAGAAAGAATGAGCATCACAGATAAAGGACAAAAGAAAGACTCATTAAGAGGCTGCATAAAATCCAAGGACGGAACACTGATATTAGAGAAAGTAAAAATACTTCAGACATGGAATGAATATATCTGTGAACTCTTCCGGGACGAAAGAGAACAACCAGCAATACACATCGATGAACCAGAAATATTAAAATCTGAAGTGGAAGCTGCACTGGCCAAACTGAACAAAAACAAAGCAGCATGGCCAGACGGAATTGTAATAGAGATGCTGGCAGCCTTAGACGATTTCGGCATAGACAAAATCACAGAAATAATAAATGAAATCTACAACAGTGGTGACCTAAGCAGATCTATTTTCATAGCACTACCTAAGAATTCAGGCACAAACGAGTGAGATCTCTACCGGACAACCAGCCATATGAAAAACTCATCATCCGAATTCCGATGAATAGAGCACGCGGCAGAATCAGGTTTAAGATAGGACAAGAACAGTGTGGGTTCGTCAAAGACACCGGAACAAGGAAAGTGTCAGAGTGCTTTCATAAAAAAAACAATAGAATGCAAATGTTTTATAGATTACACAAAGGTACATCACAAAGATCTGTTAGAGCTGCCCAATAACCTTGACATTTTCGGGAAAAACATTAGATTAATCAAGAATCTATACTGGCAGTAAACCGACTGTATACGGATAGAAAATGAGTTCAGCAGATATACAAAAATAGAAAGGTGTGTTATATAAGGATGTGTCTCCTCACCGTATTTATTCAACCTATAAAGCGAAACAGTTTTGAGAGAATTAGAAATCCTACCAGAATTCATTATTGGCGGCCACAATCTTAACAATATAAGATATGGAGATGACACAGTGCTAATACCAGACACAGAAAGGAAACTACAAAACCTCCTGCAGAAGGTAGCGAAGAAAAGCGAGAAGAAAGCGCTAAGCATAAACTACAAATCAGAATGCATGGTTAACAGCAAAAGGATGAGCCCCAAAATGCAAATTACAGGTCGGGAATACTAAAATCAAACAAGTACAGAGATTTAAATATATGAGAAGTGTTCTAACAGATGACGGAAAGTGCGACACTGAGATCCGAAGACGTATTGGGATGGCCAAGGATGCATTCCAAAAGCGAGGCGGAGTATTGAGAGACAGTATTGGAAACAAAGAAAAGAATACTGAACTGTTACATGATATCTATCCTCCTGTATGGCAGCGAATGCTGAACAATCCCATCAAAGATGAGGAGAGACTTGAAACAACAGAAATGTGGCTCTACAGAAAGATGCTGAGGATACCATGGACCGACCAACGAAGTTTTGCAGAGAATGGAAACTAAAAGGAAACTCATACTTAACATCAAGAAAATGTAGTTGAAATTCCTGGGATGCGTAATGAGGAAGAAGGGCTTGGATAATCTGATACTCACAGGACAACTTGAGAGAAAGAGGAAAAGAGAAAAACAGCACGTAACATACTTGATGGGCTTGAGCAAATAGATGGCAGAACAGGTTTGGGAGAAATAATAAAAAGACAAAACTTATTATACAAGGGACAGGAAAAGGTGGAGGGCCATGATCGCCTACACCCTACGGCACATAAAAGAAGTGTCTGAATCTTGCTAAATGGTCCACATTTGCTGCGGCAGCCTTATTTTCAAACTAAACACTGGCGCATGTGTAAATGGCTCCACTTAATAGTCATTTCATTTCCATGTCTTCATTTTAAGACTGCTATGTAAGCATATGTTGAACAAAATGTAGAAAATTTGCACTGTATCGCCCTCAGTCTCTCTTGCCGTTTTATTATCTTGGCCAGAAGTGTCAAACTGGCGGCCCGCGGGCTGCATGCGGCCTTTTACATGCATCTTGGCGGGCCTCACAAAGGTTTCTATAGCCGTGGTACATCGAGAATTTTGTCTATGTTAGAAATGTAAATTATTAAAAGCAGTGAAATTTTTTTCAATTAGTATGTGATCTTCCTTGACAACTAAATAAGAACAAATGTAAAGTTAAAACTTCGTAATTTTGTAATATTTTGCCTTAAAAATGTCGAATTCTACTGCATCTCGTAAAAAGAGAAAATTATCTGAAGGGCGTGTGTTTCAAGAAAAGTTGGAATTACTGTACTTTTGTACCACTGTTAATGGAAAGATTGTTGTGAGACCGATACTTTCCTACATCATGGACTCTCCCAGTACTATATTATTATGTGAATGGTAGTATCATGGGAGTAGCACCAGTAATGCGCAGCCGCGTACGATACCAATATCGGACACCACTGGATAGTAAGCTCTGCTTACTCTTACACTATTCTTTGTAACTTTTCTGTTTAATATATCTTTCTTACCTCTAACCCGTGTTCCGTGTTTCCCTTCCGTGGCCCCTACTTCGGGTCCACATCAAAGATAAATTGTTTGATTTGCAACCACTGCATTGCGAAAAGAATATAATGTGAAAAGATATTATGAAACAAATCATCGATCTTATGATAAATGTGATGGAGATATGCATGTTTTAAAAGTGAAGGAATTCAAGGTTAAGTTAACACAGCAATAATTCAGGAAGGCAACGTTAGTTCTGTTACTGGAAGCTTTGAACTCTGTGATGTCTTATAAAAACAGCTGAAATTGTATGTCCAGAGAAGTCACACTTATTTCAAGACATTTCATTAAGCAGGAACACTGTTGCTGAATGAATTGATGAAATAGCAGGTGATTTGAGTCGACAGTTGAAGACTTTATCATCAAGTTTTAAACAGTTTTCTATTGCTCTGGATGAGACTGTTGACATAGCAGGAATAGCACAGCTCACCATTTTCATCAGGGCTTGTGACAATGAATTTCAAATTTATGAAGAACTAAATTGAACTGGTCCCAATGCATGATACTACAACAAGCCAAGACATTTTTGAGAAAGTTGAACAGCTTCTCCATGAGTATGGCCTTGATTTGAGTAAACTTGTGTGTTTATCTACTGATGGTGCTGCCAATATGGTTGGGAGACATAAATGGTTTTGCTGCCAAGTTAGGTACAAAGATAGAAAACATATATCCAGATTCAACATTCAAGCATTTTCACTGCATAATTCATTAACAGAACTTATGTTCCAAGATTTTAAAATTAGATCATGCCACCGCATCATGCCACCGTTTTGTCACATAAACTGTGAACTATATCAGAGGTCGTGCTCTGCATCACCCTCAGTTTAGCCAGTTATTGGAAGATGAGAATAATCAGTTCACAAATGTCCCGTTCTACACAGAAGTTTGGTGGCTTTCATGTCACAAGGTACTGAAAAGATTTTTTTATTGCGACACGAAATTGTTATGTTTTGGAGATGAAGGGTCAAAGCACAGATGAATTGAAAGATGAAAGTTGGCTCTAAGACCTAGCTTTTTCAGTAGATATTACTGCCTAATTAAGTGACCTTAATTTGAAATTACAAGGTAAAAATAAGCTCAACACTCAGTTATATGATGATATCAAGTGTTTCATTACAAAACTGCTAATACTGAGTCTGTATTTATCTTTGCTAAGTATGACAATTACCTGGAATTGCTGTCAAAGGAATTTCATCTTGTCAAGACCAGTTTGAATTATTCTCAGCGCCATTCACTTTTGATGTTGCTCAGGAAGAGGTAAGTCTAAAGATGGAACTACTGAAAATGCAGACTGACTCAACACTCAAGGGAAATTACCTTTTCATACCTTCCTCAGACATTTAAGAACTTCAGAAAGTTTGCCATAAAGATTATGGCGATGTTTAGTTCCACATATGTCTGTGAGCAGTTATTTTCATTTATGAAGACCACAAACACGTCTCATAGAACCAGATTAACTGATTAACATTTGTCATCTTTGATCAACGTGGAATCTACACAGACATTCCAACCTGATATATAGAGAATAGTTTGTCTAAAGTAATGTCAATCATCAGGACAACATTATGATTAAATTGTACTACCTTGTATTGTAAGTATTTTGTATTTAAATGTAGTTAATCTAATCTGTGATTAATCTAAGACTTTAAACAGGTGTGGCCCTTGAGGCTGCAGATATGTCTGATGCGGCCCTCCATATGCCCTGATTTTGACATGCCTGATCTTGACATTCCAATAACTAAAGCAGGCTTAATATGTGTATCCGCCTTGCACCCGTCTTTCAAGGGTGATAAATGATGTGAAAACCATTTGCTAGTAACTATTCCACACGTTATCTGCCGTACGCTATTTTCTTTGTCTATCATCGTGACACGCCGATGACAAAAACACTGTCAAGATGACTGGTGATGGAACAGATTGAAATTGGAAAGGTGCTGATAAATACAAAAGTACATAAATGTACTTGGACGCGAAAGTTAACTGTTCGAAAGACAGACAAAAAAGAATTACGATAGAGATTATTTCTTTCTTTTGCACTTAAGCAATACAAGAATAAAACGAAACTCTACTTTCAGTCAGTACTAACACACACGCACACGCACACGCATACACGCATACACACAGAGACACGCACACTCATATATATATATATGTGTGTGTGTATGTGTGTGTGTGTGTGTACGTATTACCGAAGTATATGTACTCATATATATAAAAAAAAGTCACTATATATTTCAGAAACACGTAATTCGTGTCAACTGTGGATACGTCAGCAATTCTAATTGATTAAAGTGAAAGCTAATATGACAAAAGAATGCTGTAGGCAATTTGTACCACTAAGCAAAATCCATTTGCTTACATCGCCTTCTAAAACGCATTCATTTTAAATTTTAAACATCGGTTTAAATTTCATGTCAGAGTTCAGTCACGCAAACTCGTTATCGTCTAACTTGGTCATTTTGGGTGACATATTATTCATTTGAGACATTTTTATGCTTGTGATATTTTCTCTGTTTCGAGTAAAGTTATATTTTTCATTGAATACAAACAAATTAGTATTTTCCTTGCCGATTTTACTAACAGTATTTTCTCCTAAAGTTCCAACCAGTTGTTACTAAACTTTTGGGGGAGGATTTATTCTTCTTCTGTCTCCAAATACATTTCCATTTTTGATTGATGTCTGAGGCTTTTTAGATCTCCATTCCCAAAATCTCGCCACTGCACTATTCCGAGGGAAAGTAATTGAATCTTATGCCTCGAAACCTCCTGTTTAATGATCTTTTTTGTTGTTTTTTGTTTCTGTTTAATTTTATAATTTCAATTGAACGGGCACACTTACAATCTAATAGCTATTGATCAGCATCCAATATCTGTCCTTGTCAGCTTCTTCAACTTTTATTACATTTCCTTTTATCAAACTAAAAATCTACAGCTGAACCAACAAAAGAAATGACATCTGAAGTTTTTATACTTATTCCAATAATCCAACAGTAATTCTCACGAAATTCCTATTTATATATAATAATATTCTCTTCATTGCATTCTTTGGTCTAATAATGTCTGGCGTTGCACTTATTGAATTATTCAAACTAATATAATTACCATTGTTGTTTTGATCACTACATTATGAAAAATGGACCCTCCAACCTCTGATAAGATACATCAGTTAATAATCAAAAGGTTTTGAATAGAATCCTTTTTTCACATTCTTTGTTGATTATTTATAGCACCCACTTCAATTAGATGAACTGACAGATCTGCTGCTCTTATAATTATATATATGACTATTGTAGCAATTACACACACACACACACACACACACACACACACACACATACATACATACATACATATATATATATATATATATATATATATATATATATATATATATATGCATGTTATATGAGTATATAAGAATGCTCTATTTTTAAATACTTTTAAAAGATTTTTAATACGCATAAACATGACATTTTGGGATTATTTTACGCATTTTAATTTTTAAAGATTAAAGTTGACTGGAAAGCAAGAATCCGGAAGAGAGTCCCATAAGCGAAAAGTGCAAGAGAAGACACTGTTAGCATAGAATTCTCTGTGATATCTACCAATTTCAATTGCAAAAGGATGAGAACTAGCTGCCAATCTAATACTGTGTTTAAATTTGTAAAGTCGTGGTACCAAAGAGGAAACTTTATCAGAACAATTACCATGAAAATAATTATAGAAAAGACACAACGATGCTACTTTACGGCGGTGGAAAATTGGATCAAGTCGAGATGCCAGGTCAGGATCAATAACATTGCAGGTTCTTCTTTGGATTTTATCAAGAACCTCTAAATACATAGCAGATGCACCAGACCAGATGTGAAAGCAATAGTCAATGCATAAACGAATGGTAGACGTATGAATGTCTAAGATTGATTCTGGCGAGAAAAACTGTCTAGCACGAAACAGTGAACCAACTTTCCTAGCAGAAGATCTAGCAGCTGATTCAGTATAAAATTTCCACTTCATGCCAGCGGAAAACGTTTGCCCGAGAGTCACTCTCCTGCTTATGGAAGGAAAAAGGTTTTCAAAGACGATTAGAGAGCCATTTCTTGCTCCAGTTAACAATATATTGTAGGTTGTTTTTTAGTTTAGCTGCCAATTTGACCTTATCGAACCTATCAGATTTACCATTTAGACAAAAGTAAATAATTATGTCATCAGCCTAGATACCGAGTTGAGAACTGACTATATGGGAAAGTCGTTGATGAAAATTAAGAATAATGAAGATCCAAGAATAGATTGAAATAAAAAAAGATGACTTGAGTCAATTAAATGCAAATGAATCCTTGTAATTCAACAAATCATACTATTTCCCCATCTGCGCCTCCCGAAACAAAAATAACTAATTATTTCGATGAGAGAGACGCAAAAATATGATAACAAGAAAATTATTATTTTAAGCAAGTAGATTGACAGTTACCGAATTGTTGGCCTAGTTCTCCGTAACTCCATGCAAAGCAATTCACGTCTGACCAGATTGCACTTTAGCTGATGTTGTTTTTTATTTCATTCGGCTTTACATTTTTCAATCATTCCAAATTGATAGTGGTAGTTGCTAAATATTCACGCGAATATATTTCCTTCCCTAAGTAATAAGTAAAAATGTCTTAACAAAATGACAAATACCTGATTTTCTCGTGACAACTGTTAGCAACGTATCTCAGTGTGTGAACGGAGAGTTTATTTCGAAAAATATTTTAACTTTCTGCCACTTCAGAAGTTCTTGTCACTCAATTTCCTTCATAGGCTTTGTTTTATTGAAGGAGTCAAGCAAGCAAGATGTCTGTCATGAGGAGCATCTCTGCATACGCAAATCCTTCATTTTTAAGATTTTCCTGCTATTTGAAAATTCCAATGAAAGTGTCGTAAAGCCAAAATGGCGTAAAGCAAAGAAACAATAACCACATGGGAAAGATTTTAAGCTGACCTAAACCCAAAAATGACATTGTGTGATATTTTCGTAGCGAAATTGACATTGCGACAATCATTGCAGAAAAATATATGAGTTCAATTATAAAAGAGCGCGCGGGATTAGGACAGACCTGTCGAATGTTTTTCAGTGCCTACAAAGAATTGGATGAAAAATGTGCAAAGCGAAGCAGCCAATAATAATGGGTTTCGAGTCTTCATCATCAGTCACAGAACATGATGAACTACGACCGTCGGCATCAAGCTAAACAAACAGAGTGTAAAGTTAAAACAGATATGCTTAGGCCTTGGAGACTAACTCCGGAGCAGTATCTCTTCATCTGTCCCTAAAAGAAAAGTTCGTGACCTTTGAGGCTGCAAAAGTCACACATAAGTAAAACACACAATTGGATTTATCCAAGTGTGTTTTACTGGAAGGTGAAAAAGTCCCAGTGGCTATGGGAGTTATTTGCCCCTTTTTGGCGTTTAATCGTTTGAGAGCCAGTAAGTTTTAGAAGAAAGAATCACAATTATTTAAAAGAATGTCGTCAGTGATGCACACAATGTGTTGTGTTAAATTAATTAAAATGTATATTTATCTAATATACCTGATTTTAAACTATTAAAATAATTACTCTGTTGATGTGCTTGTTTAAACAAAACGAATAAACTATAAAGGAACGTTTATTCACGTTTCGATAAAAGGTTTCCTTTTTATCCCAAATGATTTTCTATTAGGATTTAAATTCCTTTAATTTTCAACAAAATACTTCCACTGTAGCAAAAATCACGAAAATGTTATCGATCACGTATACCGACTATATTGTTGTAATGTAGAATTTCGGATTTTTGTATTTCAATCTAATGCGTTCAAAG
>OZ038510.1:55636678-55651678 GCA_964036315.1 Acanthosepion esculentum
TGGGTAATATGTGTGTCATTAATGTGAACTTGTGTCAAAAGTAAATTACGCTAAGTAAATAATTATTTACTCCTGTTAAGATTAATTCTGATCGTTTATTACGAGTAACACACATTTCTGATCAAATTAAATTCAAGCATCAGTCGAAAGAAAATCTTTCCCGGTGGTTACTGTAGCCGTTGAGATATAAGTTTTAAGTGGAAGTTACTATAGTGCTGTGGTCTCTCTTCCTTTCGTTGTTGAATGTCATCTATTTGGTGTCGCTAACTTAGTGCAAAAGTCCTCCAACCGGTTCGTCACTGTCTGAGATAATAAGGCAGAATAATTAGAATTAAAAAAATCTTACAATATAAATAAACCCGAGAAAATAGGCTAAATACTTATTTCTGTTTAAAGAAAACATTAGCTATCGCTACCAGATATGATGGTTAGTGATTTTTCTGTGTGTTATAAATTTTTATTCCCAATTTTACTGCGATATGTTCCCATTGTTCATTGACCTTTTTAGGAAGTCCAAAATAAGACATACCGGATGCTATGTGTGCAGACTATGTGCGCATGTGCACTCAATAGATAGATGAATATAAAAGAAATGTTTTCATGCAGTTACTGCAGCTACCTAAGTGTTCTCTTCAATTCAAACAACAGATACAGTGTTTAAAAAATGCTGCTGTTAAGCCAAACTGAAATTAGCTTTGAGCGTTCAGTTTCTCAAAGTTTTTTTCCATATTTTACACATCATTTATTATAAATGGTGTGTCAGGGCTATTGTGGACAATCTAAAAGTTGATATATTCTTAATTCTCGAATGCGGTCAGTGCAATGTATTGTCTGTTTCTATGTTTGGTATCACGAATAAACTTTATTATAATGGGGTCATGCGATTTGATCTATTTTTTATTTTTTTTTTTTTTTTTGGTTATGATATGCTTGTACACAGAGAAAAAAGATTCCGTGTCTGTATTTGGAAATGGGTTCTGATTTTTATATATATGTGTGTGTGTGCGCGCGCCTGTGTGTATGTGTGCGCTCGCGCGTGTGTGTGCTTAAATTTGTTGTGCAGATTTTCGCCATTACGCTTCGCAAACATTACCTTTTATAAGCCAATGCGCTCATATATATATACATACATACATACATACATACATATATATATATATATATATATATATATATATAGTGTAACCCGGATATAAGAGAAACCCGGATATAAGAGAGATTTTCTATGTTCCCAAGTTAGAGCCTGTGTTAATGTATATAAATTAGACCCGGATATAAGAGACCCGGATATGAGAGAAACTCGGATATAAGAGAGATTTTCTCTGGTCCCGTCCTCCCCGATATAAGAGAGTTCGTTTTGAGTGACAGTGTGATGTCGTAAATCGGTCAAACAGAGGTCAGTTAGGGAGAGAGTGAAGTTCAATGACTTAATCTTGACTAGTCTAGAGACACGGTGTGTCCAGTCTGTGTCTGTAGGAGACACCCTCTACCTTATGATTTCACGGCGAATCAACGTCAGCAGATCACGGTTCTGCCAATGAATGGGTGACAAACGTTTTGCCGCAACTTTTTCGTGGATATGATCCAAAAGATGTTTGGAATTGTGATGAAACGGGAATTTTCTACAAAGCCATGCCGTCTGGATCTTTGCGATTTGCCGGCGACGAACAGTCAAATGGGACAAAAGTTTCCAAAGACAGACTCACGATGCTTCAGTTCACAAACCTGGACGGCAGTGAAAAGCAAGCTGTAGTTGTTGGTAAGTCGGCAAAACCACGCTGCTTTAAAAATGTCAAAACTCTGCCGTTTTGTTACTTCGCTAATCGTAAAGCCTGGATGACTAGTCAGCTGTTTACTGACGTTATGAAAACGCTTGATCGAAAAATGATTGCTCAAAATCGAAAGATTATTCTGTTTTTGGACACTGCAACTTGTCATAACGTACTGCCGGGTACAAATCTGTCAAACATCAAATTGTCGTTCATGCCACCAAACACCACCAGTCTCATTCAACCTTTGGATCAAGGCATCATTCGTTCATTCAAAGCGTATTATCGTCGGGAACTTGTTCGAATGCAAATCGCAGCGATCGATGCTACACCGCCAGTGCCGCTGTCCGAAGTGGCCAAGTTTGAAGGCCATGCACATGATGAAACGAGCACTTTTCATGGTCAAACCGTCAACAATTCAAAATTGTTTTAAAAAGGCCGGCTTTGTCATTGAATCACAGGCTGAAGTGGAAGAAATACTCGACGAAAATGATCAAGTTTCTCCACCATCGGGCATGGAGCAAACAGGTTTTGATGAATTTATCAGCTTCGACGACCGTACACAATGTTATGGAGAACTGACTGACACGGACATCACAAGTGGTATAAAATCGGATGATCAAGATTTTGACGAAGATGATGATGCTGAAAGCGTAAGTTCTGAAGTTTCTGAAAGTGACAAACCAGTGCCAAATTCTCTGGCTGCATTGAATGCGCTTGAAACTCTGACAGCCTACTTTGAAGCAAAAAGCAGTAATCCTGATGGTGCATTGAAAATGATTTACGGACTGTATGAAAGTGTTCATGATGTTAACAAAGAGATTTCTGTACAATCAAAAATGACTGACTTTTTTAAGAAAAAGTAATTTTTGATTGAATTATTTGTGAAAACTGATTGAAAATGTATTTTTGGCTGTGTTTTTGTGTTTTTTATGTCTATAACTGTTAAATAAACTAGTGTTCTGTACGTAAAAAGCGTTATATGAAGTGTTCCCATACTTACCTAAACAAAATAGACCAAACCCGGATATAGGAGAAACCCGGATATAAGAGACTTCTTCTCCGGTCCCGACAACTCTCTTATATCCGGGTTATACTGTATATATATATATATATATATATACATATATATATATATATATATATATTGGGAAAAAATGCAAGACAATGTGGAAAAAAGTTTACTTGTGATGCATTTCGTCATTTAGGACTTCATCGGACTAAATTTGTTATGTTGGCACCAACATAACAAACTTAGTCCAGGTACCACTTTTAACTTAGTGACTAGGTCGTTGGAACGGAATCTGGGAGGAGTAACTTTATATATACATATATATATATATATATATATATATATATATATATATATATATATATATATATATAGATAGATAGATAGATATATAGAAGATAGATAGATAGATAGATAGAGTGAGAGAGAGAGAGTGAGAAAATGAGAGAGGAAGAGAGAGAGATTAGAATATATACATAATGATATATTCAACATGTATTTTTATAAAATAAATAAAAAGAACTTTTGGAATAACACAATTCGAATAAAATAAAATTCACCTCAACCTTGCACACCGAATATATCAACTTACAAGGTTGAACGTTTACTAAGTTAAAAGTTGAAAGTGTCAATTAAATTGTCAGGTTGACCTGCTAAAGCAGTTAAATATAAAACGGAAGTTAGGAAGAGGATGGTGTGAAACCGTCTTTTTTTTTCGTTTATGATTTCAAATTTCCAACAATTTTCTTTTTTTACTCTCTACTTTTTATGATAATAATCCTTACATTTTCTTCGATCAAATACTTTGGCCCAGTCTCGCTTTACTTTTAGTATAGACGCCTGAAACTAGTCTAACATAAATTCCCCTTCTCTCCAATCCTAAATATTCCTATCGACCATAGCCTTCTCCTGCTCTCAGTCGAACTCACCCAATGAGTATTCTGCTCTGGGTAGTCTCTTTAAATCAATCAATGTCTCCTCACAAAATGGGACACAGTGGGTGCTAAGGGATGACATTCCTGGCTTAATCTTGACTGAGGTCAGTTGTCAGCAATCTCTTAAGCTCACCATAAATTAGTGGCAACATGTACTTTCAGTTAGCCACCACCTTCCTAAAGCTCCAAATTCAAATATATATATATATAATTTATACATATACATACACACATATACATACGCATGCAAAAACGTATACATATGCACTAATATGAATACCATACACAAACATACATGTTTGCTAAGTCTGCTATCATACTAATATAAATATATAACTAATTCAAAGTTTAGCTTTTTTTATTTGTTTTGAAAAACTAATTCAATTCATAAACATTTTCAGATGAAACAAATTTAACGCCATTTGTTATGTTAACGATTGTTTACAAAAAAGAAAGAAAATCAATGAAGGAAAAGAAAGAAAGAAAGAAAGAAAGAAAGTGCTATAGAGAGAAAAATGAGAGATAGGACAAACTACCAAAAATTCTTTGGTATTACTTTATCGCAGAAGTCGGTTGTTAGATGTGAACATTTTTCTAAAACGTCATCAAATTTTCAAATAAAGTTCAACTGACGCTGTCGTCTGCTGATAAGTAGTTCATCTGAGGACGAATACCATTTTTCTCCCTCAATCTGTTTTTAACACGGTTCTCAAATTCTGATAATCTATTCTGTTATTTGTAATTTATCACAAAGATGACTTTAATTACCACACCTAAGAAGATGACTGGCGATTCAGTTTCATCTATTTCTTCATCCCCTCGGAATATTGGCGCAACAAACAAATTGTCGTGTTGCAAGACTGGAAGTATCGTTAATGGAATAATTTCCTCACAAAAGGCTTCTTGAAATATATCCATGTGTTATATTTTCGCTGAGCAATACTAAAACAATCACCCATGCAATTTAAACCCGGATTCATAGCTACCGACCAAATCAAACCAATTATTTAAACCTGTGATTCTCAAAGTGGTACCGTCCTCCACGGAGCGGTGGAAAGACGTGGGGCGGTGAGGTAAAGGGGTTAGAAAAGGAAATGGTAGGGAGCGACAGGATGACATTAGAATAACAGCCGTCGTCTACAGTGGCTGGTGCATTAGTTTTGTATGTGTAACAATATAGCTACGGATGATCTTATAATGGCATCCTATCTAATAGCATCTAATAAAAGCAAAAATGCATATGTGCGTTTAGACGCACCAAGAAAAAGTGTCTGCATAAGGTTGTGGGAAGTGGGCGCTAGGGGTGTGGTCTGTGAACCAAGGGAGCTGCAGCGAAAAAGGTTGAGAACCACTGTTCTAAACTGTGGATGCACTTTATTTACACAGACGCATACACACGCGCACTTTATATATATATATATATATATATATACATATATACAAAGTACACAGCTTGGATTATATATATATAAAACTCCCGTCGATTTTTAGTACAGTTTTTTTATAACTACATCGCTTGACTAACTACACATGTGATTTGATATAGTAGTGAAGGAACTGATAAAAGAAAAATGGTGCAATGTGGCACAATGTCTCCAAACAGAAGTCCTAAGGCTTGAATTCAGAATTGTCATTCTCCTATACTGGTTGACAACTAAGGTAAGAGAGCCCGTGTTGCTATTAGGTTGGTGCAAAAATAATGTCGTTTTTTGACGTTCAACTTCATGTGAGAAAACGACATTATTTTTGCACCAACCTAGTAGATGGAGTAAGAAGAGATGGATCCATACGCTTCCAAAAGCTATTTTTGAGAAAGTGAATGTATCAAGCACGGCCGAAATTCGAACTCAACTGGCAGATCTCTCTTTTCTAGCCGCTATCCATACACTAATACACTACCATATATACATACATATATATATATATATATGTGTGTGTGTGTGTGTGTGTGTGTGTGTGGTCAGTAAGTATATCACGTAGAACATTAGCTAATGGGGTCATCTTGATCTTTAGAGAACCTTCCAATATTGTTGTCCTGTAGAAGGACGCTTATGCAATCCGTAAAAAACTTGGCAAATCATTGTTGGCAGTTATGGTCAGTGGCGGACCTAAGTTTTGGGACCCTGAAGCAACCAACAACAAGAAATTCAAGGATCTAACTGCGAAAATGTAGGCTATGAACAGATTCTAGTGAGATCAACGAGCATATGGAGCTGGTGCTGTGGGTGCTGCAGGCCCTCAAGTAAATGTAAAAATTTGAACAATTACAGGGACATTTTGAGGCAATAAGAAATGGGTATTAGAGCGTATTCTAAGGCCAATATTATCTACATCAGCACATTAGGTTATGATTCTATCACTAAAATAGACTTATTTTATTAACAAACACTTTTAAAAAAAATGATTTTGTTGAAAAATACACTCATTACAAAATTTGCCTTAGGGGCCCCTCTGAAATAGAGGTCCTGAAGCTTAAGTTTAGTTTCATAGTAGACCCGCCACTGGTTATGGTGGGAGCAAGAATTTCAGAAAATCGAAATAAAAGCGGTAGTTTCGATCTCCAAACATATATTAATAATTAATGATGAGAAACGGAGGCCATGACAGTTATTAAACAACAACCGCCAGTTTGTTGTTTAACTCTAGTATAGATCTCGGCCAATTTTTAATCATCAATATTAAAGTGCAAATGGCCAGCGACGTTAGAAGGTTTGGTGATGCTCGGGGTTAACTCCTTGATTGTATCTCCTTAAGACTCTAGTAGGGGAGAGGTCTATAGGTCTAGTAAGGAGAAATTTGAGAAAGGAAGACATTTTATATATGTAAAAACAGATAAAACATGAAACATAAACACTAAATATAAACTAAATTTTTCTTTCACTCTTTGATTGGACGCCCTCTCGATATGAATGTCCGGGGCCGTCGCACACTCTGTCCCCTTCTGCACGCTACTGCAAAAGGCAATATAATTGTAAGCAAATATGCCAACTGTTTTTATGTCGTAAAATTATGATCATCGGAAACTGCATGGGTGTCTTTTGATGACGCAAACCAAACCCTATTTCTTAATGCCACGAAATTAACATTAAAAAACAACAGAGAAAAAAGATTTGTTGAATGGAATCAATTAATGTAACAAAAGGGATCAAAAAGTGTTGCTCAATTGACATCCAATACATTTTTCCTTAAAAGGTTTCAATAAATGACAACATTCTAGATGCACATCATCTGTGCTTCGGTAGCATGCAAGTTTTTCGGGGGGCGGGTGTTTGTTTTTTAAATCCTTGTTGTATGCATAAATGGCTTCTCAAGTTCATCGGAGGCAGTTTTAGTGCATTTTATTAGGTCGGCTTGTATTTATATCATCAAGTTTTTTTATTTTTTTAATCGAATTCACCCCAAGTAAGGCAGTAAAGCTACTAAGGCACAAAAGATTACTGGGTGTGAGAGAATTAGAAAACAGAAGCATTATTGAGGAGCAAGAACAATAGAAGTGTAATCAAGAAGACAGTATATAACAATTGACATTGCATTTAAATGTTTGAAGATCAAACTTGTTTGGAAAGCAAGAAGCCGGAAGTGAAGTCTAGCTAACAGGGCGAATAGTTCATCTGAACAATCACCATGAAAGTATTTATAGAAAAGACACAAGGAAACAACTGAAGTCAAGACGCCAGGTCCAGACCAATAATATTGCTGATTGGGCTTTGGATGTTATCAAGAATCTCTAAATATAAAGTTGGAACACTAGACCATATGTGGCAGCAATATTAGAGGCATGGACAAATAGTAGACTTATAAATATGTAAGATAGATTCAGGAAAGAAAAATGATTTATATTTTTATTTTATTTTATTTATAAGTTTTGCTATTTTAAACTTCTTAAAAAAAACAATTTTTGGTTTTCTTTATCATCACAAACACAGAAAATGATATATTTTTAATGATAGACATATTTAATAGAGTTGTCTGCGAAAGATAAACACTTTTTATATCGAGTGATTCACACACACACACACACACACACACACACACACACACACACACACACACACACACACACACACAAAAGAAAGAGAGGAAGAGATAAATGTTCACACACATAATCACATGTATGCACACCCATGCACAACGGTTATAGGCACTGAAAATGTAATCGACGGATCAACCAGAGATTTGTTATTAATATAAATATTATTAAATAAATCACACTCTACATCTCTTTTTTTATTTTTTCAATTTTCGAAATAAAATGTATAAAAAGAAAATAAATTTCGAAAGGTAACACATCTTTAGGGCTGGTGTGATCATAAAGATAGGAAAATACATGAGACGAAGCAGTTATGTACTGTCTTATTTCATGTCTTCTGCATCGGCCACAGCAGCACCTTAACCGTCGAAACAGCTACAACTGAAGGTTATTTTTATGTCTTAGAATATTTTATTTATATCTTATTATTATTGTTTCTCTGCTTAACGCCATTTCGGAAAACGAGTGAAACTAGCACTAACGAATATCTTTCATAAAAGAAAAGTTGGCGTATAGCGAACTTTTGTAAAGTGAGACGAAGAATACTTACCTATATGATTTTTCCTTAATAAAATAATATTGTTACTACTACTACTGCTTCTAATAATAATAATAAGGGGCCCTGTTCATTATCATAGATTTACTCATCAGTTGCCTGACGACTATAACCAGTTGGGCATGTCAGGGTTGACGCACTGTGTATCTCTGTTCATGAGAAGGAATAGTGGGAGGGTCATGATCAGGTGTCAATAGTGTTGTTTCCTTCAAGTTTGAAGCATGAAATAAACAAGGCAACTTGTGTGCCATATCTGGATACCTGGGGGACACTCTTAATCAGAGATTGTCTGAGCAGACTGAGTTACTCGAACAGAAGGTATTTCTAACTGGTCCCGACTTGTAATATATATTATGAACTGCTTTTATTAAAAACTGTCACTATATCGTGCAGATTTAGCTGTGATGCATGTATCTGTTATACACATATCAGAATGGATGTCATGAAGCGTATATTGTCTTTCGTTTATTTGTATCCAATCATTACTTTGTTGCCGTACTGCTTTCTTACACAAAACAAGAACAACAACAGCAATAATAACAATGTACGAGGAAATACTGGAAGGCAAAGCTTTTAAGAACATAATTATTAAATGTTATGACCAACGGACTTATGCGAGTGTTTTACTCTTTCCCCATTGCCAATAGTGAAACTAAAGCCACAATGTTCAGATTTTATAATTGGTGCTCCCTGCAGTAGAAGGTTTAGGCTTCAAATTCCGTCTTATATATTGATACATGCAACATTGTAAATTCAACCTCAGAACAGATATAAAATCCTCAGTCATTATAATCATTATAATAAATTTGAATATAAGACATGATTTAATGAGAAGTTTCTTACCTTCATACTTGTAAAGTCCACGGGTAACTTTGGAGCAGGGCGTTGAGTGTTCAGGTGTGTCTTTTTTCTTACTGACGTCGTAAAAATCTGAAGTGGCTTTCAGATCTCTACGGCCAATGTGCTTATTCACTTCGTCCATATCAAGAACCACCGACGCCATTTTATGTTCAAGATTGTTATTTATTTTCTTAAGTCGAAACAATTTCTGCTCGATCGAGTGGACAGCCTTAATCAAAGATGAGACATTACTCTCCAGCTTCCCAAAAGTCGTGTCCATGGTATTCAACTGTGAATGGTGACCTTTGACACTGTTGGCGTACCGTTCGGCTCTTAGTCGTTCCGTTCGTTGAATCTGCTGCAGATGTTCCAAACGATACACTAGGGAAGCCACCCGTCTCTGACAAATGCGAGATTCTCCTGAAAAATGCAGTGAAGGGGATACAGGTAAGTCCTGAGGAAAGACATTATCGCCACTATCTGTTAAATCATCCTGGTTATCACGTAAAGTGTTGTCATCGACTACCTTTCGTTGATAAGGTTTGTAGTGTCGTCCGTGTCTTTGGGAAACGTGTGGAGTCTCTGAGCCATATTGGTTGCTCGAGACAATCGGGCATTGAGAAATATTTCGCTGGTTAATGACAAGCGTGTAGGCGCAAGTGGACGAATGAATTGTTGTCTGCGCAGCAAAAAGACCATTGTTTACATACTGCAGATAAAAAATAAATAAAACTGTTTTTATCTGTAAACAAGAGATGATAAAAAATATCTGTTGCATGGTTGTGCTTTGCATATATATATATGAAGAGAGAAAGAAAGAATGAGTAAATGTTTCTTTTTTATGTAAAACAGTTTACAAAAGGAATAAAGAAAATTATATTCCTTCGGTTTTGGCTACAGAAAAAATTGTAAAATATCTGCGAATTTTCAAATTTGATAAGAAGAAATGAGGCACAACGGTTTTCTAATCTTGAAGTTTCAGAAACAAAAGATCACTTGATGAAAATTAAAATAAAATTCCCAAAATAAATCAGAACTGAATCGACGCTCAATACTTGGAACCAAACGAATTCTTTAACGTGTTGTACCTTTTGAAAGAAATATTCAGATAATTTTAGTCTGAAATATTGTAGTTTGTGAAAATTCTCGATTTTATTTGAAATTCTTTTTTTATTGACTGATACAATTTTGCCAATAAGAAGAATGGCTCTTCACTAGAGTTGTTTTGTCCAGGGTAATATCACAAATTAATATCGATTAGT
Organism: Acanthosepion esculentum; assembly: GCA_964036315.1. Taxonomy (NCBI): domain Eukaryota; kingdom Metazoa; phylum Mollusca; class Cephalopoda; order Sepiida; family Sepiidae; genus Acanthosepion; species Acanthosepion esculentum. Next base: position 55,647,083 of record OZ038510.1, read on the forward strand.
AAAAATACGATGTCCTTAAGTAAGTTGAAAATTAGTACTGCAGACCGTAGCGACTGGCTACGTCAAGTGATATGCTCGATTCTTTTCAAATTCCCCTGAGTTTTATTTAAAAAAAACTTTATATCCTGTTTTGATAAATCGTAGCTATAGTTCTTTTTCTTTTTATTATCGTTGAAGTGATACCAGTGTCTTTAAATAAGTTTTTGCTCAAAGCAAAAAATAAATAAATAAAAAATAAAGATAAAAATAAAAACAACCGTGTGTTCTGGTGAAGGTGTAGGCTATCCAGACCGTTGACAGTGGCTAGTTGTGGTCAAGGAATATCGCTTGGGATCAGTTGTCGACAGCCGTATTTAAAAAAAAACAGCAAAAAAAAAAACAGCAAAAAAAAAAACACACCAGGTTCTTTTATTGTCTGTGAAAGATAGTCGTTCTATTTGGCATGTTTTTGTAATAGATGAAAACCGGTGAAGTTGTCAGGTTTATCAAGTCAGTTACGCCTCCGAATAATAGACAATTGCGAACAAAAGCAACGTTTGTAGTTTAATCTTTTTTTTTAAATTTCCGTCGCAGACATTTATGTGACTTCGTTTACGTCAAATAAAAAGGTATGTAAATGATCAAACGGTGGTTGGGTGCAAATGTTTATTCATGATGGCTTCTTTTAGTGCGTGTTTGTGTATATATATAATATAATATATATGTGTGTGCATATGTGTATGTGTGCGAGCAGTCATATGTATGTATTGTAGCAACTTTGTATTCCAGGATGTATAATATGTAAATGTGTGTTGTAATTTATGGGAAAATTGTTGCATGTATAATAGCGTGTTTTTGTTTCTGATTGTAAGTGTATGCTTTGAGGTTATCAGGTTTGTGTACGTTACATACCAATGTGTAAACCCGGCATTTTTTAAAAAATCCGCCAACTCTCGCCCGTTTTAATCCCGAGACTGCACGAGAATAAACGTTGACTTGCCGGCTTTTAACCTGGCGATGTACGGCCTGCGTTTGACTCAGTGAAATTATCATCAAGATTTTCACCAACCTTTCATATCCTGCAAATCTTAATTTGCAATAGGAAACAGATGTAAATAATAAATAAATACGGAGAAAAAAAGTCAACGTGTATTGCTGCATCAGGGCTTCTGGCTCAACAGACCATTAGGCCATATTTGTGATAAGCAGACGACTCGCCGGTGGCCATCGACCAATAATTTATACCGCCCTGCATAGCTACCACCTCCTTGTTGTAGTGACATTTTTTACTTATTCAAAGAAGGCGGGGCCGCAAATAAAAAATAAATAAATAAAAAGAACAAAGCTGAATAGTCGACAAGGTGGTTGCGTGATTCGGAGAAAAATAAGGTGGTTTTATATATATATATATATATATATATATATATATATATATATATATATATATATATATATATATATATATATATATATATATATATATATATATTATCTACAAGAATTTGAGTAGTCGGCCAATATGAAAAAGATCATTTTCCATAGTAGAAGTTAAAATTGTGTCCCCCACATCACGACGACTGAAACAACAAGAATTTAAGTGCGGTGGTTGTTTTTATAGAGAAAGCAACGGGATATTTAATGATCAGCTGGTCGGAAAAAAGAAAACGGTACATGTATATGTATATGTATACACACACACACACACACACACACACACACACACACACACACACACATATATATATATATATAGATAGATAGATAGATAGATAGATAGATAGATAGATACATAGATACATAGATAGAAAGAGAGAGAGAGAGATGCACACATGCGGGCTTATTCACACATACATATTATGATTGAATAAGAATCATTTTATGTTGAATATATGTTACACATTTTTTTAAGGCGAGGAAATGTATCCAGGGTTTTCGGTCCATGGATACTTTCTTCAGCAATTACCTATTTTTCAATTACGTAATCATTTCAAATATGCATATATGTATACAGATGCCTTGAATTAAAATTTCTCACAAGGGCGCTGAAAAGTTCTCAGTCCGACCAAAGAAGTTTTTTTTTTAATACTGATTTTAGAATGTTTGGGCAGAGTTTATGAAGTGAACGCTCCTTTCAAATAACTGCAAATAAATATTAGTTATGTGGGAAAATTCTTAGCAGTTTTTTAAACTGTAAGTAGAATTCATAAATAGGCATTTCGCTGGGTACCTTTAGACCCACTTCATACAGATTTGTCTACATTGATATGTTCATTTATAAGGGTTATTACTACATTAATTTATATATGAATGTATCCAAATAAATACCGACGCACACAAACATACGAACACGCATATCTATCTATCTATCTATCTATCTATATATATATATATATATATATATATACATATATGTGTGTGTGTGTGTGTGTGTGTGTGTGTGTGTGTGTGTGTGTGTGTGTGTGTGTGTGTGTGTGTATTAGTATGGGGTAATATAGATATAGATGGAAAGAGAAAGAGAGAGGGTGTTATCTGTATATATTTCTGCTTATGCCTGCATCCAGATGTGTATATAAATACGTACAAGAATATTGGTTGAAAATGTTAATATGATTGCTTGCAGGTGTCTTTGTATATCTGGAAATGTGTATAACAGTGTAGATATTCGTCTAAGAAATAATCACATGTGTGTGATATATGTGTCTGTGTGTGTGAGAGAGAGAGGAGGCGTGTGGCGGGGCGTGTGGCGAGGCGTGTGTGTGTAGGCGTGTGTATACGAATGCTTTTAACAGTGGAGGTAGGGCCACATGCATCTTTCAAGTCACCTAAATATGTTCAGAAGCTGACATATATACAATCACACACACATATATACTTATATAGGTATGAAGGTAGGTAGCGAGAAAGGAGGGTGTTTTTTTGTCTGTGGGATTCAAAAAACAATAAAAATGCAATAATTTTAAATAAGTTCAGTCAATCTGCATTCGTTGAAAAATGCATAATATGCAGTTGTATCATTTTAAGCAAATGTTTAATAATAATAATAATAATAATAACAACAACAACAACAACAACAACAATAATAATAACAATGATGATGATGGTAAAAACAATAATAATAGTAATACCGATTATGCTATGTTGAAGAAGACGAAGTACCAATGTAAAAGACGATATTATAACAATAATAAAATTAATAATAATAGTGCGAAGAAAAGTAAATATAGACGTAAACATTATATAATAGTCTTATAAATACAATGTCACATACACACTCACACACACATACATATATATATATATATATATATATATATATATATAGAGAGAGAGAGAGAGAGAGAGAGAGAGAGATGAACAAATTGAGATAGAATAATAAAATGAATTTAAATATATGTCAGTCGCATTTAGTTTTATTATTATACTATAGTAACTTTTTCTTGACAGAACAATTTTTGTATTTTTTAAACAGTATTTTTCATTTTTGCATTTTTTTAAACAGACGTGACAAGGTTTGTTATTACTATTATTATTATTATTAATAACATAAATATTATTAATAACATAATAATATTATTATTAATAACAAGGCATCGATCACAGAGGCGGTTCACACTGCTTTGTAATGAGAAATGCCAGTACAAGGCATTACTTAACATCACTTGAAGTGATCATACCTCATGTTAGTATAACATTAGTAAATAGATACCAAAATATCGTTTTAGCTTTAGATATTTGTTACTTTTGATGATTTAAAATCTAAAACCCTTTTCTACGATTGTCAATCCCACCCTAGTATTAAATAGAACTGTAAACTGCAATGACATGCAACAGTAGAGTTAATAGTTATTTCTATATATATAAAACGTATTGTGCATATATATATATATATATATATATATATATATATATATATATATATATATATATATAAGTGTGTATGTGTGTGTGTGTGTGTGTGTGCGTGTGTGTATGGTTAGACATTATAATAGAGCATGCCTGTCGGTTAGGGTTGCAGGCTAATGCCTGTTGCATACACCAGCTCAGGTACATTTGAGTTTGCTGCTCAACAGCCACAGAGACAATATGTGATATGTACCGCAACTATGCTGAGCGGACCTTAAACCGTCAGAGAGCGCATAATCTCATGGCAGAAATGTTCTAACCATTCGGTTATAACCCACTATATATATATATATATATATATATATATATATATACATATATATATATATATATATATATATATATATATATATATATACACATATAAGTTGCCTGACGATTGCACTAGCATGAAACAGACTGTCGCCTCTACGTGTTGACTTCTATGTTCACTTTTATATTTACACACGCTCTATCTCTGATATTGAGCACTTTATCCCATAAATATAGCACACTTTAAGACTATATTTCTTCATATATATATATATATATATATATATATATATATATATATATATAGAGAGAGAGAGAGAGAGAGAGAGAGAGAGATAGATAGATATAGATATATAGATAGATAGATAAGGGGTATATATGCGTGTGTGTTTGTGTGATACATTTTCATAATTATTTTCCTGGTGTTGTAGAAACCATAATTATTAATTATTATTATTTGGT
>OZ038510.1:55656678-55676678 GCA_964036315.1 Acanthosepion esculentum
ACAGCAAATTGTCCGATAGAAGTCGTTATTTTAGGCAGCAATAATCAGTTTCAAATTAGATAGTCTATTAAAGATTGCACTAATAATAATAATAATAATAATAATAATAATAATAATAATAATAAATGCAACCGTTAATCCAGTATATCAGTCCGGATGAATTGTCTCCATTTATTAAGAACTTTCAGTCTGAAAAGATGAATATAAAAATATTCACGAAATAAATTATAGCCGATATGGATCTTTAAGGTATTTTCTTGAGATATATATATATATATATATATATATATATATATATATATATATATATATATATATATATATATATATATAAAAGTCAAGAAAATCCTTAAAAATCCATCTCGGTTATAATTTATATATTTAATTATTCATCTCTTCAGACCGAAGTTTTTTTTTAGAAATGAAATCAATCCGTCCGGACGATAGAAAAAAAAAGGAAGAAAGGAAAAGGAAAAAGGTTTTATATTAAAAAAAAAATTGGGGGGAGAAAGAAAAAGAGAGAGTGGGAAGAGGGACAGAGGGAGAGAGTGTGTGAAAGAAAGGAAAGAAGGACGAAATAAAACATTTTTTTTTCTTAAAGGGCTGAACAAGTTAATATACTGAGTAAGGGAGGGCGTGATCAGAATTAAAAGAGTTACAGTAATGTGTCTAATAACAGTCATGTCATTTCAGACAGCAAAACTTATCGCATTATAATAATCATCACAATTTGAAATTAATAATAATAATAATAATAATAATAATAATAATAATAATAATAAAAATATCAAACCTCATTAATATAAAGTAAATAAAATAAATAAATGAAATAATATAAAAAATAAAGATAAATAAAGAACTAATATATATATATATATATATATATATATATATATATATATATATATATATATATATATATATATATATATATATATTAATTTCGGTTGAGCTCTCTGGTTTGAGGTGTGGGTTTGTAAACAGTGACTATTTAAGCTAATATTGCACGACTCTTCGGCAGAATTAAGTCACTGTCAGTCACTGTGTGTTTATCTAAATCTAAAAATAAACACGCTAAAATTCACCTGCATTCCTGCCGAGCGCCGACGGCCTACTGGTAGAAGTTCCGACTGACGCAAGTTCAGTCGGATTTCGATCCTAGCTAGAGGCAACCGGACGTCTAGCCACACTGATGAGCTGTGAAACAGCGAAACCGTCTGTGGATGACAAAAATATATATATATATGTATATATATATAAGGATAAATTGAATCAGAAATTTGATACTTAGGGTTCGTAATTTACTTTCTCCATTGGGTAAAAAATCATAGAATGTATCTCTTAAACTACGCCCCTTTGCAAACTTTATTTAGGCGGCTTTTATGACCTAAAAACCTTTTCGTTTTGTTTTTTTCACATATTTGAAAACTAAATTCTACACATCTTTTTCATAAACCGCCAGGTTTCATTTTGTCGGTATTGAACATCAGCCTTACATGCACAAAGTTTTACACGTCAAATTTATTCATGATATTTTTTATTAACTAACCGTCTGCTTTCTTTCATAATTACTTTTAAACACTCCTCTCAAAATAAAGTGCAATAAAAATATGTCTGTTGTTTACATTATTTGTTTTTATAGTCAACCTTTAATTATTTTTAGATAATCTACAGATTTCTCACTATCGTGAGTTAGCAAAGAACAAAGGAGGTTTGGAGAGGAATAATAAAAGATTAGATCAGTGTGATTTCTCATCTTTGTAACAAAGATGAGAAATCACACTGATCTGCATTGAGGCTTCAAATCGAAACAGTGATGATGATGATGATGATGATGATGATGATGATGATGATGATGATGATGATGATGATGATGATGATTGCCGAAGGCACCACTAATAACATTTGACTGAGAAAGAAAAGTGAAAAATGTCCCTCTCCACCCAAAGTGGAGGGCAGAAATTTGTCAACTTAGAGACTTTTTATTTAAGAAAAAAAAGGCGAGTCAGTTGTCAACGACGCTGTCAGCCGGCCTGTTGGGCAATTTCAAATTATACGATGTGGCAAATGTTTGGCTTTAATACAATCAACGGCTAAAATTACGACATATGTGTAAATTGCGAGTAGCCAGCAGAGACTAGAGTTCGTTGACACAAGAAAAAGTCGCATTATTTTGGGTAGAATATTTATGTCTTGTGCAAATAATTCTGTTGAAATGATTTGAGTAATTTCAAATTTTCAAAATTTACTTAAATGGAAATAATGACAATTCTGCAGTTTTCGAGAATTGCAGATCCGGTGCTGAAAAGTTCTCAGCTCAACCTACCTCCCAAAATCTGACCAAATGACCAAACATTAAAATATATTTGGGGCTACCTCCTTGTTCGAGCCAAGAACTCTAGATTCACGGTGTGTGTATGTGTGCGTGCGTGTGTGTGAGTGCATGTGTGTGCGTGTGTGTAGACATAGGAATGAGCACTGCATGGTGACGGTCAGATTCATGACTCAGTGCAAATTTAAGACAGTCTGAACATTGCACTGAGGTATGATTGTATTGAGGCGTGAAACTCACAATCACCAGTGTTGATTCTTATGTCTTTATCAATAAACGTTTTATCACAATATTGTTTATTCTCCCCTGATAATTATAATAAATTTTAAATATTATATGTATATTTTAAATATTATATATATATATATATATATATATATATATATATATATATATATATATATATATATATATATATATATATATATATATATATATATGATGAAGTCCTGACGGACGAAACACGACACAAGTAAACTTTTTCTACTTTGTCATACATTTTTCCCAATATTGTTCATGATATACAAAAATATATATCGTTATCTCATATATATATAGGGTATATACAGGATGCGATGGGTAAATTGTCGCCATTTTATATTTTAATTTCGCGCGTTGTTTGTTTTTGATTTTGTCGACTGCACAGTATATTAGGGTCAGTTGGGTACCGTCTGAAAGAAAAGGAGCACCATGGCACAATTTACTCCGTCAGAAATTCGAAAACGGCAAGAGGGTGGCTGCTGGAAGACCTTATGTCTAGCAACAGGATTCTGCACCATGCCACACAAGTAGGAGAACCCTGTAATGGCTGTCAGATAATTCCTGCATGCACATCACCCCTTACATATGGCCACCTAACTCCCCAGACTGCACCCCCTTGATTATTATTTGAACGAGAGACCAACAAAACTCCTTGTTGAATTAGATGAAGAGTTATGGCAGCATTCACCATCTTAAACAAGGAGACAATCCAGAAGAGTTGCAGAAGATTCTGAAGTCATCTGGAAGCTGTGGTTGAAGCAAATGGCGATTTTATTGAATAAATTTACTCTTTAGCATTTCAAGATATTTTTACGTAAGTTTGGTAAATATATCTGTTATTTCAGTGTTATTTTCATTTTTGCATAATTTAGACGACAATTTATCAATCGCACCTTGAACATACTCACTCACCCTCCGCAAAAAAAAAAAACACACGAAACCTACTTCTCTTTCCATCTTGATCTTAAATTAAATTAAGCTCCTATATAATAATGGGGAGAAAGAGACAGAGGAGGAACCGAAAAATATGTATATACATACATATACATCTGAATTGTTATTTACAATGCTTAATCACAAGTACCAGAGCACTCTCATATGTAACGGTCAACTAGAATAGTTCGCTAGCTCCACGCTGACGCCCATTTATATGGCTCTAAGTTAGTTTCCAAATAGCAATTTTAGAAATGAATGCGTTTAGACATCGGTCTGACATCGGGCATGACAATACCGAAACTCCTGAGAGCCATCGCCAACAGATCAGACTGGAGAAGGTTGTTTGTCTGACGATTGAAGCAGTTGAGACATCAATCATCAGGGCTGGTCCACTACTGTGAATCTTAGCATACTGGGCTTCCTAATTATTTTGCATATAAAAATGCGGCACGTGGCTGAAAATTGGAGGAGGAGAAAGTGTTGGTCTTCATTATCCTGTCGTTAAATTAGTTAGATACATTCACAGACCCAAACAATCTTCATTATTCATTTCAGCATAACATCGCATTTAAATCGTTCATGCAAGAATAACCAGAAAGTCACATTCTCTGTGGAAATTCTAATATCCAAATTTACTAATTTCATGTAAGGGTTGGGGGGAATAGGACAGATGGAATAATTTCTTTCTTTCCCTAGCGATTTGACTGCTACGAAAAATTTACAAAAAATTCACTAGTATGTGACCCACATCCTCGATGTAATATAGCATAAAAAGGTGATTGATGTGGAGGAGGGGATGTAAAAATAAAAAATAAAAGTAAAGCGAAACATTCCCACACGGTCGAAAAACTTAGCCTTCTATTATTTAATAAAGAAAGTGAAAAACAAAAATGGAGGAAACTAAAAAAAATAAAAAGCCCAATGAGCATACATTCCCTGAGTTAAACTAACTTTAACAAAGAGAAAACTTATTCTACTTAATTTGGCAGACAAGTCTTTAACAGAAGCGCAAGATTTCTAACGAGTCATTTCTTAAGGCTTCACAACGCACAACCAGGAAACATTCGCTCAACTTTCACAAATGTCCAATAAAAAGAGCCAGCGCATGCGCGTGGCTGAGTGCATGTTTTGTATGTGTGTGCGCGCGCCTATGTGTATGTGTGTTTGTGCGCGTGCGTGTGCGTATATATATATATATATATATATATATGTGTGTGTGTGTGTGTGTGTGTGTGTGTATTAGGTTGATGCTTAAATTAAGCTGATGATGAGAGAAAGAGACAAATCACCGCCGACAGTTTTTCGTGTCACTCAGATCAATTGCATCACAGATAAACACAGAAATGCGTAACGCAAAACATGCCTAAACAGGACTGTCTCTGGCTCAACTAAATTAGTAAATGGGAACAAAAGTACTGATAGTCGGAAAAGGAAAAGGGAGTAGATGTACGAAATGCACACCTCAGCCCTTCTCTTTTCTTTTGTTACTTGCGGCTTCGAAACACTCTAATGCATCTGACTGAATAACTCTTCTTCAGCTGGATTTCTGGACTGAACCAACCGCTAAGTATCTTGTCGATGAAACTGAAGGAGTCGGACGAGGATAACTGCAAATTAACTTGTCGCGGCTAATTTTGGCCTCTGCTACTGTCTCATGCAACCGAATTTCTTTGTCGACATCCTCGGTCTCGGCTTTGCTCATCACAAGCGGAGAGATACCATGGGCATTGACAAGGTTGTGGCACCAGGTCCACATAGGTCCAAAATCGCTATCAACTAGCACAAGAAAGGTTTCATCCCAAGGATATACAGCATAGGCGAAATCGGACAACATTGATGCATAAATCTGGACAGCAAGAAACGATGGTCGACTCTATTGAAAGTTTCGGTTTCATCATCGACTTTCTATATGATTATGCGTACTAAATACAGGTTATCTTTGCTCGTCCTACTCTTCACAGTACGTGCTCAGGAGATATCAGATAATTCGGCACAGACGGTAACTGGTTTGCTAAGACCTTGGCCAAAATCTTTAAGTTTTGTTTTTAACATAGTTAAGTTCCTGTAATTAATATAATCCTTTCCTCCATGTTTGTTCTTGCATAGCAACTTGACTACACCTCGGAAAAAGCGTTGTGTAATGTTCCCCTTCTTCATCCAGTTGTTGAAGATCAAAGTTAGCAAAGAGAAATTTTTGTGGGAAAGTCTCCAGTCTACTTCGTAAAAAACGCCATCGATTCAGGTTGTATGGAACTTTTTTTATCAACACTTCCCAGATTTCATCCTCGCATCTATGGATGCTTTAGGGTTAGAATTAGCTGAGCCTTCATATTCAACAAGTATGCGTTAAATTTCCAGTAACCAGTCATCCAAGGTTTAGGTTTATCCAAGCTTAATTGAACCCAGACGAGCCCATGATTTGAATAAACAATATTATGGAAACTCAAGAGTCCTAAGTTGACTGTCCTATTGGTCGATTTAGCTAGAACACTGAACCCGAGCCACCACTATCCGTCCAAGGTCACTTTATCCTTTTCCATCAAATATTCATTTCAGAATTTAACTATCGAATCAAATTTGGTGATGTATTAACGAAAGACTTTTACAAACGGGGTACCATCCTATAACCCCTACACTCAATATAAGATCAAGTATGGTATTTCACTCACCCACTAAAAATATGCACTTCCAGAGTATCAAAGAAATAAAAATAAAAAGCTAAAAATACCAAGAACGTTAGATCATTCCTTGTCACTGGACGCATAAACCCTAATGAGTAGAAATGTTTTTCTTTTATGATAACATCCAGCAAACAGTCTGCCTGCTGCTTCCGCGAAAACAAACGGACTAGTCGCTCACAGATAATTGTTTACCAGCCAAAAAGACACTTTTCGAATAACAAAATATGTCAAAAACAGATAAAACTATTCAATAGTACATGTTCTTTGTTACTTGCAATAAAATAGGTCTCTTTTACATAGCATATACCTACACTGAGGCACTGAAAGTTACAAATGAGCCTAACCCCTTTAAACTCTGATTTCAGCCATACGACTAACAAGAAAACCATAATCGATTTACTGGTCCTCTGAGAAAAACATGTCAGGGGTAAGGAGATCGATGTTCTGTGACATAGACCCTTGGCCAAGTTTAATATTGATGGCAGCGTCTTGGGACAACGTCGTGATGTATTTCTTTCAAAACTGTTAACTTTCCAGTTTTATAGAGGGAAAGGTGAATAAAAATGGGAACCTATCTGAAAAAAGTGTTGTTATTAGATGAGAATTTGATACCCGCTAACTGTGGTCTTATGCCAAACTAAGATTAATGCATTAGATAGATAGATAGATAGATAGATAGATAGATAGATAGATAGATAGATAGATATTGATGGGTCTGACAATATAAATTCGAAGAACACTGAAGCAGAAATGTTGCCATAAAAATAATAACGATGAAGATATTCGTTTGTGTAATATGTAGAAGTATGAATCGAATGTTCAAAATAATGCTTCATTCGATTTTTTCTTAATATACGCACAGCACTATTTTTTCTAAATACTTAAAAAATATACCCTTAGCGTGTACACACCTACTCGTGCGTCCATGCACATATTCGTTTGCAAACAAATGTACGCTACTTCGTTCTAAACACATGTACACTTTTTCGCACACACATATTCTTTCATATACGCATACATACGCACTCCCATTTCTTCCAAGATATACACACATGTATATTTTACATATACATTCAATCACGCCAAAACACTCATTTATACATATATATATATATTCATCAATACATACATATGTATTTACACGCACATATACATTCATTTGTAAACGCAACCATTCAGTCATAGAAACATTCTTTCATACGGACACACATAATCATTCACACATGCACAATCTAATATTTTTGACTCAATATCATTTTTCTATTCCCATTAAATTATCAAGTAGAATTTATTTGCTTCCATAAACAAACTCTCAAATTTACATCAATCAAAAAAGCAAGACATCCTGCAAAGACAACATTTTTGGCAAATTACATTTTTTTGTCATTCTTACCCCAACTGAAAATTGAATTTTAGACGTGCCTTATTTAGATGTGCCTTATTTGCTAGTTTGCTTGCTTTCATCTGAAATATATAATTTTTTTTATAAGTAACGTTTTTTAAGCAACTATACTCAAAATTCGACTAAATCTCCGCTAATGACGTCATTGTGGCTTAAGCAACTCAAAAAGAGAAAACAGGAAAACGTAAAATGAAACAAAGAGTTAATAATACGTTATTTAAAATATGTTTAGAAAAACTGTTATGAAAATGAAATGTTACCGTTTAGGTTGTAAACGCTACTTATTGGCAATATATAATGCAAAGTTAATAGCGTTTGTAACTAATGATAACAAAACAAAAGTTATTTAAACAAAGCAAGTTCAGTCGACCATTGATGACAATTCCAGAACAACGTAACTATAAACAATTTATTCTATTCTCTGCCAGCTGCAGTGATGGAGAAAGCATTACCACGAACCATCGCCAGTGAGACACGCTGCAAGAGCCACTCCGTTTCGCGAGGCTCGTTCCTTAATCGAGACGCAGTCGCGCCAATCATCCGAGGGAACGCCATCGAACGAGGGCCAATAACCCCTGAAGTCTCCACTGCCACAGGAGTAAAAAAAAAAAATCTATCAGCAAGAGAAGAATATTTAACTATTTTTTTCATCTCTGCGTCTCGGGCGACGGACCCCGGCTCAACCGCGGACCTGATCAAATTACCGGCCGAAAATGTATCCGCACAGGTCGCATCCCAAATCAACGACTTACCATTTTAAAAGGGAAGATGGTAATGCCATCCGGCCGCTTTCCATCACCATTGTCGAGGCCTACGGATTCGATTTGGGAAGGGAACCCAGCGACTCCGACCCGAGTGCACTCATCATCTAGAAGGGTACTGGTAGATGAAGAGGGCACTGCGTTGAGCCAAACGCCACTACTCGGTTGTGAAGCAGATAGTAGACAGGCGAGGCGATGCTGATCCAGAGAGAGCCTCAAATTAGTAAAATTGGCCTCGCCTTTTATTTTATCCCAGCTTTTTTGTTTTGATGCGTCTAGTGGGATAGAAAGTAATTCTTGGGTCTAGACGCTGCAAGCTTGTTCGAAAGAACTATCCGAGAAACACTGAGACGATCCACTGAGTATCTCATCAATTAATTCGCGACTGGACGAAAGTGAAGAAAGATATGCTGGAAGGGCCAAATCTATCGCTGATCGAAGGCCCAGGCCTCCGAAACTCAAAGGGAGCTTTGCCTGCCTCCAGCAGGTGTCGCCGAAATTAACGTTGCAAATTAACTCCGCGCATCTCTTAATTGTGATATCTATCTCATTTAAGAAATCCTGTTCGAGGTAGCAAGGGGCACTTCGGAGAGTGTAGAGGAACCTCGGTAGCAAAAAACTGTTCTTTAAGAGGAACAAATAAAATATTTTAAAATATTTGTAAAATTCATCGAAGAAATAAAAATAAAATTTGCCTTCTGAAAGGCTTGACGATTTCAGCGATAAGACTAACAGGAATAAAATATTTTCTACAGTTTTATTAAATATTCAAATTAAAACTAATTATGAAGAGAATTAAAATAACATTTCTTTAAATTTTACTTTTATTTTTTCAAATTAAATATTTTCTTTATTATTATTATTATTATTGCAATTACTACTTCTAATACTAGTAAGTTTTACTCCATTTCATTATTATTGCATTTTATCACATATTTGACCTACGATCATGGAAGTTAAGTAACGTCGAGCCTGGTCAGTATTTAGATGGGTGGCCGCTTGAAAATACTAGGTGCTGTAAACTTGGTTATACGAGAAGTGTAATAGATAATATCTCGGAATTGGAAATCGAAGAACCAAATCTCAATTCCAGTCGGGTACGTTATAGTCACTTACGCGTAAATACTCTTGGGAAAAGTATGAATCTGCCTCTTCTCTCCCCCAGCTATGGGTTAATTAGTATAACGTGTATCAGTAAATCATTATTATCTAAATAAATCTTACAATCAAATATATTGTCTGCCTTTAAATAACCTGCAAAAGGTTAATAAACCGTCAAGTATAAATCAATCTTATTATTGTTGATCTTAATGGCAACACTATTTCCGATTTCAGGTCGACGAAGAGGATTGTGATAGAAAGCAGCATAAGATGGAGTAAAACTAATAACAATATGATAAAAAGATCAAATTTCTTCGTCAGTTTTACAAGCACAGACTAGTGTTGAGAATATCGTCTTCTGGATGACTGTCAAATTATAATCCAGTTTATAGAAGTTTCTGCTGGCTTTTCAGGTATCAGTTAGTTTTCAAGTTTAACAATTGTAAGTTCAATGCCGAGTTTGTGAGGCTGCTTAATCACCATCTAAGAAGTGCAACATCAAAATGTCTAAAGTATTTTCAGTTCACAAAGCAAATTCAATATACACTTTTCGGCTATAAAAAATAGAAATAAATATTTTGTCAATGCATGTGAACAACATCGTTACAAAATACTGAGAAAGAGAAAGATTTCGATTAAAGTCAAATTTTACGAAAATAAATCCTCTTATGGCATCAGAACATCATTTATGAATTTGAAAATATTTCATTTATTAAAACACAATGATAGAAGTAAAATGAACGATCTTTGAGTTTAGATCATCGGAAATTGATTTTGATTTTAATCGGGCTGGTCGAAACCCGTATTGCTTGTCGCTCAAGAGGCTGTTTTTATCTAGGTGCTCAACAACATTCTTGTTGATTACAGCCCCAAGAAGCTTGCTAATGATACTGAGGAGACTGATGGCTCTATATTGAGAGGCGGGTGAAGGCTCACCCGCGTTCTTGAAAACCGGTCATACGCTTGAAACTTTCCACGGGTTTGGAAAAGATTTCTCTTTCAAGCAGCGGTTAAATAACTTCGGTGGAATACGGGATAATTCCGGGTTGATATTCTTAAAGACAACCAGTGGGATTTTGTCTATGTCAGTGGCTTTCTTAGAGTCAAGTCTTTTGATAAGTCTTGAGGTTTCTCGGGTTGTAATGAAAATATTACTGAGTTCTTGTAAATTTAGAGTAAAAATAGGTATGTTCATGAGCATCCTACACAGACAATATATTGTTTGACAGAATATGCCCAGTTCAATGCAAATAACAAAAATTGAAAGGAAGGTGTTTTGGAAAAAAATGAAGGACAAACTGGATAAATTATTATCTGCCTGACACTAGCCTAGCGTTGTTTAACTTTCCCGAAGTGCTTCTTTTTATGTAAGCCGTTGTTTAATTTTTCTTAGATTAAATTGTATAGGTTTTAATATATTCAGTACTAATGATATGCACATTTTTGAATAAACTCATTTCAATTTCACAATTTTGTAACGCTACAGCTGCAGGTTTGACTTAATCTAACAGAACATTATAAATTCTTATTCAATATTTTAAGTGTAAGACTTGACTGAGATTCAGCAAAGTATCGATTAACTTGGTGTAAATATAACCTGTCCTGTTGATAAAGTATACAAATGCACTTACTGATGGATGATCGTGCAGCACACATTTCTCAAATGAGAAAAACAGAATGACAAGAACATCAGAATTAAAAATAGCTCTTATGTTGCCTCTAACTCCAAAGAATGTCACCTGAAACAAGTTTCAAGTTACTTCAATCATCACAGACTGCAGAGAGAGGGAGGGGGAGAGAGAGATGAGGAGGGGAAAGGGAGCAGCTTTAAATTGTTCAGCCTAATACGCTAACTGGTACGCCATCAAAGTAGGCATGAGTGACCCCAAATGATGACTTTGCATACTGTTCATAAATTGTTGTCGTTGTCATTAATATTTTATGGGAAAAGAGACAATGAGTCTGGGAAATCTTCTGATGGGAGGGACAAAAATATTTCAGTTGGATGGACAAAGAAAAGAAAGAAAACATTTGAAGAAAGACCATCATTGTGTTTCTTATCACCACTTCATTTTACTCGTTTCTCTCTTTTTTCTGTTTCTCTCATTCTTTATCTCTCCTTCTCTCCTTCTCTCTCTCTCTCTCTCTCTCTCTCTCTCTCTCGTTCGCTCGCTCTCTCCCACACACTTTTAATCTCCCATTTCTTACTTTTTCGTTCTCTTACAAACTCAATCAGCCCTTTCTATATTTCTTTATCTATCTCTTTCTTAGTTTCTCCGTCCTTTTCTCTTTTTCCCATAGTCTCTTTCTTTCTTTCTTTCTTTAAAACTTTCTTTCTTTAAAACTTTCTTTCTACGTCCAACGAATATATGTGAATATCGTCTCTTCATGCACGCGCGCGTGATCGTGTGCATATATACATACTTATTTTGCAGATACACGAATACATACACACACATATACACATTTTTCCTTGCACGATGCTAAGTGTTCAACACATGTTTTTCTCTTTCATTCGAATGAACTTGATTCAACCTTGAAAGATTTAAAAATAAGAACCGTCAAAAATTATAAAAAAATATGCACATTTGTGTGTATATTCATTCACATTCGCGTGCGTTTAGACAGACATCTGCTAGATAAGGAAATGGAGTAGTAAATCTATAACGATGTGTATCAAACATTTTCTGATTAAAGAATGTAGCTCTGATGAAACTATAAGATTGTATATTTCTTGCTTAAATCTTCTTATGTTAGAATTTCTGCCTTCGACACCAACTACTCTTTGCAATAGAGGCAAGTTCTCGGTAATTTTCATCAGAGAACTGGATCCATACTAAAGTTCCAGGAATTTAAATCAGTGGGCGTAAGCAATATAATATAGATATTTTACATTTTGCGAGTAGACCCCATCTGCATGTCAGTGTGGAGCAGACAGCAGACTACTTGAAAGGTAATAATAGAAATTAGATGGTTGGGTAATTTTTTACATGGTCAACTTCTTCGAACTTACGGGCCACACCTCGTTTAAAGAGAGACGAGAAACAAATGAGTGAGAGATAAAGAGAAAAAGAGAAAGAGGAAGAGAAAGAGAAAGAAGTCTACACACAAATAATGGTGAATGAATGAGAAGAACTGAAATATTTTCATGAGCGTCACTCATTAACTGTAAATTCTTCCAAGCCCAACATTCCCCCACCACAATTACTCAAGTCGAGTAGGCGGGGTGGTGAAGTTTGGGGGTGTTAAAAACTGTTTCTTCCAGCGGATACTTATTATTCAATTTCTGACTGTTTGTTATTCATACGATAATAGCTTTCCTATCTTCGTAGACGAATTAAGATCTTCCCTCGGCCAGAAATGTCAATAGATCTGGTTTAACAGAAAACCAACAAATCACATTTTTTTAAAAAAGTTGATTTTTATTTTGACATTCTTTCCCGATTAAAAATTGATTATATCTTTACAAAATATTCTATCGGATTTCATCTGTCATCACGAAGGTGGGCTGAAAAGTTCATAGGCGTGATGCTAGAGCTGTAAAATCTTGTATGCATTAATTTAAACACTTTCTACTAATAACTGCATTGTTTCCATTCAGGTAAACTGACACTTGACTGTTCAAAGATGACTTCAAAAGTAACTAGTAGGTATTTTCTTAAAAATGGACAAAATTTGACATCGTGGTATTATCCAGTACCTGCAGAAAAAAACGGGTTTAATCCTCAAGGATATTCATGCTTACATGGTTGCAACATTAAGGCATGACACTCCAGCATTATCAACAGTGCAAAAGTGGGCAGCTAAGTCTAGGAGGGAAAGAGAATGTTTTGAAGATTATCCAAGATCTGGATGTCTTGCAACTGCCAACACCGAGTAAAACATTGACTGTGTACCCAACATAGTGATGGATGACGGGTGATTGACTATAAATCAAACAGCCAATACTATTAGTATATCCCGTGAGAGAGTTGAGAATATTCTGCACTATGAATTTAGTATGACGAAGGTTTCTGCACGTTGGGTGCCATGTCTTCTGGCACCTGATCAAAAGCGTACCAACTGATCACATCACAGGAAAATCTGACATTGTATGAAGCAGATCCAAACTACTTTCCTTGAACGTTTCCTAACTCAGGATAAATGTTGGGTTCTTCACTTTGAAGCAGAAACAATACATATAGTGGAAACACCCTTGCCAGCCTGTTCCAAAGAAGACCAACGTCGTTTCATCTGCAGTTTTGGGGGGATACAAAAGGCAATGTGCATACTGACTATCTTCAAAAGCACCATACCATCAATGTAGAGTACTATGCCAGCTTGCTGAGGCAGATACGAAAGGCTATCAGGACCAAACGGCCAGGAAAACCGACGAAAGTGGTCTTGTTTTATCATGACAGTGCTCTAGTACACAAGGCTGCTGTTCTTGGTTGTGGCTTTGAACTGGTTCATTATCTTCCCTATTCTTGCGATTTGGCCCAATCTGCCTATTATCAGTTCCCCAACATGAAAAAAAACTTGGATGGGAATCAATATCGCAGTGATGATGACGTCATATCTGATGCTGATGACTTTTTGACCAACAGAATAAATAGTCTTCTTTTTACCTGGAAATAAACAATGCAATTATTAAGAAGGAAAGTTTAAAATTAATGCATACGAGATTTCACATCTCTAACATAACACTTTCATAGGCAACCAATGAACTTTTCAGTCCGCCCTTGTATGTATATGAAAACAAACAATTTAATAAACAATAGATAGATTGAAACATTGGTCGTTGGATCAGTTTTTTAATGCTCCTAAATTACGCCTACGCGAAACACTTCTAACCCACTTATAATACACTTACTATATCTTTTCTGAGGATTGTTAGAAGCAGGCAAATTGCAAATATTCTAAAATATTAGTTGACCAAAAAGAGTCGAGATTGGTATAATCAAAAGAGACGTCTTTAATATTCTGTAACAAGACGACGATTAATGGAAGGCGCGAAACTAACTCGACTAAGGACGCGTTGTTAATCACGTGGCTATATATATTCTGTGAAATCACGAGACCAACCATGACATGTGATTGAGGGCTAATGTTAAGTTTGACCAGAGAACACTTATATAACGCGACTAGTTAGCATTCGCGGCAGATTTCACATTCATGTTTTCCTTCGTTGCCGTTTTTGTTCGGTCGAAATATAAAAAAGAATGTGTTCTTCTCTTTCTTTTCAACAAATGAAAAAAAAAACAGTATAACTAATTTTCATTATAATCGTTCCTCTGATTTCTTTTGTATAATTAGTATATATTAGTATATTTGGCACACAAATATGCTAGTATACAAGTCGTCTAAAACAAAAAAAAACAAACCTTCAAAAGCAAATTTATTGCTTTAAAAAACTTGTCTCCTTCTAAATCATCATCTCCACTGTCCTCGTCTTTTTTCTAATTCTGGAATTTGTTTTGAGGAATCGTGTGCAGATCTGGTCATATCGACTGGTGATCGACGAACCTTTGGACATGAGTTTCAACTTTGTAAAACAAAAAATAAATGCATAAATTCATAGGAGCCAAAATGAGGAACATGACGAGAGAATGCGAGTCGTTTTATATTTTGCCAACAATTCACAGATTAAGAGAGACGTGTGCGCAGGCACGGTGTCAGCATCCGGTTCTTGTTTTTTTCCTTTCATCTCTTCTTTTGATATGCATTTCTTAAACATTTCCGGAATTCTTTATTGTAAAACTTTTTAATCCTGTGAAACAAACACATGATGAACAATTCCCTCAAATAAAAATAGACGACCAACACAACATTTACATTAGAAAGTATTTCACATGATTTTTAATTAGTGCTGACATTGCGTGCGGACAAGAATTATCTCGTGCGTAGGTTTGAAGCAAATTTAGAAATCCGTTAAAGTTTTTTTCCTCTAATTTGAAACAGAATTTCGCACAAACACATTGCTTTTCAAGAGCAAAAACATTTGGACAAACGATACATTCGTTGAATCCAAACAGATGGAAAATTTATGGAAACAAGTTACTTTAAGTAAAAAAAAATTATTAAAAAAACAGCGTTCGTTTGTCAACTTCAACTAAACTTGCATCAATGAAAGACTGCTTTATAAATGCACACACATTATATATATATATATATATATATATATATATATATATATATATAATTGTTTATTTAAAACTTATAACATAAATATGTTATAAAATCACTACAAAAATAGCCATATATATATATATATATATATATATATATATATATGAATGGGTAGGATAAAAATGTGCATACACGCATAAATACTTGCACGTACGTAAGTATATTTATTCCTTAGGTGTTATAAATACAGTGCTCAATGTTATAAAACAGAGTTATAATTATATATTAGTGAATACGCATAATATCCGACGCTGATAACACTACTAGGAGTTTAATTCAGTTCTACATGAAATTCTGAGTAGTGTTATCGACGTTGGATATAATGTATATTCACTAATATATATATATATATATATATATATATATATATATATGTGTGTGTGTGTGTGTGTGTGTGTATGTATGTATGTATGTTCGTTCGTTTTAGGCGTTATTTTTATAGTTATAATTTAAATGCTCCAATTTTTTCTTGTAATTAAACAGTATTAATTAAGTTTACTTGCCTGAATGTTCGAAACAATTCGTTAAAAAATGTGCTTCTCCGGCAGGAATCGAACCTGTAACCTTAATGAGAACCATCACTTGATCTGACATTAAGCCACAAAGAAGCGGTTGGTTAGTAAAGTCAGAATTACTGTTTAGAAACATACACCCTCGACGAATTTTCTCGATGGATTATTTCTGCCCACAAAATTTATCGTAACGTAAACAATAAAAATAAGCAGAAAATAAATTAAACAATTGTCCGACTTAATCCATTTGATAATATGTTGTCATTGTTGTTCATCTTTGAATTTATTATCAATTAAATACCATTCAATCAACCTTTTACGCAATTCTTTCTTTATGATCTGTGTCCCGCCTAGCACTCGTATTTGCCTGGTATCTTTTCACTTGCTCTCTTAATCTATCATTCATATTAATCTGTTTTTATTTCTTAATCCATCATCCATATTAATCTCACTTTATTGTTTAATCCATCATCCATAATAATCTGTTTTTATTACTTAAATATTAATTTCTTACATTGCGCTTTATTAACCTTTCTGCAATTTTAATTTGTTTTAAAGCGATTTTGTAAAATTCCATGTTTTACAAGTGTACGTCCATAAATTACATTATACATTCATCATACGCGTTACATTTTAAGCGTATTTGCAAAGTGCTTTACATTATGCATCTTCTCGTAGAGGGGCAAACTCGAAAAGTGTTATTGAATTCATCAGGCGAATGATATTCTTACATAATAAAATACATTAAAATGCCACGCGCGCGCGCACACACACACACACACACACACACACACATATATATATATATATATATATAAAGGGAGAGGGGGGAACATACTAGTGTAGAATGCATGTCGAGTACCAAAAGCCAGGACAGTATCAGCTCAGGAATTCGCTCTCGATTAGCCCATGTATCAGAAACAATGGCTGGCTTGAAATCAATCCACAGAAACCATATAAATAAATACCGAAAATTTTTTAGTTAGCTTTTAATTGTGGGGAAGTGTTTAATTCTGAGATTGGAAGTGATATGAATATTCTGTCACTACCACTTAACTTAGAAGTCTCCCGGCTGGTAGTCAAACAAAACAGAATATTAGATTTCTGTCATAGACGTCTCAAAAGAAATATCTACAGATATTACAGCATGATCCGAATTGCAAAGAGGACGGAGTTGTGATGCTCGACAAGATATTAGGGAAGAGATAAGGAACAAATCAAGGAAAGTTTATTAATAAGAATTATCAGGGAAACGAGTAGGGAATCAACTATTTGATTGAGAGAAAAATTGAAGGCCTGAATACCGACAGCATCAGTAACATCAGAAGGATTAAGCCACTTGGCATAATGAGCATTAAAATCACTAAACATAAAAATGTTCGCAGATGAATGTAGAGGGAGAGAGAGAAAGAGAGACATTTCTATAGTCAGAAATTCTATCTAATATGTTACAGTCCTGAGAAGAAGGGGAGTGATAAAGGAAATATGGATTAAAAAAATCATTTTTTTAATAAATATAAAATAATATTTTTATTTTATTTACCCATTCACAGCTGTTACATATTTTGCTGTTTTTCAGTATTTGCTGACTGTTTATTAATAGAGTTCATGAGATCTCCTGTTCTTTTCACGTTTTTAAGGAATGCATCAGCGTACTAGCAGTTCGCCAGTTCACATTTAACGCTGGTCTTTTGAACAAGTTTATTCCTTGTTTTCTGTTTAAGTTTGGGTCTCCGGTTGTTTCTAAAGGTTTTTTTTATTCTCTTTCACTCACAGTAGCCCCCCTGAGTTTTAATGGCATTATCACCTTGCTTGGGGTGAATTCATTAAAAAATAATATTAATTTAATTCCTTCTATTTATTAGATTATTATTATATAATTTGTAGTTTTCCCTCCAAACATAAATTGCAGTTTGTTTTCCTGTGTTTTCCCTTTTCCATTATATACTAATGGGATTTTGTCTTTTTGTTTCATTTTTACTTCCCATATACATTTTGATAATATGGTGTTATGCTTGTATATTTTCTATTTAAATAATAGCAAATTGTTTGCATAACTTTCTGTAAATTCTTTCCAAGTTTCTCCCCCCGTTTCTCCTTTATTTCGCCTTGTATATTTTCCTCTTTACAATTCCTTGGAGTTAACATTTGTCTTTATTTCTATATTTGTATTACAGTTATATATATATATATATATATATATATATATATATATATATGTGTGTGTGTGTGTGTGTGTGTGTGTGTGTGTGTGTGTGTGTGTGTGTGTGTGTGTGCTGTAGTTTTTACTCAGTAGGTTTCCGGGGGTGAATCGCAGGGACTATATTCTTTCTGATTTTCTTCGTCAACTGAGTGTATATTCCCTTTTTTCCGTACTTACCTTCGTAGGAATAGAAATAACGGGGACATTTTCTTTTATGGGGGTATTTTGGGAACAAAAACCAACAGTCGGGTCTATGTAGCCTCCCATGATACAGTGTTAGGGTCGTGCTAAATGCCCTTCGGGTAAAAAGGACAAATATATCGTATTTTTATCTAGGATTTCTCCATTATGGACACATCCTCGAGACTTCCGCACACTGCAATGAAAACACTCGTGATCGTCTTCTTTGTGTACTGAGACAAATTCTTATATATTCTATTTGCAGACTTTGTGTTTTAGCGGAGAACAATTTCGCTGCCTTCCGTCATATGTATTGCTATGGAATACTGATGTTCTTCAACACCTCTTCAAACGCCTCCCTGAATACGTCAGGTATTTTATATCTGATGCTACCAGGGGTATAGTTCTCGGCAAAACGGCATCGAAGTCATCTGACACTGTCAAAAAATACGATATATATATATATATATATATATATATATATATATATATATATATATATATATATATATATTAGCCTCTTCGTAACCCTTCTGAATGTTTAACTATTTTTGAAACCCCCACATCTGCTGCTGACTATTTGAGTGAACCATACCTTTTTCCTTCCAGCCTTTCGGCCAGCCTGGAAGATTAAACACAAAATGTCGAAAAATGCAATGCAAAGCAACAATACACAAACGTTCAACTTTACTGATCAAAAACGAAATAAAACAAATGTACATTTTCATGGCTATAACGACACCTTCTCGCCACTTGTGAGTTTACAGAGTCAGTCCCAACTCGGTGAATGATGACATCCAGAAAGCAATTCTTTATGATCAATCTCAGGGCGTTGCACTTGAACATTACTATTTCATTCTATTTCTGTTCCTCCTTAAACTGACCTTGAGACTTTCTCTATTCAAATCATTTATCATTTTTTGTTACTCGTCCGGTGATTCAGATATTAATAAAATGTCAGCAAATCATAGACGGTTCAAATACTATTTGTTTATGTTTAGACTCGATCCTTGCCAGGCTGTTTTTCGGAAATACTTTCGAAGCATAATGTAAATAATTTAGGCAAAACCGTATCTCACGCAATTCTTAATTTTTTTTTCTGTCTGTATTATTAAATACTCCGAATTCTCTCGTAAGTTGACTCGTCATTTGTCAAAATTTAGTGCAATTCGTGCACATATAGATCAACATATCGTAAATAACCAAAATAATATTAATATAAGACAAATTTTAATCGATAACACCAAAATATTATATAGGACTCAACGCAAGACTTAAAATTCTGAAAACCGTTCCAATACAATGGAAGCGGCCAACATTAAATAGTGTATCTTTCTCCGTTTTTTTCTTTTCTTTTTAGGACATAGGCGATCATGGCTCTCTACCTCACTCTATCCCTTGCAGCTCTCAACAAGTTCCTTCCCTCTGCTTCCTCCCCCAGGCCACGTTCTATCATCCACTTG
>OZ038510.1:55679178-55826678 GCA_964036315.1 Acanthosepion esculentum
TACTTGAATTTTGATTGGTCATTCCAGCTTATGTAACAGCGTTTCCCCTAGCGAGGGGTGTTTGATTCATTTGAACCTTTTAAAAACATTTATTCTACATTCAACACCATCACTTGATAAGACACCAGAAGTGTGGAAACAAAATGGCTATTTTTGTAGTGATTTTTCATGTTATAATTTTCGAATAGATGATTATATATATATATATATATATATATATATATATATATATATATATATATATATATATATATATACAAGTTTAGGATTGGTATATACGGAGTGAAATCCAATAACCAACAATTAATATTCTTTAAAGAGTGCTCAATACAGAGTAGAGCAGATATAATTATTTATTTGAATATTACAACATAAATATGTTATAAAATCACGACAAAAGTAGCCATTTTGTTTCAACACTTCTTGTGTCTTGTCAAGTGATAATATAGAATATAGAATAAATGGTTTTAAAAGTTTCAAATTAATCAACGATCCTTAGCTAAGAGTAAACGCTGTTACATAAGCTAGAGTGGCCAATCAAAAAACAAGTATAGGATGATTCGAAAAATTTGACAACTAAGCAAGGTTATCTAGATATTAAAAGATTTATAAAATTTGAAATTAAAATTAAAAGTAAAAAATTAAAAAATTAAAATTACCTATTTAGAAATCTAAATCAGATCTCTATTAAGTTTTAAATTGTAGAATTACCAAGGAGAAAAAATATAAAAATAAAAATAAAATAAAAGATATATATGCTATTTAATTTATATTTTCATTGAAATTAAGTTGAAAGTTGTATTCAGAATCCCAGACAGAGATGTATACATTTTTCGTTTCATTTCAACATGTTAGTCGCCTCTCACGTGAAATCATTCGAACAACGGCATGTTAAGCGCTCGGACGTATTTAGATATATACACACACATACAAAAAAGCAAACCACACATAGGCAAATGCACTATACTTACACATACACATCGATACACACAGGCACATACATCTACATTCAATATGATCTAGACGGTCAAATGTCGAAGCTATTCGTGGCTTAATATGTTATTAAACGAATTTAAACTTGAAAAATAGCTAAACCGGTCAAATATACATAGATAAAATTTAAACAAATAACTATATATAAATATATACATATATATATATATATATATATATATATATATATATATATATATATATACACACACAAACACATATATATACACATATACATTTTTGAAAACATATAGTTTTCGACACATTTACAGACAAAAGTAAATAACCACCTCCACATATAATTGAACACTCGCACATCCGCATATAAATTAATACATGCACCCGCATAGACACATATAAGGATAATAGGTACGCATATACAGACCTACGTACATAAACATACACATAGATAAGCACATATAAATATATTGACCCATACGTCGACGCAGAAAAGTAAATAAGGCAAGTGAAGAAATACATATAAAGATGCAACTATATACAAGCACACACATACATACATACACATCTAGATGTACATACATAAGCACGCATGCATATATGCATATAAACTAAATATATACATAGACATTTACAAATACAAGTGTATACATGAAAAATTAAACAAACGTAAATTAAAACGACATGAGTATAAAAATGCATATACACATCCGCTAGTACATATATATACACACATACATACGCAACTCCACATAGATATATACACATATATATCTACAGACATACATATACATACATACATACACACATACAAACATACATATTCACAAATATATATACGCATATATACATATACATATATATATATATATATATATATATATATATATATATATAAACACATATACACACATACATACACACACATACACATATACGCACACACACATACATATACAAACACATATACATAAACATATAGACACATGCATAAAAAAGGAAAAAGAAATAAGCATACATAGACCAACTTATATTCTAATAATATTCCAACAACATTATGATAAAATATATTAAAAGTTAATCATAATTTAAGAAAAGAACAACGGTCTGTAAGCAATTAAAGGTACTTTATCAACAAAAGTAGATTTTAGTTTGTATCTATGATACACTCCAAGACACTAAAGCCTACATACAAATACACATACAATGACACACCAACATATATATATAAATATCTAATCATATATAAATACCCATATCGACACATCCAGATAAACAATACACAAACAGTTGAGCGCAACCATATAAACACCCACACATACATATAAATATACACCTATATACATACACATATACATAAACATATACATATTTAAACATACATATATATACATATATATGCATATATAAACCTATACATACACATAGAAACATACATACTACATATACATACATATATGCACACTCACACATACATATACATACATATGCAATATGCATACACATATCTACACTCACACAAGTACACATAAATATCCCTATATACCCATACATATACTCACACATTTAGTGGTAGACACTTACCAGAATTTACTCCCTTACTCATACACATAAACAGGTTAACCTATGATAGAAGCCAATATACACAACCATATACCTTCATAAAAAAAAAAAAATACATATATATACCCCTATATACACATATACATATCCTTCAGTAGAAATAACTCTACATAACATACAAATATATACATCTAAATACAGACACGTATGATACTTTGTAAGTACCCAGTACACATTCATATCGATAAGGCGACTATCATGCTAAAAAGGTAATAGTCTATTAAGTTTAATTTATCATTATCATAGAAAGTATATGATTTCTATACTAAGTTAAATTTAAGACGATGCTTACAGTTAACTGTTAGTTCATATCTTTGATTTAAAAGATCAGTCTTATTTTTAAATCTAATTATTTCAAGTTTCTCGTTAAGGCATAAGTAACACGGGGCATATAGTGAGTTACATGTCCGGGCCTTTCTAATTAATTTCCATTTAACCTTAGGTGTTTTATTTTTCTCTTTTAGACTCCAAAAGTATTTGGATAATGAAGTCATATATTTATAGTTACTATTATTAAAAGATTGCAGATGACCCCGCCAGCGTTCCTTGAATGGTCTCATGGTGCAACCTATGTAGAATTTCTTTATATTTGGATTTTCTAGTGTTGATATAGTACTGAGATAAACTACAGAGCTAGTTAAACAGCAATAGAATCTGATAGTGTAGGATTATATAGGGACGACGGGTTATTAGTAGTTAGGAATTCCACTAAAATTAAAGTAGATCGTATTAGAAAAATGATACATAAGGTATTTAAGGATCTAGGTCTCAGAGTAATAGTTTCCACTAATGGCCAATTTTTCTTTTTAGCGGGTGTCTCGGTGTAGATAATTTTTTAATTTAAAATTACCGTTATTCGTTTACGACACCTTTCCACTTTTTCTGAGTGAACGTTCCTTTATGCTTAGTCGTCTTTTAACGAGTTCTACATATCCAGAAGTTTAGAATCCTTCGTCGTTACGTTAACGTTGGACTTTGAATTAATAGTTTTTTTTTTTCAGCCTGGGTTCTTCAATGACTTGTCCCAATTGTTGAAAACTCTCACTATTAATTCTTTCTTCTTTCCTTATGGTTCGTTCTACTTCTTTGCCATTGTTGAAACTTGGCGTATGGTTCGTTCTACTTTGTGGCCATTGTTGAAACTTGACGTATGGTTCGTTCTACTTCGTCGCCATTGTTGAAACTTGACGTATGGTTCGTTCTACTTCGTCGCCATTGTTGAGTCTTGACTCATTGTTGAATCTCGCCTATTGCATGGAATAATAATGCAACACAAAATGTACTTAGAACAAGAATGTATTATAACAAGAAAGTGTACACAATAAGTACATATAGTATTTCTGTATATTTCTGGGAAGACGTTCCTGGAGAATGTGTTGACTAGTCGCAGTCGATCAGAGTCTCTAGTTGGATCTCGTGATTCCTTCCTCTCGTCTTCCGGTATCAACCATTATTTATATAGTTGGTAGTCACCTATGCAGATTAGGTGGATCCCACCACAACACCGCCCTCCCAAGCCTTGGAATCCTTTTGGATTTCAAACTGGCTTCTATATGGGATGGTTATTTCTTTTTAGATCCCCTTTGCATAGTTCATATATATATCTGTTTTTTTTTTTTCAATATTTTTTTCGTTTTGGATTCACGTCCAATGGGTCCGTGAACTTTCGTTTCCTACCGGATCTTCTCGGTTCATGAGCACTCTGCGGAGGTTCTACTTGAAAAGTATCATACATTACCTCAATGAGATCTTCCTCCTCATCCGGTATACTCTCTTCATGCTCTAACACGTAGCATTTTTTGAGTTGGTTCTGGTGCCTTTTATGAGTATTCTTCGGCCCTTTTATTATGTAAATCAGGTCACCGATTCTCTTATCCACTATGCCTCGCTCCCAGAACTCAATGTTGTTTCTATAGCACTTGAAAAAGACCTTCTCTCCGGGGGTGTATCTTTTTCTAGCTGTATACATCGTGTTCTTTATTCTATTTCTTCCTGGCAAAAGCTTGTCAAACACTGACTTAACTTTCCTAGCGAACATTAGTTCAGCTGGTGCCATGTTTGATGGTGTTCTCTGGTTAGGCGTGATTCTGTATACTTGTAGGAATTGCTGAAGCGCCTTTTCCGTTGGAACTCCTGAGGCTTTCTTCAGAGCACGCTTTAACGTATCTACAAATCTTTCTGCGAGTCCATTGGATCTCGGATGATACGGCGGCGTCGTTATGTGGTTAATTTGATATAACTCACAAAATTCCTTAAAATCGTCAGAAGTGAATTGTGTACCATTGTCACTCACAATACACTCTGGCACACCGAACCGTGCAAATAGTTCATGCAAAAAAGTTGTTGTGGTATTGGACGTAGGCTTTTTGCAGCGTAGTACTTCCGGCCATTTTGTAAAGCTATCTACTACTATTAAGTAGTAATAATCTTCTACTGGACCAGCGAAATCAATGTGTCATCTTTCCCACGGATGATCCGTCTTTGGCCATGGTTTGTGTACTATAGGTGGTGCCTTAGCTGCTAACGCACACCCTTTACATCGATGAGCCATGTTTTCGATATCCACATCCATTCCTTTCCAATATACAAAGCTTCGCATTAAGCTTTTTGTTCTATTAATCCCCGGGTGACCCATATGAAAGTCCCGTAGGATTGTTTTCTGCAACTTTTTTGGTACTACTATTTTCTCACCATTTGCGAAAGGCACGTTTCGTTTCTTTTTAAATATAGGCATAATATTTTCTTTTAATTCAAATTTAGCTTCAAATTTGTTACATCTTCCAAGACCAGGTGTAAAGGTTTCCGGAAACTTTTTCTTTAATTTTTCTCTACTGGGTACTTTGACTGCTTTTTTATTTTTTTAATATAAGCAATACCAGCTTCTTCGATTTTTTGCGACTCTTTCTTTAACTTTACGGCCCGTTGACACTCCTCTGCTAACTTTTGCAGGGTAAGGCCTTGTTCAGATTCGAGTTTAGACAAAACTCGACGTCTTATTTCGGCACTCTTACTGGATACCAGTCCTTGAGCAAAAATTAAGCACTTGAATTCTTCAACCGTAATCTCTGCCAATCTGAAATTGTCACAATGTCTATTCACTATAGATGCATATGTTAAGTAATCCTGATCGTCGGATTTAGAGACATTCATGCATAACCATCGCTTATGCCAAAGCGACATATTTGCTCCAAACAGCTCTTTTAGCAATTTCACTGTTTCCGAGAATTCCAACTCAGTTGTTTTTCTCGGTAGAATAAAATCTACAAATTTGCTATGTTCTGCTGTACCTAGCTTTCTTAGTAATAGACTGACTTTTCTTGAATTCGACCAGTTTTCACAGTCTGTGTAGAAAATATCTTCATATCGTTTAAAGTACGCTTCAAACGTTTTTTCTTCGTCTGGCACATAGTTGAAAGTTTCCAGCGAATTAAATATGGTGTTATTAGAATATGAAGAATTTCCCTCATTTGCCTGAAAGTTGTTTAATTTCTCCAGTGTTAACTTTTGAATTTCCAAAAGTCTTTCATCTTGTTTTTCCTGATATTTTTGCAGCGCTATCTGTTGTTTTTGTTGTCTTTCATCTTGTTTAACTTGATATTTTTGCATCGCTATCAGTTGTTCTTGCTGTGCTATCTGTTGTTCTTGCTGACGTTGTTGACTCAACTGCTGGGATTTTAATAATTCAGCTATGACTTTGGATAGTTCCTCCATTTTTCAGCTGATAGTGTTCATGCAACAAGGAATATACTTTTAATTTGTGTATCTACGAATATCATATAAGCTGACCAGAAAAATCGAAACAACGTACGACTTTTCTATTTTATGACTTGCTTTTACATTCACGCCCGTGCTAATCAACTTTGGTATTTTTTTTTTTTTCGTGAACAGGGAGCGTCGGACTTTTTTTTCCGACTTCTGTTCGCGTATTTCAATGACAACGTCTGATTTTCTTATCAGAGGTAATTCGTCACTATATTGTTGAACAAATAATTTAAAAAAATAATTTTTTAAAGTTTGTTACCTTTCAAAGTCGACACGGTGTATTTGTGCTCCTTTTAATCCATGCATGTTTTTGTAGTCGGCCAATTTTTCTTTTTAGCGGGTGTCTCGGTGTAGATAATTTTTTAATTTAAAATTACCGTTATTCGTTTACGACACCTTTCCACTTTTTCTGAGTGAACGTTCCTTTATGCTTAGTCGTCTTTTAACGAGTTCTACATATCCAGAAGTTTAGAATCCTTCGTCGTTACGTTAACGTTGGACTTTGAATTAATAGTTTTTTTTTTTCAGCCTGGGTTCTTCAATGACTTGTCCCAATTGTTGAAAACTCTCACTATTAATTCTTTCTTCTTTCCTTATGGTTCGTTCTACTTCTTTGCCATTGTTGAAACTTGGCGTATGGTTCGTTCTACTTTGTGGCCATTGTTGAAACTTGACGTATGGTTCGTTCTACTTCGTCGCCATTGTTGAAACTTGACGTATGGTTCGTTCTACTTCGTCGCCATTGTTGAGTCTTGACTCATTGTTGAATCTCGCCTATTGCATGGAATAATAATGCAACACAAAATGTACTTAGAACAAGAATGTATTATAACAAGAAAGTGTACACAATAAGTACATATAGTATTTCTGTATATTTCTGGGAAGACGTTCCTGGAGAATGTGTTGACTAGTCGCAGTCGATCAGAGTCTCTAGTTGGATCTCGTGATTCCTTCCTCTCGTCTTCCGGTATCAACCATTATTTATATAGTTGGTAGTCACCTATGCAGATTAGGTGGATCCCACCACAACAGTTATGTAGAGTTATTTCTACTGTAGGATATGTATATGTGTATATAGGGGTATATATATGTATTTTTTTTTTTTTTTTTATGAAGGTATATGGTTGTGTATATTGGCTTCTATCATAGGTTAACCTGTTTATGTGTATGAGTAAGGGAGTAAATTCTGGTAAGTGTCTACCACTAAATGTGTGAGTATATGTATGGGTATATAGGGATATTTATGTGTACTTGTGTGAGTGTAGATATGTGTATGCATATTGCATATGTATGTATATGTATGTGTGAGTGTGCATATATGTATGTATATGTAGTATGTATGTTTCTATGTGTATGTATAGGTTTATATATGCATATATATGTATATATATGTATGTTTAAATATGTATATGTTTATGTATATGTGTATGTATATAGGTGTATATTTATATGTATGTGTGGGTGTTTATATGGTTGCGCTCAACTGTTTGTGTATTGTTTATCTGGATGTGTCGATATGGGTATTTATATATGATTAGATATTTATATATATATGTTGGTGTGTCATTGTATGTGTATTTGTATGTAGGCTTTAGTGTCTTGGAGTGTATCATAGATACAAACTAAAATCTACTTTTGTTGATAAAGTACCTTTAATTGCTTACAGACCGTTGTTCTTTTCTTAAATTATGATTAACTTTTAATATATTTTATCATAATGTTGTTGGAATATTATTAGAATATAAGTTGGTCTATGTATGCTTATTTCTTTTTCCTTTTTTATGCATGTGTCTATATGTTTATGTATATATGTATATGTGTTTGTATATGTATGTGTGTGTGCGTATATGTGTATGTGTGTGTATGTATGTGTATATGTGTTTATATATATATATATATATATATATATATATATATATATATATATATATATATATATATGTATATGTATATATGCGTATATATATTTGTGAATATGTATGTTTGTATGTGTGTATGTATGTATGTATATGTATGTTTGTAGATATATATGTGTATATATCTATGTGGAGTTGCGTATGTATGTGTGTATATATATGTACTAGCGGATGTGTATATGCATTTTTATACTCATGTCGTTTTAATTTACGTTTGTTTAATTTTTCATGTATACACTTGTATTTGTAAATGTCTATGTATATATTTAGTTTATATGCATATATGCATGCGTGCTTATGTATGTACATCTAGATGTGTATGTATGTATGTGTGTGCTTGTATATAGTTGCATCTTTATATGTATTTCTTCACTTGCCTTATTTACTTTTCTGCGTCGACGTATGGGTCAATATATTTATATGTGCTTATCTATGTGTATGTTTACGTACGTAGGTCTGTATATGCGTACCTATTATCCTTATATGTGTCTATGCGGGTGCATGTATTAATTTATATGCGGATGTGCGAGTGTTCAATTATATGTGGAGGTGGTTATTTACTTTTGTCTGTAAATGTGTCGAAAACTATATGTTTTCAAAAATGTATATGTGTATATATATGTGTTTGTGTGTGTATATATATATATATATATATGTATATATGTATATATATATATATATATATATATATATATATATATATATATATATATGTATATATTTATATATAGTTATTTGTTTAAATTTTATCTATGTATATTTGACCGGTTTAGCTATTTTTCAAGTTTAAATTCGTTTAATAACATATTAAGCCACGAATAGCTTCGACATTTGACCGTCTAGATCATATTGAATGTAGATGTATGTGCCTGTGTGTATCGATGTGTATGTGTAAGTATAGTGCATTTGCCTATGTGTGGTTTGCTTTTTTGTATGTGTGTGTATATATCTAAATACGTCCGAGCGCTTAACATGCCGTTGTTCGAATGATTTCACGTGAGAGGCGACTAACATGTTGAAATGAAACGAAAAATGTATACATCTCTGTCTGGGATTCTGAATACAACTTTCAACTTAATTTCAATGAAAATATAAATTAAATAGCATATATATCTTTTATTTTATTTTTATTTTTATATTTTTTCTCCTTGGTAATTCTACAATTTAAAACTTAATAGAGATCTGATTTAGATTTCTAAATAGGTAATTTTAATTTTTTAATTTTTTACTTTTAATTTTAATTTCAAATTTTATAAATCTTTTAATATCTAGATAACCCTGCTTAGTTGTCAAATTTTTCGAATCATCCTATACTTGTTTTTTGATTGGCCACTCTAGCTTATGTAACAGCGTTTACTCTTAGCTAAGGATCGTTGATTAATTTGAAACTTTTAAAACCATTTATTCTATATTCTATATTATCACTTGACAAGACATAAGAAGTGTTGAAACAAAATGGCTACTTTTGTCGTGATTTTATAACATATTTATGTTGTAATATTCAAATAAATAATTATATATATATATATATATATATATATATATATATATATATATATATATATATATATATATCAGTGGTGTCCTTTTCAGTCATCAGCGGTTCAAAGTGTCATTCATGATCTGCTGTTTGCTGATGACGCTGTACTTATGGCAACATCCCTAAAGGAAACCCAAGTACTCGTCAACAGTTTCTTTGTTGCACGCAAAGCTGTTGGTCTTATCATTAGCATAAAGAAAACGGAGGTAATTCTCCGGCTGCCTCCTTGTCCAAAGCAGATTCGGGATGTCAGACAAGTTCCGCCATTTCATCAATTCCCAGATAATCCTATACAGATTGATAGGAAGAACTTGAAATATATGGTCATTTCCATATTTAGAATCAATAACAAATCGGATATCCAAAGCTACAAGTGACTTTGGGAAGCTTCGCCTATGACTATGGAATGAGAGAGGTATCAAATTGGACACGAAAATACGAGTTTATAGAGTAGCCATTTTGATAACATTGTTGTATGACTCAGAATCGTGTACCCCATATTAATCAGCTGGATGTCTACCACAAGAGTTGTCTCCGCGCGATCTGTGGCTATACTTTTGACGATAGGATGTCGAATGCTGATCTATTTGCAAAATGCAACATTGGTGGAATCGAGACTTTCAGTCACAACTTCCCTGGCTGATTACTTTTCAAAGATGAGTGACGGCAGAATACCTAATGTCCTTATGTATAGCCAGCTTGACAGTGTACAAATGAGTGTTGGATGGCCATTGCCCTGGATAGAAATAACTGGAGATATTTGTGCCAGAGTGGTATTTTGAAATCAGTCATATTGACTGGCTAAGAGACGAAAGATAATAACAAAAAGGTTCAGCAAATATTCCTGTTGCTATGTCCCGAGTTCCTCGCTGTTGTACAATATGTGGATTTGTATGCAGGTTACTAGAGGGGCGGAAGTGTCACATGCAACACAAACATAAAAACTGAGGTTGTTGGATCCTCATATGTCAAAGTCAACAGGAGAGTTCATATATATATATGCGTGCGCGTGCGTGCGTGCGTGCGTGCGTGCGTGCGTGTGTGTGTGTGTTATATCATAAAATATAGTTTTAAGGTATGCTATATCTATCGGACTCAATATCAATGATAGAGCGTATCTAGATGGCCTGAAAATTGCGTTTAATCATGAAACTGACTGTCCTGTCGCCACTGGGTGCTGACCTCAATGTCTACTGTATATATATATATATATATATATATATATATATTAGCTATTTTTCAACAGTACAAGTACTTGGTGTTTGAACCTCTGCATTGTATTGTCTTAAACATTAGTAGTTTTAGGTGTAACTTGTATACTGATCATTATTATTAGAGATTTAATTAGAAATACTTGTTACACTTTGTATCATTATTTTTAACAAGAAGAATTATTTTCTCTTTGAAAGTGTAATAACAATATTAATTGAACTGATATTAACAAATGTGAGTGGCAATTTGACAACTATAATAAAGGAAACAGTACAAACAGTAGGAAAAGCAAAAAGCAAAACAATAATTACAAAAGGAAATACTCAAGATTTGATGAAAAAAGAAGACAAATGGATATAAAAACTAAAAGGGAGAATTGGAAGTACAGAAATAAAATCAAGAAAAGAATAAGGCCATCAGTTTGTCTTTTTTAGGCACTGCCATGAGATTGCCAAAAAAAAAGAGCATAGTATGATGAAAAAGACGCCAAACTTAACGAAAAAAAAATTTTATCAACTAATGTTTATGCTATTATTAAGTGGAAAGACCAAAGTATTTTTTAATTATTTTTAAACATTGTTCCTTCTTTTTAGAACATTCTAAATTTTGATTAAAAAAAACATTGTTTCCCTTTGTAATCACCGGAATTAGTAAAATAACATATACAATTTTTAGCAGGTTTTATTTTTTGTATGACAGACATTAACTTGGAAAATCTTGCAAAAATAAAAAAAATTTCGGATGTTAATGAAACTTTCAGAAACTATTCACAAATGATGGAAATTATTATAATATGTTTTCTTTTTTTAAAGTCATGGCAATTTTTTTTGTTTATTACCCCCCCCCCTCCATAACTAACTTTATGAAAACTCTAGAAATTCAGTTTAGTGATTATATTAGTTAAAAGCACAAGTTTTTCAGGAAAGCAAACCATGCATTTTTTTTTAATTGGACCTCCCCTTACCTGAAAATCAGCTCTGAATTGTAACATACAAAACTCAATAAAACAAAGATATTATTTAATTTCAAAGCTTTTATTTGCTTTATTTTCTTTTCTGAAAGCAAAAAAAACTTTTTCGGTAAAAAATGAATTTTTAATACAATTATTTGTTATTTCTTTAATTATTTTACATTTTTACATTTAAGTTGTTAAAATTTAAAATTAGTTGAAAGCCGCATTCAGTTTCGTAAATGTCCTTATAATATAGTACTTTTTTACCGCATTGTAAATTGCATCGTTTCGACCAATCAGTAATTAAGAAATGTAATTTTTTGATCATAATACGGCTGTAATTATAAAGTACGGAAGACCAGCAAGAATACAATTAAGTCGCGTTATTTAAGTTAAGCACAGTTCTCCGCTGTTATGGCTTTTACTTTTGCGAAACACGTGTGAAGTTAATTTGATTTTTCAATTTCAACTGAGAAAGGTACCTACAAGTATTAGTATCATCTTATGAAATTTATATTCTTATTTTTATATTAATTTCAGTTATGACATTTTTCCATAAATGAAATATCAAAATTAATAATAAAATGAATGGAAATACAAATAACACAGTAAAATGTAATAAATGTACATAAAATTATAGTAGGTGTCAACACCTAATAAAAACATTAACGTTATTATAAACTAAAAATAATATTTGTTTCCATTCAGATTAATTAAACTTTAAATTAGTTAATGTTTTCAAATAACATTTCCGAAACGCATATGTTCTTCTTGAAAGATTTCTTAATAAAATTATGTTGTTGACAAATTTGTCAAAATACACAATTTCGTCGATTTTACTGATATTCAGAAAAAATAATTCCAATTAGAAAACAGCAAAGTATTTGCTTATTGGAAATATTAAATTTAATCTATTAACTTGAATTAAAACTAAAAAAAAAAGATACCTAAGGATTAAAATGCCTCTTAAAAATGAAAAAATCTTTCTTGAAGCTTTTAAGATACCTTTTATATATATATATATATATATATATATATATATATATATATATATATATATATATATATATATATATATATATATATATATATGAAAAACACTGGAAGATGATAAAAGAAGAATATAATTTTCTTTAATATTTGAATTAAGGACAGCGATTACCTCCCTTGAACTATCATCGTGTTTTTTCTCAGAACGTGACAAACTTCTTCGTGTAAATTTAATGTTATTATATCTTTTACATTTATAATAGATTTATTTATATTTCTTCCTTTTCACAAAATTTATCCAATCAGCTAATTTTATTTTTACTATATATTTCAGGAATTATAGCTGTTGTACATTTTAAATTCATAAGTACTAAAAGACCACCTAAGTTGCCTACCTTGTGAACATCATTAGAAATCTTAATTTTTTATCTCAAGTACTATTTAAAAAATATTTATGATTATCCTATTTCGTCCCCATTTCGCAACACACAATGAATTTTAAAAGAATCTGTGGTGTTGCAAAAATGATTAAAAAACATTCCATAGTTTAATGATTTTTCTGAAAATATTACAGAAGCTGGTGCTGCTAAAATTTGACTTACGGCATATCGTTTTTTAAATCTGTTTTCATTTTTTATCGCTGGAATCTTTTTTTAAAAAATTATTTTTAAATTTTTTGTTTGTATGCCAAGTAACTCTATGATAGAACTTTTAGCTCCTGTGTTATTATTGTCCTATTGACAGGCGGAATTTAGAAATAATAATCTCCTTATGTAATAAATTAAATATCAAATCAAAAATTAAAAGAAAATTGATAAGGAAGTTAAACAGAACCTATATCTGCTAGATTTCAACACAAGCGATTTTTTAAAAAATAATTGGAATTTTGGTTGGTGAACTTAAAACATTAATTTCATTTTAGTTTACAAGTATTTGTGAAAATTTCTTATTTTGACTAAAGCGCTTTTCTTTTTTCTTTTTTCTTTTTCTTTTTTTTTAATAACCTAACTCCTAATCCGGGGGTTACTAATGAAATAAACTTCACTTCATATATTTGTTTTCACTTGGTTATGAAACTTGTTCTAGTGGTGACTAACGAAAAATGCTATGCCCTAATTATTACAAGTTTTTCTTATTTTTGACAGCATTTTTAGCTTCTTTTTCCAATAAAGGTGAACAAATCTGATGATTTAATTTTTTTCTGTAATTTATCTCT
The DNA here is from genome assembly GCA_964036315.1 of Acanthosepion esculentum. Taxonomy (NCBI): domain Eukaryota; kingdom Metazoa; phylum Mollusca; class Cephalopoda; order Sepiida; family Sepiidae; genus Acanthosepion; species Acanthosepion esculentum. The sequence continues at coordinate 55,693,341 of OZ038510.1, forward strand.
TTAGATAAATTACACAGGTTCGAGAGAAAGGTTTAAAAAATGTTTTGGTTCCCTATGATCAAATTGCGGTTAAAATCATGTGACTCTCTAAAATAACAATATGAATTTAATTTTTAGCCAGCGAGAAAATGAAAATGCAGCTTGGTCACTTTTTTCTTGTCACGCTCCCATACTTTAGTTTAAATTTATGAACATTATCTTGTTTTTTTCTTCTTCTTTTTTTCTTGGTGGAGATCTCACGAAAATGTCACAAATTTAAACAATACTGGAATATTTCAAATGCAAATGTCCTCAAAGAACTGAGCAACCCTATACATTAGCTACTTTCGTCTATATAACAAAGGAGAAATGCTACTTCTGTGCTGGGCTTTTTCACGTCAGAAAAAGTGAAGATCTCCCAAGCAGCAAAGTGAGTAAATACTAAGGCAACTGAATTATCAAACGTCAAACTGGAAGTGAATGATCAAACGCACCCATCTACAATTCTTGGAGTGTTAAAGAACTTGTGTTGCGAACTACTTTTGGGTTAAAACTTTCACTGCATAAAGTTTTAACAGACCAGAGACAACAGTTCTTCCTGTGCACTCTCGCCACCACCAACAGATGTCATTGTTTTTAATCATTAAATGTAAGCCAATTGCAAGTAAGCCAATTGTAAGTAAGTTACGATACTTCAGTGGAAATTATCGAATCTTCACGAAACAACAAAGAGAGTCTCTTTGACATACATAAGTTATAAAGGATCTTCTTAACAGGAAAGACCGATTCTTCCCAGGCGTACAGTATACTGAACTGAATGCATGCCCACTGCCAAGAATGGCTGATATTATATTTTTCTGGAATTTTCACTAAATGTAGACAAATGGCAGTTCAGATGTGCTTTAAATCTGTAAGTTATTTGGAATGATACAGAGAGAGCTATGATTCATTTAATTTTTTACAGTAATATCAAGTGTCCAAAATTAACGAACAAAACAATGTTTTTAATAAAAAATAATTGGAACAAAATGCAAAAAAGTCTCATCAATATTTACTGCTTGTTTTGAATCACTGCTGCACATCGGCGTCCACAGGATTTCACTAAATTTCGACATTCGTCAACTGTAATTTAAGTCCATTCCTCCGGTAATTTTCCCTATAGATCTTCGACATTTGATGGGTTCTTAGCCATGAAATTTTATTCTAAAGTCTTCCATAAATTTTCTATGGGAGTCATGTCAGGATTTTGAGCTGGCCAAACCATAACGTTTATTCCTTGGTTGTTCAGATAAGCAATAACCTGCTTTGCCATATGGCAGGGAGCATTATCCTGCATGAACACAGGATTTTCAAACCCAGCATTTTGTAATACCGGTGCAAACATGTTCTTCTAACAGATTCGTGTACATAGCAGCATCAACTTTATTATGTAAACGTTCAAGAGGTGACGTGCCCAGACTTGAAAACATGCCGAAGACCATCACGCTTCCTCCGCCAAACTTCATTGTCTTCTTGGTGCACTTGTAGAGGGCCGAGGAGGTGAAGATGTGAAGAGATATCTCTGGGTTAAGATTTCCTGCTAGTCGGTCCAGCTACATAGAAATGTTGGACTTTAATGAAGTCCAAAGAAGATAAAGAAAATAAACAAGACCGATATACATGGGTAAACAAATATATATTATGGTTAAACAACTATATTAATACACGAAGACATGAAAAGTTACAGAGTGTTTGTATGGAGAAGTTATTGTGTGTTTTGTGTTGAGTGTCCGTACGTACTTGTATTGTCCTTAGCGTGTTCCCAGAATATGGGAAACGCTGTAGGTGTGAGAGGTCACATATTGGTGTAAGTGGAAAAAGAACGATTTTACCTCGTCTCCGTGCGAGGTAGCGGCTCAAGGCCTGAGTCGAAAAAGAGAGTTTACCTCATCTCCACGCGAGATGGCCGCCCGAGGCCTAAGTCGGAAAAGAGGAAGAGGCGAAAGGTCAACCAGTATTTATACTCGTGGGAGAGAGACCCCTGTTGAAGGATTAAGGAAATGAGGAGGAGCTAACTCCGACACACTTTGAACTCAATCTTTCGCCAATTCATATATATACTGTTTTCCAACAGAACCAAATACATCAAATTTACTTTCATCACTAAAAAATACGCTGGATTACTGTTCTTCTGACCACAACACGTGCTTGTTTGCAAATTCCAGTTTTGCAGCCTTGTTCTTTTTGCTTGTGAGCGGCTTCTTCTGTGAACATCTAGCAAGCGTCTAGACACAGTTTGTCGAGACACATTAATGCCATTTGAAATTTCTCGTGAAATGCCTGCCGCAGTTCGTAAACGGTCCATCAATGCTAACCGTCGAACGATCTTCTCTGACCGTTGTTTTCCTTGGTCTACCCACCTTGTTTGGACTGGTTAAGCGACCAGTGTTTTTAAAGTTTCAGAATTCAGCTCACAACGCTTTTGGAACGCTTCACCTGCTCAGCAATCTGGTGATTTTCCATTTGCAGTTTGACAACATCAGGTCTTAGAGACTTGTCAACTTTTCGTCGGTTCGCCCTGTTGGGAAATGACGCCGTGATGATAAACAATCTTTATTTTAACCTCACTTATCAGAAATTCGGATTATGCGTGTTATTCTCACGTATTTCTTGACTTGTTTCTTAATTTTGGACACTTGATATTTGAATAAAGAATTAAATGAAGCATAGCTCTCTCTCCGTATCATTCCAAATAACTTACAGATTTAAAGTGAAGTGAGCTGCCATTTGTCGACATTTAGTGAAAGTTTCAGAAAAATTGGACTTATATTTTTTGAGATATCGAAGTTTTAATTCTTCTTTAATTTTGGACGCTACTGTATAATAATAAGGTATGAAAATAACTCCAATACGGTCAATATTTCATCTGCAGAAGACCTGATGTGAAATATCCACTAGCAATTATTAGAAATTTACAATAGGTTAAAATAGTCGTAGACTTCTGCCCGGTACTCTAATATACTCACTGAAACAGCAAACGTTTCCAACTTTTCTGACCAATAAGATTGATTAATAAAATAAGATTTTCAACTTTCAATTATGTGGATAGTGTAATTTATTTTCACTAATCAATTGAACTGCCAGTTATTTTCAATGCCTAATTTGTGGAACAGACTCCTGAAAGGATGCTTCCTCAACTACTACAATTGTAATCTCTTCAAATCTAGGGTCACTCAACTGATATCTTTCCTACATATCCTCATAACATGCTCCACTTTTTCCTCCCTTGCACCCTTACAATAATTTCATATCGTAATCATCCCCCTTTAGTAGGTTCTACTGAGTGAACAATTAAAAGAATGAAATTTTAAAAGAAACACAAAAAGTTAATTTATACTGACTAAAGACCACAATAACGTAGATGCTTACAATGCTTACAACTACGTCGGTGTGTTTGGTATCTAAGTAAAGTGTTAAAAAAAAGAAAAGGCTTTTTGCTGCAAAAGAGAGTGTGGCGTGCTAATTAGATTTGGTTTAGAATTGTTAAGAAGGCTTTGGTGAAGGTTGCGCTTTGGGTTAGCACATCACATTTAAATTTGCAAAAGACACAAGGAAGAAATAACAAGAGATTATGTAGTAATCAACAATAAAATGTATTGAAAATAGACGAGTACAACAATCGTGCTTGATGAAATAACATTAAGAAAAAAGGAAGTAATACTTGCATCAGTACTTGTACTGATGCAAGATTGAAAATATGTATTAAAGAACTTTCTTGTTTAAATGTTCAGAGTTCAGTGATAAATGATAACTGAGTTCAAGTATGAAAAAGCTTGTACAAAAGGATAATAGAATTTTCAGTTTGTTACTTGGCTTTTGGACAGACAGTTCACAGCGTAGTGCAATTGTAGTTTTGTATCTGTGTGTGTGTGTGAGTAGAAGAATGTAGGTACACGTACGTAGTTGAGCTCTGTTGATTTATTTGTTCTACTACCGTTCTATTGTTATATTTTCGTGGTATTTATACTTTTTTGAGTAGGCTCCAAAGAGGAGCGGAGAAAATATCGAAAGGAATGTTTAAATTATACGATTGGTCAAAAATCAACCAATCACTGATATTTTACTAAACCAAGTTTGGCAAAGTCAATAGCAGAAAATTTGATGTGGCTACTGCGATGGATAAATTGTCCTGTAGTAAATAGTACTTATTTTCTAGCCAATAATTATTAAGTATTTTGTGGGCGTGGTGTATCGGAGTAGTCACTACAAGAGAAATGATATTTGCTAGGCGTCAGTTTTACAGATTAAATAACAATGTTTTTATGCCTTTACACACATACACAGGCTACTTGAACATTTCGTTAAAAATAATCGTTAAAATATTGTTGTGTACATTAAATATTAAACAAAACTGTTATTTCTTTTATATGTATATTATAAACTGTTCATTATTTTTTAATATATATTATGAACTAAACTTATTTTTCTATGAAGGAATTTCTTTTTGTCATTTAAAAATCTTCATCCTATATTTTAATGTTTATTTATATATATATTATTAATCTTACTCTTTCGTATTATTTTTTACCCAATTCATTGCTTCTTAGAAATATATTTATTGAATTAATAAATTTTCATTTGAAATACCTGATTTCCTGAGGTGGAGTTGAAACAAATAATTTTGATCGTCAAATGTTACGTTTAATATGTTTCTTGGTTTTATTGCGAAAAGAATTCACATTCAGAGATTACCTTTAGTTACTGCACTTAACGTTCAACAACTAGATTCGACCTTGTTTGTCAGGAAGAGTTGGAACCATACATATTTTAGTCGATTGATATTTATACATCAGCAATATTTATGCTGCTACCATTTATTTATAATATTATTGTGCTATGTACTGTGTGCGTAAAATGTTGGTGACGCCTTTCAAAGGCAAGTCATCGATACGAATTTATATTAGTTGTTAAAATTATGTTATATTAAGCGTATGGTAGCGAGAGAAAGGAATAATGAGGATTAGGATGAAATAAAGTTTATTGTCGGTAGTGTGTACTGGAATAGCGATCGGGTGTAAGTGTAGTGTCGGTAGTTGAACCATTTCTTATGCCAGCGTGGTCGAGATCACAGGATACGGTTGGTGCACGTTAAGTTGATGGAGGTCACGGTTGTAGGTCGTCTTGTCGGTTGGTCGACCTGTTGTGTTGAAACGGGGTGACGTTGAATTGGCATGGTCTTGGTAGCCCTGTTCTGTGGAACGGAGGCCATTGGCTTCGACTGTGAAGGGAATGTCTTTTAAACGAGTCGAGGTAGGCCGAGGTGACGGCGGGTATTGGGAGGCCAGTTCTGTGAAACGGGAGTTCCTAGTGTCGACTGTGAAGGGAATGCCTTGTAAACGAGTCGAGACAGAGCTGTTCTGTGGAGCGAATGTCGCTGGGGTCGCCTACGAAGGGAATGACTTGTAATCGGGTCGGGGTAGGTCGAGGTGAGGGCGGGTGTTCGGAGGCCAGTTCTGTGGAACGGAGGTCACTGCATCGACTGTGAAGGGGTTTAACGTGATCCGGGATTATTTTGCGAATAAAACTTTATTTTAAAACCCTACGTCCGGTCCGCCTAACTTTTCTACGTATAGTATACAGTAGTCCACCGCTATAGCGCGGGCCTTGGTAGCCAAGATGGCCGACCCGCGCTGCAAGTGAATCGCGGTAGCTGTGGGGAGAGGCGATAATAGGTTGTTAAACACCTACCTGATTTGTCTTATTTCGCGATATATACCGTAGATAATGGCTCGAAAATAGCCTCAAATATTATACTAATTTATGCCAATGATTCCATAAGAAATTTGGCATAATTTGCTTTTTAAGCCCCTTGCTAAGTATCTAATAAAAATTTCCCGAACAGTTATTTTTATTCTAAATTTACATGCCTAATTCGAAAGTAACTAATACATTTTTATAAAACTTAAATTTTTGGAGTTATCGACAACAAAAGTTCGGACTCATTCGTGTCGTTGTCGTCTACGGTACGGCAGCTATTATTGGCGTTGTTTGCACCTGTGCGTGCGCAATAATCGAGACAAGTGCATGTCTGTTCCGCAGCAAATATATGCAACCAACGCCAGTAAAATCTGCCATGACGTTAACTCCAAAATTGTTGATTTAATCAAAATTTCTTTGTAATTTTCGAATTAAGCATATAAATTTACACGTAAATATAACTATTCGGGAAATTTCAGGAATTTCTGATTGCAGCCTCTAATTACTACGCGCTAATTATATTTGCTTATTTATGAGAGATTCTTGATGGCTACTGTTGGACAGTCAAATTGAACATGATCAACCAGAGAAACGTATTCCTATTTATGACCCATCCAGGGTATCTGATTGCAGTGATTGAATTCCTGTTAATTAGTCCAATATTATAAGAACTCTTTGATCATGTGTAAAATAGAAATATAAAGTAATCATGTGTAATTATTACCAATACAATTGGATTAGATGTGAATCGGTCGAGGTGTTAAAATTTCACAAAATTTGGGCTGTTTGATCATCAAAATCAAGGTAAAACATGTGAAAAAGGGGTGTAATTATTAAAACAAATTAGGATCAATCTGATGATCGCTGTCTGTTCTGTCTATCGTGAAGAAGATTGCCCGGAAATTGGTAAAATAGGGTGCGATAAAAAAAAAAAAAGTCGAGGGTACGAGAGCAAAATCTTGGGGTCCATTGAATTCGCCTAATAGCGGTGTATCTACTTAGTTTGTTTACCTTACCGAATGTACCGTGAAAAAAAGGCCCTTTTTGAGTTTTTATTTGTATAAACTCGGAACTTTAAATTTAATTATAATTGATTTTTACTTTTTTAGATTGTAGTTAAATATTTGAATTTATTTATTATTTAATTTAATTTATAATTGGTTCGTTTAAAATATGGTCGGTTCAAATTAAATTTTTTTCGAAATTAATTTACTAGTGAGCGCCTTATTGCCGTTGTTCTGTTTCAGTACAGTATAATGATAAGTTTAACCTTGCATCCTGAAATAATATGTTCCTCTACCAGGTGTGACATTTATCTTTGCACAAAAGGACACAAGTGAAGATGCACTGTTGTAGTTGCAAATGTTTTTTCCTGAATTTGACTAAACTATAGAATTAAAAAAATAATTTATGCGTACATGTGTGACGATCTACATCACACACATACATACATACTTACACAAATACAAATCATACAACGACAAGCATTCATTGGATAATAAATCAACACTACTTTGTAATAGACAATTTACAAATCGCAGCAATGCGACAATTTTGTAATCGCTCTATTTTCATGTAGTCAATTTTGTCCACTTTTGTGAGAAACGGATCACAGAAGCTTTTTGAGTTTCCCCAAAATTCACTCGCTGATTGGTCAATTCCATCCAATCAGATTGTCTGCACGTAAAGAATAATTCTTCCCGCGCAGCGATTCGGAGCCGATGATCACCTATATAAGCAAGAAATATTCTTAGTTAATTAGTGAGATTTCAGCTGACAAACGAATCCACGACAGTTGAAATCATACGCCAATCTTCATACGCCACTCACATGCTGAATATTCCTTACACTCACATAATCTTTCCCTTGCACAGCAAAACTGTTGAAAACATTTATTACCAGAAACTATCACAAACTTTCTTTCTTTCAGTGAACTTTGGAATACAAATAATAGTTAAAGAGAGACAACTCTTGTTTTACTCAATGCATGCCTTCTTTCACATCCTTGTTTGTACATCTTGTTAAATACATATTTTATGTGTAATGAAGATGCACTGTTGTAGTTGCAGTGTAATGATGTCTTTGGCTTATCCTTTCTTCACCTCAGTTTGGTTTCCTAATCTAAGTTAAATTAATGTGGTGAAGTTCGCCACACATGCATGTTCATCACAAACTGAAATTTTATTAGCAAATCCCGCAGACTTTATTAGAACATTTGCCTGTATAGTATAAAATGAGTGTATTTTCATTAAATATATATCGAAAATGGATATTTGGAAGTGCAAGCTATCGTTTCAAATATTTATGGATAAGTAAATCTATCTTTCAGACTACTCCTCTCCTCCATCTGGTATTTAAGAACTCCCAATCAAAATTATTTTCACATGAATAATTAAAATTGCAAAGAAGCATTTATAAGTAATTTATTTCTGATGTCAACCTTGACGGTGAGTAAAAAGTACTTACGTTCATAATTTAATCTAAAAATCAATGTTATAAAAACTCCGTGGAATTTCCATGGGTACAGCTAGTATCAATTAAAAGAAAATTGTCCAGGCATATGTTTTTACAAAAGAAACGTCCTTTAGATTTATTCCCTAAACACAAGAATTATTTTAGCCCAACAATTTATTCCTAGTAAAGCAACTTGATATTTAAGAGTCTGAAGTTCACAGCAATTATAGACATTTTTTTTGCATTTAATAATCTAACAAGAAATACCAAAGTTCTCTTGTTGAATTTCAAAGTAATTTCCCCCTCGTCTTAAATAGGCGAAATTGCTGAAGAATTGTGATTTTTCTTTTTAAAATCACAAATATTCAATAATTTCACAGATTTTTTACTTTTTAAAATTTTACAATATTTTCCTTCCCACTGAAATATGAACTCCAAGATTTTATTAGTCTTTCGTCAGATTTTAGACTGAAAATATTAACAATCAGAAAATATTTTCTTTGGCAAGGACTATCAAACGCGCAAGCAACGTTAATTAGGAATTGGTATTAACTGTCTTGGAATCGGATGACAGGAAACGCCCATATTGTTTATAAAAAATGCAAATTCTGTATTCTTGGTAAAGACGACCAGTAAATTTCCATCTTCAAATTTTACCGGCATAAAAATGCTTTGTTCAATTAAAAGTAACAAATTATTTTGCAATTTCTTATTTGGTCATTCGCTATTCTATTTCCCCTTTCGGCTGACATACTGAAAGAATGGAATGTGACATGGAAAATACACACCCTCTCATTATTTCTCTCTCTCTCTCTCTCTCTCTGTCTCTGTCTCTCTCTCTCTCTCTCTCTCTCTCTTTTGTTTCTCGTTGCTTAATCTCTGACTGATACCAAATCAGTCGAGTTTCGATCCCGGCTTGAAGCAATCGGACGTCTCGGCACACTGAAGAGCTGCGAAAAAATCTGTCTGTGGATGACAATATATATATATGTGTGTGTGGCCGTGTGTGTGTGGCTGAGTCGTTACAGCGTTCACTATTTTTATTTGCATATTGCTTGTCATAAGTGAGAATGCCAGCCAGCTATTTTACTATTTCTGTCTGAAAAGGTGATTATATGAGATTAAATTAACTCTATAAACTGCTTCTCCTCTCCGCCAATCAAGACTATGAATCAAAATAATTGTTAACTGAACAGAATTGGTTGATAGTTAATTTATGTCTTCTTCATGAGGATCTTAGTACGAAGGTGACAGAATCAGTCTTAGCGGCAATTCGGGCTCTGTTTTCCAATTCTATTTTCTGGATTAGTGACAGTTGGATTGAGAATGACACTTTATTAGTGAAAACAGTGTGAACTGAGCCAAAACAGAATATTAAAGCAGATACGATTGGATGGAAACAGTGAATCAATGAGAAATGTGCAGATAACGTGAGACAAACGACAGAGTCCCAAAGATGAATATGAAAGGGAAAACAGTTATTTTATGACCTTGAAACACGAACAGCTCCACCCGCTACCGGCTACCCAGACTAGGAAATCAGACTGAATTGTTGTAAGTAAACACGTGTATTTACAAATTTAATAAAAGATATTTAAGTGTATTTACAAATTTAATAAAAGATATCCCTGTTATTTGTGAGTAGCCCAACAAATGTATAAATAAAATACGAAAATAAAATATTAAAAAGGAAGAATTCAAATTAAAATGAGGCATTTGTTATTCTTTAAAACCCATATCTCTCTTCCTCTAACCCTTTCTACCCTACTCTCTCTATATGCTTCTCTCTCAACTAATGACTAGACAACCCTCATTTAAAAATAGGAAGACGAAAAGACTGAACAATTGCTGCGGAATGTAAGAGACTCTTAAATAGAGGAGTAATACGTCTATCAACTAGCAAGTGGTCATCTGTTCTTTACATATACTGAAATCGGATGGTTCGAATCGAGCTTGTGGCGATTTCCGAGCCCTTGATAGTATTGCCAAGACTGACGGCTATCCGATTCCCAATATAAATTATTTTAATAAACAATTAGCGAACAAATGTTATTTTTCTAAAATATATATTTAGCTGCTGCCTATCACCAGATAAAAGTACATCCAAACTATGTAGCTAAAACGACAATAATAATAATCCTATTAGGTTTGTTCGAATTCCACTATATACCATTCGGTTTAAAGAATGTAACTGCTACATTTCAGCGGTACATGAATAAGATATTTTCAAACATAAATTGTTTATTCATTTACAATATGATATTTTAGGTTTCGGCGATAATGAATTTCAGCATGAGAAAGAATTGGATACGGTATTTACGCGAAAATAACCTAAAGTTTAATTTGTCATGTATACATTTAACGTGTCGAATCTAGATTTTCTGGGATTTAATTTAAGTAGTTTTATTGTCCACTAGCACTAAGATTAAAGAATAGGAGTCTTTCCCAACTTTCAAAGATTCAAAGAGTCTGCGCAGATTTTGGGGCATGACAGGTTTCTATCGCAAATTAATCTCTAATAGTCGATAGTCTGAACGCATGAGATTATACCCCAAACCAACGCTTGAGCTGACAGAAAAAGAAAGAGATTCCTTTAAAGATATAATACAAAAGCTGTAAGACATTATAGCATTAACCCACCTAGAAAATTCAGCTACAGACTATCAATTAGTCAATTAGTCACTGACGGCAGTTAATATGCAGTTAGTGCTGCATTATATACGCTGATAGATAATAAACCTGTACCTATAGGATTCTTTTCGAAGAAATATCTCAAACCGAAACAAAATATTCCGCATTCGATAGAGAACAACTAGCAGCTTATCTGATGGTGATTCACTTTTGCCACCTCATTCAAGACCTCTACATAGTTTTATTCACTGATCATAAGCCGTTTATGTGGAGCCTTCTACAGCCAAACAGCCACGAAATATGATCACCAGCAACGACATCTGTCGGTACTTGCTGCATACCTTGCTGACGTAGAGCATATAAAAGAGGAACAAAATATAGTTCCAGACCACATGACCATACCTGCATTAGTAGTGCAGGTAGATGTCTTCGACTTGTCAGATATAGTGAAAGTGCAAAAACTAACGACGATGTAAAATCATATACAAACTTAAAAGAATACTCCGTGTCGAATGAAGGTGGCACAGTCCTATGAAACACTTACACTATGTACCCTAGACTGTTTAACCCGTAAAGCTGTTTTCGATAGCCTACATTCTTTAGCACATTCAGGAATTGGAGTGTCCAGGTACTTTTGGCCAAACATGGGCAAAACTATTAAGCAGTTCTGTGCAGAATGTGTTGTGTGTCAACACTAAGATTCACCAAAAACACGAAATCTGCCAACCACAGTTTTGAATTGCCTTCAAACAGTTCGTCTGGATATTGTCGGTCCTCCTTTCCCTATCGTTGACAGAGATCCAGACCCCTACCTCAGCTCCTAACCTGTATCAATTGTGCAACTCGATGGATCGAAGTGCAGCCACTAACAGAGATAACTGTACGATCCATATCGGATGCATTTATAACCGTGTGGGTAGCTAGGTTTGAAGTCCCACTATAGGACAGAAGGAGTTAATTCGAAAGTGAATTGTTCCGAGAACTGTAAAAAAGCTTCCTCAGGCTATCATCCTCAAAATAATGCTTGGTGGAGAGAGCTCATCGCACATGGTAAACAGCCATAATGATTCATAAAATCTCATGGATAAACGCGATATCGATAGTTCTGCTAGGCAGAGGTAGCACACATAATGAATCAAGTTTTTCAGCGTTTACTGTAGTCACAGGTGCCACCATATTGATCCACATCTCTTGGTTGATGAACCCAATGCGAGGAGAGATACCTCCGTCAGCAACGAAATATATACAGAGTTTAGTTAAATCCATGGCACAATTCGAGGCGAATAGTTTTTGGTGAAGGGCCCAATCACATCACTAATAAAACATTCCTCCCAAAATCGACTGAGTTCCTGCAACAAAATATGCTCTAGGGTTGATCGAGTTAAAAAAAAATAAAACTTTAGAAACGCCCTAAAACTTCTGACATGGCCAACTAAAAATTTCATAACTGATATGAACAATGGGACCGATGCACTGGTATCAGTTGATAGGTTAAAACCTTATATCGGTTCTACTAAAGATAAACTAAATTCCAGTAAATCAATGCAACAGTCAAAAAGAATGTCGATGATGATGATGATGATGATGATGATGATGATGATGATGATGATGATGATGATGATAATCATCATCATCATCATCATCATCATCAAACTAATAAAACTAAGGCAGGAAAAAAATAGGTGGAAGAAAAATAATGATTTTATTTTTAGATATTTCTTTCCGCTCACTAATTCCACTTTCGGATGGATGACTATTGTGGTAAAAATAAAACATGAAAATAAAATATTTAAAAAAGAATAAAAATAAAAATAAGGCATTTGCTTTCCTTTAAATCCCATATCTATTTCTCTCTCTCTCTCTCTTTGTTTCTACACTCCCTCTCTATGTTTCTTTCTCAACTAATGAGAAGGCAACCCTCAAATAAAAAATAGGAAGAAGAAGAAAAAAGACTTCGCAGCACTTGTTCAAACTGCTGCGAAACGGAAGTTCGCTGGTTCAGGCTCTAGTTATTGTTACTAGAAATCTACGAAAGTAAGAGAGGCTCTACACATCATTTTCACTATAAATTTTTTTTTAAAAAAGAAAGGAACATTAGAAAATAAATAAAAGGATTTGGACCAATCAAAAGAATAAAGAGATTTTTGAACGAAACCGAAACCAAGCTCTGCGTCAAGTAATCTGGAGCACTTAAGTGTATATAAAAAAAAAACAGCCGACAGGCAGCAAAAAAGAGGAGTCAGCCAGAGAAAACGGCTAAGCGTGTCGCGTAATGAACTATCGGTCATCTGCTTAAGACATTTGTTCACCCTTTTGAGGGCCGAGAAAACACAGTATTTGGCGTCCGAAACATGTTTCCAAAGTAACCAAACTCCCGACTACTACCAAAGTCTGACTCGTAAACTATCTACTACCCAGCCGGTCGAACTTTCGCTAACCCGAATTGGAAAGGTCTCGCTCTAATCGATGTCAAATAAATATATATTATTTGTTTATATCTTTGATTCTGTTTGTTTATTCCAAAGTTTCCGAGAAATATTATTAAGACCCTCTGGCGCTTCCCACATATTTACTTTGAAAATTAATTGTTTATAAAGGTTTCACGAAAGAAACTAATCTCATTTGAGGATTAGTGATCTTAAAAAAAATTCGGCGCATTGGATTATAACCAAAATTTTCTTCTCAAACTAAAAGTGTCTGGAGAATAATGAGAAGAGTGTGTGCGTCAAAATCAGCTTACAATTATTTGTGTATATGGTTGAAAAAAAAACAAATAAAGATTTTATTTTTACTTCTTTTATTTTCTTTCCCTTTTTCTCGGATTAAAGAAAAGGAATGGAGGACGATAATGAATGTAAAATGAATGCAAAATGAATTCCTTAATGCAAAGAAACATTAAAATTTCGTTAGAAACAAAGGAAATAGTGCTGAATTACTATGCAATATAAATCTTGTTATACGCCAGTAAATAATAGACAATTTCCTTACAGATGAAGAGGTGGCTTGAAGTGATATGCTTCTGCAGAATGGTGCTGTGAATATCATGGACAGAGCATGTGAACAACAATGAAGTTTTAAAGAAAAGAGAAACAAAAAATACACATAGAATCAAAAAGTTTAAATTCCTGGGACGCATAATGAGGAAAGTTTTCTAGAGAATTTGAGTCTCACGGGACATAATGAAGGCAAAATGAAGAGAGGGGAACAAAGCACGTAATCTACCTAAATAGAAAGCAAAACAGAGAATGGGAAGAATAGTAAGGGGACAAATATTGCTAAGAGCTACAGAAGATAGGAAGTTGTAGAGAACTATGATCTCCCACGTCCTGAAGGGGCACAGCACATAAAAGAAAATGATGTTCCCCGCCGTCACGCACTCCTGGTCCCCGCCGCCACGCGTTTCTAAACTAAGCACCACCATTTTTATAATAATTAGATATTTACTAAGATTTAAAGGAACAATCTATATAGGAAACAGATCTATAGCAGGCGCTTTTGAATCCTTGTGTGTGTGTGTGTGTGTGTGTGTGTGTGTGTGTGTGTGTGTGTGTGTGTGTGTGTGTGTGTGTGTGTGTGTGTGTGTGTACGGGGGTCTTTTCTGATGTGACAGAATTAATTTCTAATAAAAATTGTGGCTTATCAGTTTATTGTTCAAATTAATTAAATTAATCAAATAAAATTACATCATTTTTCTCTTTTGAAAATAATCCAATCTTTTATAAACACGCTATTATTCAATAAAGTTTAGCAACACGTAAAAAACACAAAGAATTTCAATATTGTTTTTAATCAATTTCAGCGTCTTAGGAGAAAATGCAAACTCAAGCATTCAGGCAATAAACCAATGGTTAAATTCAACCGACTGTTTAATTTATATTGTATTTTTCCATATTTCAAATATGTTGCGTATCTGGAACAAAATTCATGATTTTGTTTTGTTCGGGTATTTTTGGGATGTTACATTTTAAATATATTATTAATTAAAGAAATTATTTTTGCTCGGTTAATCAATTTTTATTTTCTTTTAGCAGCTATTTTATATCTGTGATGACATTCACTTTTTAAGAAGACAATACTTTTTGTTTGTAGATTTTTTTATACAGTAATGTATAAAAATTTTAATTATTAGCGTCTACTAAAACATCGAAGAAGGAGATTCTATTATTCATTTTATAGTCATAAGTAAAGTCTAGAGCAGAGTTTTCCTCGAAGGTTTATGTCTGTTTTTTCTTAGTATGAATATGCCGTCACTATATCAAACATAAATCATAAGATTGGAAAAATTATTAAAGTTTTAGTTTTCTACATAAGTTATGAAAAACGTAGGACTGAGAGGTGAACCCATGGCTACCCCTGCAGTCTTTGTGTAAATGAGACCGTAGTTCTTGTCACTGATTTATTCAAACGGTTGTTCGCATCTTGCGCACAACAGTGTATCCACCGACTTCTTCAGTTGTCTCTTGTGTTTGAATATTTTAAATTCTATTCACTCCGAAAGATAATAGACTGCTCTCACTCCGTTTTGTAGGGTATATGCCATATTAGGTAATTATAAATTTTATGGTTTGCGATTATTATCAAACAGAGAGGGAGATGTTTAATATTTCTTTTGAAAACTGTATCTTAGTTTACTGTAGAAAGATTTTATTGATAAAATCTCCACTTAAATATAAAATAAATCGCAAAATATACCTGAAAATGTACTCTAAATATTTGTTACCTTGATTATCTTGTATTTTACAAAAGTATTAATAGACTGAAATGTGTAAAACTCGATATTTTGGTTTTTTTTATGCATTCATTTTTTAATTTTCGAACATGAATCTAGTTTACACTGATTATTTAGAAAATTAATCTCTTTACCAATTTACCCATGTAAATTTACTTCATTACATATTCAAATACATTGATTATTAAAATTTATGCAGAAGTGGCTATCAAATATATATGATCGATTTTCGTATGCAGCCGAATGAAATCGGCCATTAGAGCCCATAATAAAAATGTTCTATGTATCAAACTAACTAAGAATTAAGAGTTAAATCATTTTCAAAAGGCAGATTACTATGTTGCCTCTCTAAACATATCAAAATGATTTAGGGCCCAAACTAGGAATAATTATTTTAAATCACATATCAAAAGAATTTACAGACAACGTTAATGGCAAAAATTCAAACAATGAAGCCGTACTAGTAACCATTCATATGACGCTAAACGAAGGTTTTACAACTAATAAAGATACAAATCTTTTCCAACGAAACACCTTTGGGATTTGTTATATTCCTTTTATTGATGGGACTCAGACTTACTTGTAGCCAGCAATGCTATGTTAAATAAAACTTTAAGAAAAGGTTGTTCTAATTTATTATTATTATTATTATTATTATTATTATTATTATTATTATTATTATTATTATTATTATTATTATTATTAATTTCAATTTACTGAACATAAAACTTCGGGACCTAATTGGCCAGACTTACTTTAAATGACTAAAACAGTACTCAGAACAACCAACTACAGTCATCCTGTTACATGGAGCGGTTTCTCATGCCAGAGAGATTTGAGAGTAATCCTAACCTGTTGTAGTGGTCACCACTTCTAACATGACTACAAGTAGTGACAACCAAAATTATCTATACATATATAAAGGGCAGTTGTTTGCAATAATTTAGGACAAAATAAATATATATACAGGCTCAGTATCATCCAACCCACTATTTGTCAAAAAAATTATCATCGTATGATTTGTATTTACGAAGATATTTTAAAATTAAAAATGTGTAATAATTGCATTCGAAATTCTCAGAATTAAAAAGTAAAAACGAATGGGAAAAATTCTTCTGTTCGTTTTTACTTTTTAATTCTGCTGATAATTTCGAAACTTTATTTTTAAAATTTCTATTCTCTTGAATTTATTTCCATATCTATAGTAAATAAAGGCGTAAATTTAAAAAAAAAATGAATATTAAAACAACAAAGTAAATTTAAATGAAGAAAATTAATTATATTAATATTTTCGGCCATCTTATGGGAAATAATTTTTTATTCAATCTTTAAAAATAAACTTCAATGTTTTTTGGTTTGTAACTAACATAAAAAAGTAAAGAATTTTAAATTAAGTTTTATTAAAGCAACTAAAACTATAGCGAGCCTTATTTTTTCGAAAATTTAAATAAAATATAGTTAAATTCGTAAAACAAATATTCAACACGACTAATGTTGAGCGTTGACCGTAGCTCATGTCTGTCTTTGTTAATTTTTATTTAACTAAAGTTTTCTTTTCTTTTCAAATACAAATATAACTTGAAATTTAAGCTTAATCGAATTTTCAAAACTAAATTCTCAATGTATCTTACTTCTACTCTCTTTCAAAATAGTTAGTAATTAAATTCATTTGGGAAGAAATGTTTGCTTCTTTCACTTTCTTTTAAAAGAAAATAATCGCTAATGTAATCTTTATTTACTTAAAAAATCTAAATTCTCCTCCAAATAAATAGTATAAATAATTATTTTTCGAAGAAGTAAGGCCCGCTATAGTTTTTGCTTGAAAAAATGATTAAATGTTTAAATAAATCTTAATTTAAGTTTATTTACTTTTTTGTTAATAATAATTTGAAAAAGGGTTAATGAAATTAGATAAATCGATTTGATTTGTTTGAAAGCAACATTAACAGAATATTTATGTTAACGTTTAATTCGAAAAATAAATTGTATTTTTAATAAAAATATGGGGATGTTCAGCACCCAGAGCGTGGTATTGGTAGTGTGGTATTTTTCTAAATTTCGTTATTTTCCATAAGATGGCTGAAAAATATCAATTGTCAATAATAAATTATTATTCAGAAATCTTCCAAGCAATGCTGGGTATCCCCACTAGTCACATATAAATGACAGGTTATTATCATTTATCCAGGCAAAATGAGAAAAGGAATATATTATAATAAGATGATATTTTCATGTATTTTTATGGTTAACAAAATACAGAAAATATGCTAGTGTGTACACAGAAGAAAAGGAAAGGAAAATACATTAAAACTTAGCTATTAGGAATTGAGCGCGCTCGCGCGTGCGTGTGTGCGTGCGTGCGTGCGTGCGTGTGTGCGCCCGCGTTTGTAAAAGTTCAGATGTCGGTCGCCCAGGGAAAAGGAAGTCTTTTTCTCCCAGCGGGGACTAGAAGTGTCCAGCCCAACGTCATTTTAGATGAAGAAAAGAGATAAAGTCTTTTTATACAACGTAAACAGCGCCACCTAATGGGCGTCTTGGTAGACCGTGGATATAATATCCACACTCACAAATTCTATACACTGTAACCCGGATATAAGAGACCCGGATATAAGATAAACCCGGATATAAGAGAGATTTTCCCTGGTCCCAAATTAGAGCCTGTGTTAATGTATATATAAGAGACCAAACCCGGATATAAGATAAACCCGGATATAAGATAAACCCGGATATAAGAAACTTCTTCTCCAGTCCAGACAACTCTCTTATATCCGGGTTACACTGTACAAGAAGGGAAACAATAATTCACAATATTCCAAAATCTCGACACCTTAGAAATTTCGTCACTTATAAAATATATAACGCCATATCTGAGTGTACTAATTATGAAAATATCGCCAACGCGTTACAGATGAGTTATGTAAAACCGACAAATGAAGTTTTTGCGTGACAATGTTTGGTCGTCCTCCATCAGCAATCAGGAAAGACCATATACGAATATTTCAATGTTCTGACTGGTTTCGCAAAACTGTAATTTTAAAGCATAAATTTGTACCAGGAGAAATACATCAGAGATGCCTTTATATATGATTTGCAGTAACCTTCGATTCGTCAACGATTATTAGAAAGCAGAAGGTATCTTTGACCCCGATGTTTAACTAGACGAGATCACTAGAAGCGAAATGGATGAATTCAGACCTGTACAACGCCACAATATTCGAATACTGCTGGAATTAATGGAATGTAACGGCACCTCGTAAGAATTTAAAGGACGTTAAAGAATTTAAATGGCAATCCAGAAGTCTCTTTAACGGCATTGCTTTAACCGGCATGTAACGAGTCCTCTGGTTGGTCAATAGACGAGCCATTGACAGCCCTGCCTCAGACAATTAAGAACCTATCTCTTTTTTGATTACTGACAGTCGACAAGTGAGAATGTGCCGAGCTGACCTCTGACAAACAACCATGTGGAAACTTCACGAATAGCGTGTATCATTTTAATAAATGTCAATACTGATTCAGAGATATATTTAAATTTCATATTGATTTCGATTTTCTTTTCTTTCTTGATGTGTAATCGTTATTAGAACTTATATTGCACTCCAGTAAGTTATAATACCCACAATTGCACACTTGTAACGGTGTCCGCTGCAAGACTAAAGGTCTGTAAATGTATTTGCTTATCTTAAAACAATGAAGTGTTTCTTTTATCGGGGGTGCAAAACACCTACGACATGGTTGCTTTTCACACATAACTGCGTGTAAGAAATGTATGAAGAAGTACCATTATGCTTGGATGTGTCGTTTTAAAGCCTCACCGAGTACATCGGTAACATCTCTACAGATAATATTTTAGACACGGTGTATTTTCTGCCGTTACCCCAAGTTCATTGTTAAACACTGGTGTAAAAGTTCCTATAAATGGAGGAGTGTAAAAGTTCCTATGGATGGAGTTGTAGATAGTGGTACCTTTGGAAGCTATATTCAACCTTGTGCAGTGAAATGCCTTTTATTGAACACTTATCGTTTCAACGGCACCTATTTCAATGGTGTCAGCTTCACTGCCCATTAAAACAATGAGTTATTGCATGGAGGATCTTCGCACTGGATTTTCTTGGAAATAATTTCTGGTTATTACTCAGATATAATTAGGTTTTCCAAAAACTTCACAACAGAGTAACCCTAACATATGGTGGAAAACAACTACCTGTAAGGCCTAATAACCACCATGGCGAGCAAGTAGTTTGTAATAAAGACGAATCACAAAAGACAAGGTCCACAATAGAATATTCTGAATCTATCAATAAGTTTATACTACTTGATAGCTATCCACTTCCACGCATTGATGATATTATTAATAAAATGGCACAATACTATGTCTTTAGCAGAATAGACCTTCGCTGATCATATCACTAAGCTCCTATCAAAGAACAAGAGAAACTTTTTCCAGCACTTGACTTAATGCATGTGACACCAATTACCAGTTTAAGTTGAATTAGAAAGAAAATGTTTTCTAGAAAACATTCATTTCATTTTTTTTTAAATTGCTACAGTAATCGGAGGGTGCATTAGCTTTTTTATATTACAGTATTGGCTGATGACTGTAAGAATTATATCCCACTTTTCTTTCTTCTGTAGATTTTTAGAGGAAAAACTATTCAGTGGTTGTCAAAAAAACTGGCTTTTGTATTTAAAGCGGGTCATTTCGGCAAAATACAATCGTTTTGTTTCACCTGCTTAATTAAAATATTTTTTAAAAAAAGATTCCTTCACGTGTTTTTTCTAAAAGAAAATAGCAATCTTTTATAAAAAATTTTCATTTGAAAGTTTAAAACAGTGAAGAATTTCAAGGAAAATAAGAATAAATCCTTTTAATAAAAAAATATCACCGAGAAATATAGAAATGTTTTGTTCCGAACCACAAAAAATCCCTCCCTCCCTCCTTTAGTTAGATGGTAGACTATAATCATAAAATTACGTCACATTATTTAAAACTAGTCTATTTGAAGCATATGATTTCAAACGAACACTGACGGCATCTGGTGACTTAAACACCTGCTACATTGCAATAAAGCTACTATTAATTCCAAAGAAAGTTCAAATACTAAGTTGAATGCAGTTGATTGACACTACATTTTCTTCTTTCATTTACGTTGCGTAAATAATTTAATGCTATTCAATGGGATAAATACGACAAAAATGGCGTCAATGTATTCGTAAAACTGGAGAAAATTGAAACAATTTCTTATTCGGAATATTCATCATTAATTTTTCATGAACTATACAAACTTATGCGTAAAATTTTAAACTTAAATATCTGAATATACCGCTTTAAATTTGCTTAATTTCTAATGAAGCTGGCGTCACTTGCAGACTTCATTCTTTAATATTTTTTTAAAGAAACGATAATTAAAAATGAATATATTTTAAAATGTTTTCTGGCGTGTTTTGTTCATTTCTGACCGATTTTCAGGTCCAATACTGTCCGAGTCATAAGTAAAAAAAATAACAGACAAAAAATGGCAATTCTGCAGAATTGTAATCAAAGAATTTGCAGGATTTTTATTTATTTGCTAACAAACTGCACATTGTTTGGGCGGAAATACGTCAGAGATAAAAATTTGTCTGTTGCAGACGAAACAAATTATTTATGGCTGCGTTTTTAACATTCCAAATGATTTTTTTTTATTTGAAAGAACAAAAATAAGATGTGTTGATTGTCAATGATAAATCACAAAATTCTATCAAATGAAAAAAATCTGATGTTGCCATGAATAATAAACAATGCTTGTGTAAAAGATAAAATCAAATTGAGATATTTATGAACATGGGCGCTTACTATAGAACGATGGTTGGTTAGTTGAGCTCGCAAACCATTTTTAGTGAGTGTGCTTCTCACTGGGTACATCGATATTATGACGAAGTTGTGCTAGACGAAGCGAAATTGAGTAAATGCCTATATATATATATATAGCAGCCGCTTTCGGCTGCTCACTAAAGGCGGTAGAGAACGGCATTTTTCAACCTTGACCTTTCCACCATGATCCTTGCACGCTTGTAATTTCGTTTGGAGATGAACTGATTAACTCTTTCGTTCACGGTTGTTACGAACCTAATCGTAATACACCTCCAAGCGTTTTTACACCGATAGTTTCACATAGAAATCTCCACTCAATTTTTAGTGAGATTCTTGACATTTCAGTAATGCCATTTTCTGTCATGAGGCACTCCGAACTTAACACAGCGACTCATCGCCTAATTCGTGGTCCGTACTGACCGGTGTATGTTTTCATTTGTACTTTTATTAGAGGGGCATTGTATTGTTTGCATTTATACTTTTATTAGAGACGCATTCTCCAAGTGGGTAAGCGATACAATGCAGTAATGCTTTATTTGTTTATTCTTGCAAATATTTGATATGTAACTATATACGAGGGTAGGTTGAAAAGCTCATAGGCTGACTATGAAGGAGTGATGCTAAAGCTGTGAAATATTGCATACATTCATTTCAACTCTTGTTATTAATAACTGCATAGTTTCTTTCCAGGTAAACTGACATCTGACTGTACAAAGAAGACTTCAAAAGTAACTAATAGCGACTTGGACAAAATTTGGTAATGTGGTACCTGCAGGTATCTGCAGAAAAGGGTTTAGTACCCAAGTACATTCATTCTGACATGGTTGCCACATTATGGGATGGCCTCCAGCTTTATCAACAGTGCAAAAGTGGGCAGCTGAATTTAGGAGAGGAAAGCAAAGTCTTGAACATGACCCATGTTCAAAGTCTTGTAATTCCTACCACCGGGGAAAACATTAATCGTGTTCACAAGATGGTGATAGATGAAAGGCGATTGACTCTAAATCAAATAGCCAGTGTTATTAGCATATCCCGTGAGAGTTGAGAATATTCTGAACAATGAACTTGGCATGACGGAGGTTTCTGCTTGGTGAGTGCCACGTCTTCTGATCAAAAATGCACCAGCTGATCACATAACAGGAAAATCTGAGGCAGACCTAAACTGGTTTCCTTCAAAGTTTCCTAACCCAGGATGAGTGTTGGTTTTCATCACTTTAAGCCAGAGACAAAGAGAGAGCCCATGCAGTGGAAACACTCTTCCTACTTGCTCCAACGAAAGCCAATGTTGTTTCATCTACAGGGAAGGTGATGGCCTCAGTTTTTTGGAATGCAAAGTTATTGTGTTTATTGACTATCTTCAAAAGGGCCACACCATCAATGGGGAGTACTATGACAACTTGCTGAGAAAATTACAAAAGGCTATCAGGACCAAACGCTCAGGAAAACTAACGAAAGGTGACTTATTTCATCAGAACAATGCTCCAGCACACATATTCCTTGATTTCAATGACTGATGTGCATGACTGTGGCTATGATCACTCTCCCTATTCTCATGATTTGACTATCTGTTCACTAGCAGGAAAAATACTTGGCTGGAAATCAGTGACGGCTCATGTATAGGCACTGCGAAACTGCAGCAACCTCTAATTTTAACACGATTTATTGATAACATTCAATATAACGAGTTAATTCTTTCTTTATATTTGTACATTAATCCTTAAGCTTAATGTCAGTAGCCATCCCATCTTTCATGAAATATTTTTTAAATCCTTGTATGGAACTGCGTGCATCACAGTTCAGTAATGCGGTGTTTAGCTACTGTGCGCATGCGCACATCATGTCCGAGAAAAGAAGCTGAACGCTGGTTAAAGTATAAGGTAGTGTTTCTTTTTGGCTCAGCGTGTGCTGTGCTTAAAACCCGTGTACCATATTGTTGAATGGGATAAACTGTTATAGCGATCATCACACACACACACACACACACACATACATACCTATACAAATTCAAATTTCAATAACAATCATTCATTGGATAGAAATCAACGCTACTGTCTTATGCGACAATTTTGAAATCGTTATATTTTCGTATAGTAGATTTTGTGCACTTTTGGGAGAATCGGCTCCGGGAAATCTCATTCACTGATTGGTCAGTGTCGACCAATCGGATTCTCTGCACGTGAAGAGTGATTCTTCCCGCACAGCACTTCTGATCCAATGATCACCTATAAAAGTAAGAAAAAGTGTAGACAGTTGAAGCTATGCGCCGATCTTCTCACTCAACACCCACAAACTGCATATTCCTTTACACTTACATAATTTTTCCTCTTGCACAGCAAAACTGTTAAAAAACATTTATTACAAACTATTAACTCTTTCTTTTCAGAGAACTTTAATAGACAATGATAGTCAAAGAGAGACAACTCTCGTCTTACTCATTGCATGCTTTTTCTTACACATTCTTTATTGCATGTATTGTTGAATACAATTTTTATATATAATGATACCTTTGCCTTGTCCTTTCTTCACATCAGTTTGGTTTCCTAATCAAAATCAAATAAATGTGATGGAAGTCCGCCACACTGTAGATGACTATCAGGCTTGTTTTATTGTATAGAAAATTTTAATAATTTAGCCATGATCTTGAATCCCTAAGAAATAAGTTCTGTGGTAGTAACTGAACTTCAATAGCTTAAGTTTTCACCATTGTCTCTCTATGTTATGTCACCGTTGTCTCTCTACAGTTAAAAAAGAGGCCGTTCAACACCTGATATTCAACAACAAAAGATATATTCTGAATGGTACCGATGGAAAAGGTGGCTCTGCGGTTGTAAAATGAAAAATGTATTATTTTGCTTCACATGTTTGCTGTTTGGAGATGATGTAACGTGGACAAAAGACGGTTTTAGAAATATAAACAAAATGAGAGAAAAAACTGAAAAATATATGAAATCAATGAAGCATATTGAAAATGCTATTTCATTTGGCATAAAAATGCTACTCTAATTAAAAGAGAAAATAATTCACTAAGGCAAAAATGTCTAGAAAGTGCTTTAATCACTGGTTCGGCCACAGTAAATTTACGTCCAGGTTCTTACAACGTTTCACAATTCTTGGCAGATTTTCTGTTATCAAAACGTGGGATATTTAAAAACAAAGATAATGGAAAGAAAAAGAATATAAATGAATTTGGCTAGATTGCAAAAAATTCTTTCAAAAATTTGGAAACTACCACCGTCTCTGGTTCACGGCATGTGTAGTCACAACAACGTCAACAAACCCAGTCTGATGAAGTCCTAGCGGATAAACTTTTTTAAGTTTCCATTTTGTCTCATATATATATATATATTCTTAATTATTGAAGCTTCAAAAAAAGAGAGAGAAAGAAAAAATCTCAACTCGACGAGAGATACTTAATAGTTCATTTAATAGAGTTGTGTGATGTAAGCGTCAATTAGTAATAATATACCCACGAAACATTGCATGACGAAAAATGAACTGCATCCGAAGACTTCTTCCTTGGGATATTAACCACTTAAAAAAACCGTACAACAGAAAAGGAAATGAAATAAAAATAGAAATAGCAGACATCGTTTTCTCAAATTTCGGTTTCCTTGTCTTTTTGTTATCGTAGGAAGCCGGGTGTTCGGAAATTCCGTTTTGGTTTTGCTAAGTTCATCGAAATACACTTGGACTGTCGAGCAGTGTGAAATAAAACCTCTTCACCATTTATTTTCTTCCTTCTCCTCTCTTCTCCCCTGATATATATATATACACACACCTGTGTATGCAAGAGTATGAGAAAGAAGGGGATGATGTATGAGGTAAAAAAGGTCAAACAACAATAGCGGCATACACGACACAGAAGACAGGGGTGAAAAATTATAAATATTTTATTGCAAAAATACCTGTTACGGTGTAGTGGACTTTCCATGAAATGACAGGGTAACCAAATTTGTTGTGCGTGCGTGTGAAGGGTGTTCGCCACAATTATTTTATTTTGTCTAGGAAAGGTGTGGAAAGGATTATGCCATTATGCTGGAGGTCGCTATCCAATGTGGTGGTAACAATGCAAATTATATTTGACGTGAAATAGCACATGGTAAAACACAAAACAGAACGTTAAGTTGAAAACAACATAACAATAGGATTTATTATTGAATTGATTATACATGCATGTGAATGAAAAGAATAGATAGAGTTATGTCTCTTTGACTTGGTAAAATTGTGACTAAGCTCATATTGTATAAGTTGACTATTAGAACGTATAAGAATAGTGTTGTATGTTTGGAATGTATGAACAAGTTAAACAGAGTTCAGAGATAATATTTGCATGAATTAAGTACTGTTCATTTAACGTCTGACTGGATCAGTCGAGACGAGTGTTCCTTGTGAGTCACATCTTGATGGCTGTGTTGAGATGTTCTAGTGACGTAGAGAAGTTAGGCACGAGTGAGGAAGAGAGCGAAAGAGAGAGTGGGTGACTGCTGAGAATCACACGTGTTTTGTTTATATATCTTCGTTGTACCACGTGGGAGGCTCAGAACTGACTTGGCGCCTAAATAGATTTGTCGCGTGGGGTTGATCTGATTGGTCGAAACTGAACAATCAGCAAGCTGGATTGAAGGTGATTGACCAATGAATTCTCGTTGATATTTTGTATGTAAGTATGTTATTTACCTCAAGTAGGAAGGGTGCATTTCCTAGCAGGGTAAACTGGTTGTTGTGGAAGATTCCACAACGGGTTATCTCGAGCATACACAATAGTGTATTGCGTGCCGAAAACATGAAACTTTAAGCCAATAACAAGATTGATGAAATAAGGAAAAGACGATTACATTTATACACATTATAAAAAATGAAAAAAATTCCTTTCCATTACAAACAACAGAACATAAATCAAATTAACAGAGAGGGCCAGAAACACACTTTCAAAGAACAACAACATTACCAAGTGGTTGTAAAAATAAACCGGTATGTCCCCGAACACACGTAAACAAATGCATTAGTATTCAATATTGTTAAGTTACATAAAAGGGTAAATACCCGAAAAGTTTGAAAGTGAGATAGTAAGAGAAACAATACTTTACTTCAAAAGGGGCCTTCCCATATGACTGTTGTATTTGGATGAATGGTTTCTTGGGACTTGAGGTTTAGTAGCTGGATGCGGCTGTAAATTTGTTGTCTCTGAAATCACTGGTAATAAGTTGGGTTTGAATCCGAAGTTGTTCACTCTTCTCGCAGGGCTAAGAATTTAGGCCGGGGGCGACAATATTTCGTGAAAATAGACACTCCGTCACTCATGTTTGCCTATATTTCTTTATTTTCCGAAGTAGGATCAAGCCTCGAGAAATATATGTATTTTGGGTGAATAGGAAAATATTTGGATAATAATCATTACTCGCTCGGTCATTCGAAGATTGTCTTGTACACGTCCCATTAAATTAGGAATACAGGTTTTGATTATCACCAACTCCAATCTCAATCCTTAATGAAGCTTTTCTAATTAACTATTTCGTTTGGTTTCTTTTCCATTATTATATTTTACTGCATCTCCATATTCACTTTCATTTATTTAGTATAACTACTTCATTCATCCCAACCATGAAACATTATTCATACACGACTAAAGTCTTTGGCGAGGTGGTCACATATTGACCGCTAAGGATCTCCGCTAACATCAAATACTAATTCAACTTTCTCACCCACTGAGCGGACAGAGGCCACAACAGTAGAGCTTTAAAATTTTATTGATCTTGACTTTTGGGTTTTATAAAGTTTTGTTTTTAGCGTGGCCCTTTGAAAATCGTAATGCAGAAAATCGTTTTTTTAGTTTTCTTTTTTATTTACTCTTCTGCAAACCTAAAAATATTCGAACAAATTTCAACTTCATAAAATATCAAAGTAAAACATTTTTTTATTAGTTACTAGTATAAAATAATTAAAAATAATAATTAATTAAATAGTGTAAGTAAATAAATGTTAAATAGTTTGAGTTTGTTTTATACACTAACTTTTGTAAGATGTCAGAGGGTTTATTAAAAATTTTCATTTTGTGTTTAAAACTTCTTTTTTTAAAAGAAAAAAACGGACTGCTAGAAATAACTGTCATTTTGGATTGTTTAGTGATTCATTTATCGGACACAAAGTAATATTCTAAAATGTTTAAAACAAATTGAGAGAGTTCGTTTTTGACATAAAAATTATACGGTTTTATTCAACGTGAAAAAAAGATATATTTTAAGGTACTTAGCTTTGAGATTGCTCTACTCCAATTAGGGGCTGATAATCTATCAGCGTGTAATTTGACACCGGCGTTATTCAGACGTGTGGCTTTCTGCCTCCTGCTTCTTTCTGCTTTTTCTCTCTCTGCTTTGATTCAACTTTCTCTGCCTATTTATATCAAAAAGCGATTTCACATCGGCTCGTTATTTTTTCTCAGTTTGTAACCCGCTACCTTTTCCATTGGTCAAAATAAATTTTCACATAGGATTATAGAATTTTCGCATAGGCTCGCGGAGAAAAGAGAGTTATTTTTATTTCGTATTCACCACACATTAAAAGTCTCTTTTTTTTGTCAATTTTTTTTGACTGGCCAAAATTAATTTATTTGCAGGTGTTCGTTTCTTTTTCATTTTCTTTTTTTTTTCTTTCTTTTTTTCTTTTTTTTTTTTTTTTTTGATAACGAAAGTTATGTGTGGAGCCTCCCTGATTTTCGTTAGTTTTCAGGCTCTGTTCCGTAAACTTCCGGTGTTTTTCGATTCAGTCTTTTCTCCTTCCTCTTTTTATTTGAGGGTTGCCTTCTCATTAGTTGAAAGAAGTATAGAAAGAGAAGTTTAAAGAGAGAGAAAGAGAGCGAAAGAGATAAGGGTATTAAAGAAAAGCACAATTTTTTTTTTATTATTTTTATTTTATTTTTGTTTATATATTTCATTTTTTTTAGCTTTTTATCGAATTTACTACAATATTATTTTGCCTTGTTCAGATTAAGGCAGATGAAAGGAAATTTTTGTGCAAGCCTTTTTTGTAAAATTTGTACATTGTTTTTATTTGTATAAATGTTTGTGCCTTTCAAATTTTACGAGGGCGTTTTAAGTCTTGTTTGATGTATGCTTCTTTTTAACGTTCGGTATAAGAGTGTGGACGTTCTCTCTTCTCTCATTCCCCCAAAGAAAAATATTTTGCACAAAAATTAGTCATTAAAAAAAATTATTTTACCTTTATGGCCATCGACAGACAGTGATGACCAAACACTCAGTTTAAAAAATAAACAGGGATTCGTTTCAGTTTTTTCGATATGCGACATATATCTGGCTTCCATTTTAAATGTTTTAAATGTTTACGTCAGCAATTTCAACCTATTATTATTATCTTGCTACTCAAAAGTTGATGGCGTATAAAAGTAAAGTTCAGACACACATACACACATAAAGAAACTAAAAATGAGTCACGTGACCGTGTTTTGCAAGTCTCCAAAATGTTTGACGACTATTCTGTCTTTTCCTTCTTCTTCTTCTTGATTTTGTTTCAGATGCAAGTGAATTTTATTTTCTTTAAAAAACGTTTTTTGGGATAACATATGGCCTCTGTAAACACCATTTTCCTTCCCTCATTATAAATGCTTACATTATTTTTGCTAGTGACTGTCTACTTTTGACTTTTCTGATCTCGCTACTCATTCAATGTATTTCCATTACCATTTAACAAACTGTACACACACAAATGCAAAGAGAGATGGGAATAGAGATTAGATATTATTTTTCTTGCGCGCGTCTGTGTGTGCGATTCATTGCCTGTAAGGGAACTTGCATTTCATTCGATACTTCTTTACGTTGCTCCTGTGTCAAAGTTACTTAACCCAATAAATTCCTACACGCATATATATATATATATATATATATATATATATATATATATATATATATATATATAATGTGTTATAAATGTAGCGAAAGTGCTCTACTGTTTATCAGGAGCTGAATATGAAAAAATATAGTTTTAATGTATGCTATATTTATGGGATAAAGTGCTCTATCTCTGATATTGATCACTTTATCCCATAAATATAGCATACCTTAAAACTATATTTCTTTATGTGTGTGTGTGTGTGTGTGCGCGCGCGCGCGCGTGCATGCGTATGTAAATATTCAAATAAAAATATATCTGTAAAAAGACAATATAAATAAAAAATAAAGGAAATTTTTTTTACCGGCGCATTTCCTTTTCTGATGCCTTTTATCAAAAAAAAATATAAGGATTTTATTTTGCAACATGTATTTATAAACACAAGTAAAAAAAATATCGTTATGTTTTCAAAACTTTAAAATTTCACAACGCTCAAAAATATTCGTAGCTAACTGAGAAATTATCTTTATTCATATGTGTGTGTGTGTGTGTGTGTGAGAGAGAGAGAGAGAGGGGGGGGATGAAGAGAGAAATCAATCCCAAGTTAATCTACTTTTCCGTACCCTGTACTTCCGTACGTGGGAGATCAAAGTTTTCAACAGCTTCAACAGTCTTAATAAAATTTCCCCTTACTCTCTCTCCGCCGTCCCTGTTCTGTTATACAAGCTCATTAAGTAGGTTACTCGCTATTTCTCACCACCCCTTTTGCCTTCAATATGTGTTATGGGAACTTACCCATAATAATAATGGACTATTCCGGACATCATAAATACTGCGCCTCAAGAGGGAGCAGTCAGTCAGGTTCAGAGTCAGTCAGAACCAGAGACAGAGACAGAGTCAGACGATTACTGTAAGACATTGGAATAGTGATACTTGTCGAGACAACATAGTTCACTCTAACCAAATCTGATAGTCATTACTAATACTTCTACTTCTTTGTACATATTTCTGTTTGTAATATATCTGTGTTATTCCATACCTGTGTTCGAGTTATTCTTCATTGGTTCTGCCTTGGACCATCACCGTGGTACAAGGAACTTGGACCATAACAAGTGGCGACGAGGTAACCCAAAGGAAAATCGAACTCTCTACGCGGAGGACATACTTTTTGCTATACGTCGCACATAACAAGTGGCGACCTGGAAACCCTCAAAAGAAAAACGAACTCTCTACGCGGAGGACATACCTTTTTTGCTATCCGTCGCATATAACAATGGTCGACGAGTAAACTCTAAAAAAAACAAGTTCTACGTGGAGATTCTAAAAACAAACAAAAAAAAAAAAGTTCTATGCGAACACAAAAAAGGGGGAATTTTCTTTTTGGATATCAATTTTACTGGCAACAAAGGAATTTTTTTTTTTTTGCGTACACAGGTTTCAGAATATCAGGTTACACCAAAGTAAAATACGTACACAAAATTACGTCAACATGGAAGATTTTAAGTCAACCATTGTGGAACTTATCAAAATCCAATTTGAACAACAACAAAAGTACGAACAGAAACATCTTGAGTTACAAGAATTATTGCTACGTGTAATGTCAAATAAAGAGCAAAAATCCGAGAACGAAACAGTTCTCACAAGACGCTATTTGGAGTACTATCGAAGCTTTCACGTACGCACCTGACGAAGATAAAACTTTTGCAAATTACTTCCGAAGGTACGAAGATCTATATGAATTTGACTGCAAAGATTGGTCAGACGCACGTAAAGTACGTCTATTACTAAGAAAATTAGGCAAATGCAAATATACCAAATTCGTAGATTATATCCTTCCAAGAAAAACAAATGAGTTAACTTTCAAAGAAGCCATAAAACTATTAACAGAACTTTTCAGTCATAATACCTCACTATTCCACAAAAGATGGAAATGTCTGAACCTTACAAAAAAGGACAGCGAAGATTACATAACTTTCGCGTCTATTGTTAATAAATATTGTGATGACTTCAAATTATCTGAACTCAGCGCGGACAATTTCAAATGCTTAATTTACTTCCAAGGCCTGGTCTCAACCAAAGACGCGGAAATGAGACGCAGAATCCTTACTAAATTGGAGAGTGAACAAGATTTGACACTTCAAAAACTAGCCGAAGACTGCCAGAGATGCATCAGTGTGAAGAAAGACTCAAAAGACATAGAAGAAGCTGGCATAGCACACATACGTAAAGTACGAAGACAAACCAACTTTCCCTCCTCACAAACAAACCAAACCAATCCCCCCCCTCAAGAACAGGTAAAACAACATTTTCTAACTCTAAAAGTCAATATCAGAAAAAACTACCACCCAGTCCTTGCTATCGCTGTGGGACTTGGCATTGGTTTAAAAACTGTATATACCGTTTTAAAACTTGTCTAACATGCAAAAAATAGGACACAAAAGTTCTCATTGTTGGTCTAGAAGAGAAAGCAACAGCAGAATAAGAATCACGAGGACTGACCAAGCAGATGAGACTAACATAAGAAAATACGTACAAGTTGAAATGCAAAACAGAAAAGTTAGGCTACAGCTGGATTCTGGCTCAGACTTATCTATTATAAACCTACAAACATGGAGAAAACTGAACAAACCTGCCATGTTAAAAACGGATAAAATTGCTAGATCGGTTACGAGGAGAAAGATAAAATTCGAGGGTGAAGTAATTACAAACGTAACATTTAATGGAATAACGAAAAAACTAAAAATGTACGTGTTAAGAAATACAGAAAACCTATTCGGAACGGACTGGATGCAAAAAATTCGAACTGTGGGATCTACCAATAAGTACGCACTGCCAAAATGTAAAAAGCTTACCAACCGAGGCAGACAAATTAAAAGAGAAACTAAAAATGAGTTTCCCCGAAGTATTTTCAGCAGGTTTCGGAAGATGTAAGAAAATGGCAGCAATTATCGAAATAAAAGAAAACGTTCAACCTATCTTCAAGAAAAAAGGAGCGTACCGTTTGCGTCAATTGAAAAAATTCATCAAGAATTAGCTAGACTCGAAAACACTGGCATATTGACAAAAGTAGAATACAGTAAATGGGCCGCACCGACGTTCTACGTCAAAAAGAAATCAGGAGAAATTCGAGTTTGCGCTGATTTTTCTACAGGTTTGAACGCAGCAATAAAGGACTACCACTATCCTCTACCCAGTCCAGAAGAAGTATTCACTAAATTAAATGGCGGAAAATTTTTTTCAAAAATAGATTTAATTGAAGCGTACTTGCAAATTCCAGTCGATGAGGAAAGTTCAAAACTACTGCGCATAAACACACACAAAGGATTGTACAAATACCAAAGACTACCATTTGGGAGTAAGGTCGCGCCGGCTATATTCCAACAAAGAATGGATACGATGCTTGCCGGACTAGAGTACACGATTGCATACCTGGATGACGTATTCATTAATAGCGAAAGCGTTGAAAAACATTGGGAACATGTACAAGAGGTGTTTAAAAGAATACAAAGCTATGGATTCAAAGTAAAAGAAAACAAATGCGATTTTTTCATGAAGGAAATTAAATGTCTTGGCCATATCATAGATCAAGAAGGAAGACGACCAGACCCTGAAAGGTCAACAGCAATAAAAAAAAAAATATGCCAATTCCTAAGAACATAACAGAATTGCAAAAAAAAAATTACTCACAAATAGAGAAAGAAGCTCTGGGAATTATCTTCGCAGTCACAAGGTTTCATAGGTATATCTATGGCAGATTTTTTACTCTGCAGACGGATCACAAACCGTTACTAACAATTTTTGTTCGAAAAAAGTCTACCGGTTTACACTGCAAATAGGCTACTTAGATGGGGAACAATTCTTCTGAACCACAATTTCAGATTGGAATATTTACCAACGAAAAAGATCGGGCATGCGGATGATCTGTCGAGACTTATACCAACAAAGACAGAGCCATTGGAAGATACGGTAATCGCAGCCCTAAGAAATGAAGAAAATATCGGGACAGTACTATGTTGTACAGTTAGAGACCTCCAAGTCACACTACAAGACATAAAAAATGAAGCCAAAAACGACGAATTTATAAAAGAAACAAAAGCAAAAATAGCAGAAAAAATGAGCAAATATCGGACAGCTTTTCTCTATGCAATAATGTACTACTTTACAACGAAAGGGTTGTAATTCCCAAAACATTACAAAAGCAAATCCTAAAGGATTTCCACAGGGGACATCCTGGAAAAAATAGAATGAAGTCGCTAATGCGAAGATATGTATATTGGAAAAATATGGACCAGGATATTACTCAGATGGTGGAAATGTGCAAGGGTTGTAACTTAGCAGCCAAAGCACCGCCAATCATCCATAAGCTATGGCCAGAGACTGATCGTTCGTGGTCAAGAATACACGCAGATTATGCAGGACCAATTGATGGTTTTTACTATTTAATCATAGTGGATAGTTATAGTAAATGGCCGGAGGTTTTTCGTTGCAAAAATCCTACTGCGGAAACTACCATAAATTGCCTCCACGAGCTATTTGCTCGGTTTGGTGTAGTGGATTGCCTAGTCACAGATAATGGAACGCAATTCACATCAGCAGACTTCCAGGAGTTTTGCGAAATTTATCAAGACAAACATATAAAATCCCCGCCTTACCACCCAAGATCAAATGGGCAAGCGGAGAGATTTGTTGATACACTTAAAAGAGCGTTACGAAAAGCATACGATGTGCCTACGGAGAAAGCATTACAACTATTTCTTCAGGTATATCGAATTACGCCAAATAATGTTACACCATCAACATTATCACCCGCAGAAGTGATGTTTGCTAGAAAAATCAGATCAGCATTTGATAATTTGCTACCACGTAAAACGAAACAAGTAACACAGCCCTACGCACCAAAAAGAAAATTCCTCCCAGGAGAAAAGTTTTTTTTTTTAAGTATATAAAGATAATACACCTTACTGGGAGCAAGGGACAATTGAGAAAAGAATCGGCAATATGGTTTACATAGTACAGGGACAAAATTCTGACATAGAAGACACGTAAACCAAATAAGGAAGAGACCGTTACAGGATGCTAACGGTCCACCTCAAGAAGAGGTGATGGGCACGATTTTCGATACATTTGATATAAAAAGACCGCAAACAATGCCAGAACCAAGAAAATCGTCCAGAAAAAGAAAGTTCACAGAACCATTGGAAATAGGTCCAAAGAAAAAAAGATATTAAAAACCACTGCTACGCAAAAGCTTCGGAAGGGGGGTTTTATGGGAACTTACCCATAATAATAATGGACTATTCCGGACATCATAAATATTGCGCCTCAAGAGGGAGCAGTCAGTCAGGTTCAGAGTCAGTCAGAGTCAGAGACAGAGTCAGACGATTACTGTAAGACATTGGAATAGTGATACTTGTCGAGACAACATAGTTCACTCTAACCAAATCTGATAGTCATTACTAATACTTCTACTTCTTTGTACATATTTCTGTTTGTAATATATCTGTGTTATTCCATACCTGTGTTCGAGTTATTCTTCATTGGTTCTGCCTTGGACCATCACCGTGGTACAAGGAACTTGGACCATAACAATATGCCTCGTGAGTGTTAAATTATCCAAGCCCTTTTTCCTCATTCCGTTTCCCTGAATTTTCAACTATCTCTTTCTGATTTTAAGTAAAGGTGTCCTTTTTGTTCCTTCCTCGTTGCTCACATGTTTTGTCCACGGTATTCTCAGTATCCTTCTATAAAACCAGATCTCTGTTGCCACAGGTCTCCTCATTTACTGTCATATAGGAGCGTTTATATTACATAACATTTAAGCACTCTTTCTTTTCTAACGAAATGTCCCTGTTTCTTCGTATTTGTTTGTTTTTTTTCTAGCTTTTTCAAGCTGTCTTTTACAATTCCAATACGTCACATTTTCCGTTGCCTGTTAACTTTGTTCCCAGGTAGTTACATTTGTGTATTTTCTTGATTTTTATACTTGTTCGAATTCGTAGTTTGTATCTTAAGCTGTCCTATCTTATCTAGAATTTACTGCGGTTTTCTTTCTGTGTCTTCCCTCACCAAAAAATATACTCTCTGTCTAATGATCGAAGGGCGAAATATATCGGAAGACAACCAACCACACGCTACATGCAAAAAATAAATTAGAAAAATATTAAATCTACAAATCACGATGAATGACTTGACCACTGCCTTAAGTTAAAGCCGACCGATAACTACTACCCTAAAAAGTACTATATATTTCTCTCTCTCTATATATATATATATATGTGTGTGTGTGTGTGTGTGTGTGTGTTATACTCACGTACTCATATATAAGAACTTCCTATTGGTGTTCATATGTATATATTTTGCTTGTTTGTAAGTTTATTTCTGTGCTGTTAGTTTAATTTTAATAAGACAGACAAATTCACTTACAATACAAAAACGCACAAGTTAAAACCTAATGTTGTGGCCTAGATTTTATTTTTCCTACTGTAATTAAATAACAATGTTATTGTCGTTCACATAATGTTTTCATTCCGCTCTCTCTCTCTCCTTCCATTTTATATATATATATATATATATATATATATATATATAGAGAGAGAGAGAGAGAGAGAGAGATAGATAGATAGAGTTCTCAATTAAAATAAACATTGTTAAGATGTGGGTGGAACATATAGGTTCTTTGTTACGTTTCTGCCGGTAAGATAAAATATAAACCTATTGTTAATTAAATCTATTAAAACTGTGACAACAACCAAATATGAAGCTTATAATCACAATTTCTGGTCTCGCTGCAAGTTTTCAAATAAAATATTTTTAAAAAAAGCTTTTGTTTCCAATTGTACATCTCTGACAATGGTTTAACCAATATAAGCGGCTTAGATTCCAACTTTCCAGAAGCTAAACTCCATCTTAGGGAGGTCAAACCAAGCCACATATTCATATCTAAAATTTGTGCCAGTTTCCAGTACAGGAATTTGCAATCGCTAGATACTCACTCCTTATAATAAAAAAGGACCTATAAATCGTCATGGCCATAGATACAGAATCTATATAAATGACGAGTTCCCATGTTGCATTGAACCCCAAAACGAAGACTCGGAGTGGAACTCATATACGATCCATCACTAAAGATGTTGGTAAAATGATCGGTTCCTTGTAAGGCTCCTGAAAGTACCTGACTCCTCCTGCCAAGCTCTATTTTTACAAGAGTCAGATCAAACCAAAGATGGAGTATTGCTGCCTCGTCTGAGCTGGAGCTGGCCAAGTCATTACTTTACTGTCTTGACAAAGCTTTAAAAAACGTCTACGCGGCCTTGTGGCTGATGAATTATTTCCCACTCTACAATCTCTTTCCTCTTTTGCTCTATCGCTATTTTAATGGAAAAGTTCTGACGAGCTACATTCCTTAGTTCCACTAATTCAGACCATTAGAACTAAGACCCGCCATACCACGTACATAGGCTCGAATCATTCGCATTCCCTTCGTATCATCCTTGTAATCTACCCTCTTTATCTCCCACTCTTATAACAATATAACAACCTCATTCATTAACCCCCTGACTTGAATGGCTCTCGAGCCTTTTATTGAATGAACAATTGTAAAATGTTTTCTCTTATGATCGAATCTAAAGGAATCTCTATATCTGGAAAGTAAATTAAAAATACTGATTTCCAATAAATATACGCACAGATTTTCGCTTCGAAAAATGACAAACACTTATAAATCCTAATTGGACAGGATTAATGAATCTTAGGTGATGCCTTTCGATCTTTATGGTCTCTTAGTGATGCTTTTTATTCAAATGTCTATTTAACGCTAACGACAATTTATAAAATAATCTCAAACACATGGTTATATGACGTTGAGATGGGGTTTTTTGGGTTTTTTTCGTAAATATTTACGGGTTTTTTTATGCACCACGAAATAATAACTTAAGAAGATATTGTAAAACTCGTTCATATATTGTTGCAATTTTGTCGACATATAAAACTAAAAGGAAAAATGGATATGAAATATGACAGGCTTGGAATCATTCACTGTTGAAATCCTCATTTACACATCATTCATTCTTTTATAAAACATCTAATCAGATAAACATGTTCTACATAATTGCAAGATGCTGTAAGCTTGTGTGTGCGGCTCGAAATTGGAAATAGAAGAGCCGAGTTCCAATTCCTGCCGGATTCGTTATATTCACGTACGCTCACATACCATTGCCTTGAGAAAGGTATAAATCCACCTCTTCTCGCACCCAGATATGGGTTAATTAGTAGAACTTATACCAGTAAATCATTATTATCTCCATAAAAATTCTTACAATCTAAAGATATTTTCTCGCTTTAATACAACCTTCAAAATTTACATCTACAGTTCTGGGTAATAACTAATATTTTTCTAGTAAAATATAGTTACAAAAATCAGCTTTTAAAATTGTACAGACAGCAATAGAAATTTACGTCCGCGTCAACTTTTTATTATATTCTTTTTATTTTTTTATTTTTTCCAGAAGTAGAAAATTCTCAACTTTAATATTTTGACATTTCTTGATTGGACTGAATCTATTTGACATGCGTTTCTTAACATTAACGAACTTGAGAGGTAGGTAGGTAACAGGAGTTACAATATTTAATCAGGTGTTCGGCATCAACTTCACACACTGATGCAGTAAGCGTACCGCCCATCTACCTATGATATATATTGAGATATGATTCAAAATCATCTGGCCAAATTTTAAATATTGTTTTTATAGCCGATTTGCCATTAGTCAGTGGCGTCTTCTTGAAAATACATATGTAGGTTCTTTGTATACAGTTTATTTTAGTTTCGTTCTATTTTCATTGACACCGTTTCAATGACACTCATCATTCATGTCTCTGGTGGATACTGTAGTCGTAATGTCATGGGTAAGTATTCGCCTTTAAAAAGACTTGAGTTGTGATTACGAATCTAGTTTTATGGCCCGTCATCTTCAATATAATAGTCACATCAAATAAAGTCTTTGAAATAGAACCAATCTCTTACCTGTCGATAGTCCGTTTGCTTATAGTCGATTTTCCAGTCGACATTCAAAAGTTCTGCATTATTTTAGTCAAATGTACAAATATACAACTCTCTTGTCCAATATGTTGTTGAATTTTATTTTTCATAAGAGTTCGTTACAGTTTAAAAATTCTTGAAAGGTTTTGTTTGGGGGGGAGAAGAAGTTATTTTTGTTGGAATCCTTTGGAAGTCAGACTAAGGTTAACAATTATTTCTCAGTTGAAAAGAACACAGCTCTATTGTAACAATTTGCGGGAAGTGCTTTATGTTTTCTGTCGTAGAATGATGGTAAAGATTAGTCACAAGGGATAATGAGTTCGGTCCTCACTGAATACTCGATTATTGTGGCACAAAAACATTTTCCCAAATCTTTTTATAAAACTGAAATTTACATTAAAAAAAAAAACAAAAAAAAACTATGGTGCTTTTTCTTTAGGCTCCACCAAAAGCTCACATCCATAACATTTCCTTTAGTGCGCCTTTTAACGCAGGACAACAAATTTCTGACGTTACAAAAATGGATTACCATCGAAAACGGGATTTCAGATTACTTTAGGAAAAGACACGGATTCAATGACAAAAAAAGATTACACCTTTTCAAAATGAAAAAAAAGGAAAAAAACTTTGAAGAAGTAAAATATTGCACAAGGCAGAAAATACAAAGCGCGCCCACCTAATTTCTTCAGATGAATACGAATCACGAATGTGTCTCGTGTTTTCTACAGGTTGTTGTCGCGAGGTTTTTATGTAGTCCTTTACTAGAAAGATAAACTTGAATGTTCATTTCGTTCAAATTCTTCTTAGGAAGACGCAGAAATGAATTTTATGTCCTGGGGATTGAATCTGCCTATAGCTGTCGGTTCTTCTTTCTTTCCTCGTGTTGATTTATGACCCCTTCGGCTGAACTAATCCTCCGTCCTTGAAATGTGGGCATTAATTCTTCTTCCTTGATGATTAATTGCTTTCTAATGAACAAAGGAGAGTCACACCGGATCCATCCAGAGCTTGAAAGCATGTCTCTCATTGGTCAGTAAATATGAAAACTTATTTTTCCAGAAATTCAAAAAATGAATCCTCAACAATTCACAAATAATTTTAGCGGTTAAAGAACCGCTAATTCTAAAATAGATTTTTACAACTGCAACAGTTTATTTTTACAACCCGTCTGGCT
The DNA here is from genome assembly GCA_964036315.1 of Acanthosepion esculentum. NCBI lineage: Eukaryota > Metazoa > Mollusca > Cephalopoda > Sepiida > Sepiidae > Acanthosepion > Acanthosepion esculentum. The sequence continues at coordinate 55,732,774 of OZ038510.1, forward strand.
TTAAAAATACACCTTTCTCAAGGTTCGTGTTAAAAAAACAACATAGACGATAAAATATTTATTTAGAACACTATTTTATTAAGTACAGTGTAACCCGGATATAAGATAGTTGTCGGGACCGGCGAAGAAGTCTCGTATATCCGGGTTTCTATTATATCCGGGTTTGGTCTATTATATATACATTAACACAGGCTCTAATTTGGGACCAGATAAAATATCTCTTATATCCGAGTTTCTCTTATATCCGGGTCTCTTATATCCGGGTTACACTGTATTTACTATTTTATTAAGTATTTACTATACTATTTTATTAAGTAATAAAATATAAGTTTTTATATATCAGACTAAATTTGTATTAGTTCGGTGTCAAATTTTAACAATAATTTCAGCTTGGAAAAATCAAAACACTTTATTCACTTTAGCCTTGCTGCTGAATGGCAAATTCTTATATTTTCAGTTAGTTTTCAGATTAGTTAACTTCTCAGATTTTTGCAGCGTTTCTTGAGACTAATGCTGTCAAAAGTTTGAAATAAAAATGATAATTGATTGGACACAGCATTTTGGAGCTTTTTTCGTTAATCCCCAGAGAAAAAAAATATTCATGAAAAATATTCATGACCATGGCGGACTGGGTCGAAAATTTCTACCGGGAAAACTTGTAAAAGGACCCACTTAATCCTAAAACATAGTCAAAGGAATCAAATAAAAGTAAAGGTTTTAGGCAAATAAAATGTTATATCTATTCAATATTGTTTTATTTATTTATGCTAATACATGCATAATACAAACACTAGAAAATTTTAATAATTTTATAATAAAAATGAAAATCACCTTGGGGTCCACCGGTATCCCGGTGGGCCAGTCCGCTACTTCTCATGATAAATTTCTTTCGTTATCGCCCCGACATCGACGGTTTTTTTTTGTGGTGTGAGTCTAACGAAAAAAAGACACCTCATTATCGGTATTTTTCAGCAAGAATAACAAATTCAAATTATTTTTTATTCTTTTTAGGCTCCTGTATTTTAAAATCACGGCTTGTTAGCTTTAAATACAGATTAATAAAAATAATTTTAAAAAAATATTGACAAAACATCTTTTTTTTTCTAACTTAGATTTTTTTTTTAGATCAATTTAAAAAGATTTAATTAAAAAGTCACATTTTCTTTTATCATTATAGTCTAAATAAAGATAAATGTCAACTTTTGATAATGAGTTTTCTTTATTTTTCTTTTATTTAATTTTTTTCTCGTTGAGGATTAAATTCGGAAAGTGCTGTTATATTGTGGGTAATTAAAGAAAACGTTGAAAGATGAACAACGTGTAAAAGGAAAGGGTTAAATGCACGTTGATCAGTTACAGGATTTCAACCAACGAAAGCGAAATCTAAAGCACCAGAACATTTAAAGGGTTGACCCTGGTGCTGCTTAAGTCGAAAGGCGCCATTCAGAGGTCAAGAAAAAGCGATAAAAGCCAAAAGAAAGATGGCGTCTGGCTGCCTCGTTGTATTGTTGTCGCGTGGCGTCGTCTGCTTTGATGTAACGGTTGGCGACCATCAATAAACTGTGCCAGGGACAAATAGGCGAGACAGGAACTAATTAAGTTGAATTGAGTCGTAGTTGTTTTGTGATATCAATTTTTGACATGAAAATGACACCGATTGACTTCTCATTATTTTTGAAGAGGAAGAATAGCGACAAGAGAAAATTTACGAGATGAAGAAAAGAAGGAGGGATAAAGAAAAACAAAAGAAAGGGGAAATTAACAGAAAGGGACGGAGATGAGAAAAAAGTAGGGAAATAACCCTAACAAAAAATTAAAAAGAAATTATACCTCTCCGTTTTTAAGCAATATGTATATTTTTCTCGGAATTTTTTTTTAATTCATCGTTTTGCGATTATTCGTCCTAACCATTACTATTTGGAGATTGGAAATTCTTTTCATCACCAAATACATTTGATTGTTACTTCAAAGCCGCATATTTTTCAATACCTAAGGTTTAAAATGAATTTAAAAAAATGAAAAAGCATTCTTGAAGCTGTTATGGTCCAGAATGATGATCATATTCCATCATTCTAAAAATAACCTTGCCACCATTGATAATAAAAAAAAAAGATAAGGATATTTCATCATCCTAACCATCATTAAAAAACGTCCCTTCCGCCACAAGAGGGTCAGTAGAGTAGAGAACAGTAGAGTAGATTAGGGTACCTGTAGCAGTTGTCAGTGATAAGTAGCAATAGCAGTAGAGAAACACATGTATAGCCAGCGCTCCGTGAAGATCGAAAACAGACGATTTCAAACGCCATCCTCACAAACGAAATTCTCAGAACCGAACCAATTAAGCAATGACTTAAAAATAAAGATATACTGAGAAGAGGTTTACACGCATCATACCAATATTCTGTAATTCACGTCACAAATGGAAAATACAAATTCTTGTTATTTATGTCAACATGTATCACAAGTTTAAAATAATAAAATAAAATATACATTTGTGACACGTTATTTGAGGAAAATTAGCAAATTAAAAATTAACTTAATCTAATTTGAAACAAATATTACTTACTTATAACATAAATAACAGTATACAAGCAATTCTTAACCACGGGGTCTTGTTTTTCTGACGTGTTGAATGTTTTATTGACAGCCTAAGGTGTTGACAGCTAAATATGGTTGATCAGAAATTGACTTAAATTTACGAAATCTAAGTGAACGCTTTGCTTTTGGTTTTTAACTACCTAGTAACTTTTAAAAATTAACATAATATTTTCAGCAATTATCTAATATTTTATTGAAATTTAGTTAATTTAGCTTTATAGCCATACGTTTTTATCAAAATTACTTCCACAAAAAAGAATAAACTTACAAAAAAGTAAAAACAAAAAATTACGAACAAAAAAAACATTTTTTATGAAATATGAGTTAAAGTAAAACTAATTTGAAAGGAAATTTCAAAATGACACGCAAATTAAAAAAACAAGAAATTCATATAAAAATTTAAGAAGAAAAATTTAATTTAAATTAAAGTAAAAATTATTTTTTAGTAGAATTATATTGAGTTTCGTCTCCAGATTCTTTCTTCAGTGAAACTAAAAAAAAAAAAAACTAATTGAAGTATGACCCAGACTAAAATAAATGCATAAAATACAAATATTTAGTGAAATAGGAAATAAAAAAGTAAAAATGACTTTAAATTTTAAAGTTTAAAATTTTGAAGGGATGATTTGCAAAGCCTGTTGAGACGGAAACACAACGAAACACAGAAATGAAAACGAAAGAATTAAAAATTAAAACACGTGATTGACTCCCATACTTTCGAAAATGGGAATGATTCTACACTAAAAAAAATATGATTAATGTGATTAAGTGTTCTCGGTATTCTCTTTTGTTATGATCTATGTCAAGATCCGCAACCTCCCCATTTTTTGTCCCTCTTTTTCATCTTGGCTGGGTCAGCCTTTGATTTTTCCAATTCCGTCATTTATTTTTACTCTCTTCATTCCATTAGTGAGTGTACTTCTTGATTCTGCCTGTCGGAAGAATACAGCGGCCTCCCTTAACATTTTGAGGGGTGGACGAGACATACTAACATTTGTTTCGATTTTGATTTTATTTTGTCTGTTTTCGAGTTTTATCCCCTCGCCATCATTTCATCAATCATGCAATTTTCATATATTTATTGGACTTTCATCAAATATTTATCTCATTGGGGTGGTGTAGCCCCCCCCCCCCCGAATATGTGATATTTTGATGTCTGCAGGATTGAGAGCGGGTGGATTCTTGTGGTGAATGAGTAAATTGTATTGGATGAATAGATCGTGCATGTGATTAACTAAGACTAGTGTTGCGGATGTGGAAGTGTTAGAAAAGGTATCAGAAGGTTTGATTGGTCAGAAGGCTTAAAATTGTGTGTTCAATAATCTTCCATCCACAACAATTAAGACAAGACAAAAATAATGATTTAAAACATAACAATTGAATTTATTAGTGTTTCATGTACATGCATATAAACTGAAAGGTTTGACAGAGTTATGTCTCTTAGATTAGGAAATATTTGTACCTGAGCTCATAAAGGTAGAATTAATCATTAAACTGCAGTTTATAAGAATGAGTATGTTGCATGTTAGAGATTGTCTATTGGACAAGTTGGTAAGAGTTCAGAATTGTACTTGCCTGATTGTTGTAAAGTTCTTTTACGTTTGACTGCATTAGTTAAGACGGGAGTTTTTTAAGGGTCAACATTTTGGCAGCGGAGATGAGACGCGAGAGTGACGAAGAGGGCGAGAATTACTCGTGTTTTGGTTTTTATAGTATGTTGTATCACGTGACAGGATCAACTTTAGTTGGCGCGAAAACAGACTTGCCGCGTGCAGGCGATTTGATTGGTCGGAATTGACCAATCAGCGAGCTAGATTGGAGATTAACCGATGAATGCTCGTTGCAATAATTTCTATGTATGATGGTGGTGATAATCACAAAAGGAAGAATACATTTCCCAGCGGCAGACGTGGAAGATTCCACACTAGGATAACTAGTCGATACGTCCAGTCCAAACAAAATAGGGTGTTACAAGCTACTCGAGAGCAATTTGTATTTACTCAATCTCCCACGAGGTCAGGTTGTGACACAAGGTCGGTTTAATGTGGGGAGCCCGAGCCTCCGCAACCATCGGTTGCGCTGGCCTCGGTGTGAGCACCGATCTCTCTCTCTCTCTCTCTCTCTCTCTCTCTCTCTCTCTAGTGCAATGGGAGGGCGCGGCCTCGAGCAGCTGTTCCCTAGGTCTGGTACTGGCGTTGCGTAGTTACTGGTCAAATCCAATGTCCGGTGCTGGTGTTGAGTAGTTGCTGTTTGAGTCCAATATTGAACCTTCCGTAGTATTATAACCGAAGTGTACAGAGTAGTCTGGACGATATGTATGCAGCGGTCTCCTAAACCAGGTGAGTTAGTATGACGGGAAAGTTGGGACCTAGTGTAGCCAGTAGTTCAGGGCTGTTACAAGCAGGTCTATTAACGCCGACCAACCAAGTCAGTTAGGTCGAGATATTGATAGCGGAAGTAGGGACCATAGTGTAGCCGGTAGTTCTGGCTGTTGCAAGCAGGTCCATTAACCCAGATCAACTAAGTGAGTTAGATTGAAGTAAGGGAGAAAGTAATGAACGGCAGGAATGCTGGAAGTCGGAGTCTGTGGTTGCCTGAAGTAAGGGTTCGTGGTAGCCGGAAGTAGAGGTCCGAGGTAGCCGGAAGTAGTAAAGGCCAAGAGTGCTGGAAGTAAGTGTAGATCGGAAAGCCCAACTAGCATCCAGTTGGCAGGCAAAAATAAATAGAAATGTAACTCAATATATTACCCGTCCAAGCGCCCTGGCCACAATGACCAGGAGCCTGCGTTCTCCCTCTCGTTGTCCTTTTCTCTCAGGGTTCGGCGAGAAGTCGCCGGATTATATGGAAAGGGAGTGTAAACATTAATTGGAAAGGGAGTGTAAACATTAACTTGTTCAGCAAAGTATTAAAAATCCCAAGAAAAATAAACCAGAGGTGCTACGAAATATAAAAAGTATGAAATATCCCCAAAGTGTATTACGACTAGGTTCGTAACACAGAAAGTACTACAAACATTAGGCTTACTATGAAAGTAAATGAAGTTAAATTGAAGGGTGTGTCCGGGGCAATGAAGAAAAGGTCAAGGTCATGACGTTTGCCTTGGAGTAGCGAAGGGTAATGATATGACCTTCTCATTTACAAAGTAAGTCAAATGCAGCATCCAAATTAGTTTTCCTGTCATTTATGAACTAATAGAATGACTTCTATGAATTAACAATATTCATCCCTGCTATAGAAATGTTAGTATTACTGTTTGAAAATTGTTCGATATTTTAACATCTTTATATATATATATATATATATATATATATATATATATATATATATATATATATATATATATATATATATATATATATATCGTCTGATTTCATTTTAGTGGGGTTTTATACCATCAGATTGGAGCCTCTTTTTTTCAACATATCAAATTTTCATTTTTTTTATATGTATATAAACCGTTTGGCTTCATTTGGGATGTTCATTTTCAAAGAAAACGTGTTAGCAACATTCTAATTTTCTTAATTAGTTTTTCATACAATTTTGTTTTACTAAAAATAACTTTTATATTATTTTTTTCACATTCCAACATTTATAAGAAAATAAAAGCATAAATGAAAAAGAAATCTGCATTTATTATAGATATATATAAATATTTATAAATGTAAAAGTCAATAGGAAAACTCTAATATTAGCCGACGTGTTTCGTCCAATGTGGACTTTTTCAAGGCAAAAACGAAATGAATTTATTAAAACAAAGTTAACTGTTAATAACAAAACAAAATGTCCTTAGCAACTGGAAGAATTTAGAAAATGTTATTATATTCATAAATATAAATATATTTCGTTTTTTCCTTGAAAAAGTCCACATTGAACAAAACGCGTCGGCTAATACAGTTTTCCTATTGTCTTTTACATTTATAAATATTGTCTTTTTCTACAGGTTAACTCTGAGAAATTTTTCATATATAAATACTATCCCTGTCTGTACACAGTGTGAATATCATTAAGAAATATAACAAATAAATTTTGGGCATAATTTTCCAACAAATAAAATCTAGATGAGATTGAAATATTTGGTACACCTCTCATATTTTTAAGACGGAGTTTAGCCTCCAGCCACAATCGTTCGATACTCTTAGTATTGGCTCCTTCTTGAGGATTAACAATTGACAGTTTTCTTCGTGGTTGACGATATTATGTATGTAATATCGATTAAGATTCGAATATGCCAGCCATTCGTCTGAATGATGACAGAGCCTGCTTGATGATTTGTATCTTAATTTCGTTTTCGTTATTATTTTTAGAGTGAAGATCACACACTTCTGTAGAATTGTGCATATACGTCAGATTCTTAAATGTAGATCACACGCTGAAGTGGCACCAAATATATTTTTAAATTTTGGCACCTTATAAATTTGAAACTTAGGAAAATATGATACTGAAAGTTGGTATTCCTACATTTTTCTATGCAAATAAACTATTTGTGGCTTCATTTTACTATCGCACCAAATAGTTTGGATGCTATGGTTCCTTTCAAATGTTTTTTGGATGGTCTAAAAAAAATTTAATTGAACAAAGAAACTAAACCAAGCACATTAAAATAAGGATTCCACTAGATTATTTTAATTTTAAATGCATCAAATCAAAATAGTGTTATTGTTAAGCAATTTTGTTGATACTCAAAATTTAAAACCTTATCCCACAGGTCTCTCCAACTAGTCACCTGTGGTCGTTGATTTGAGATAGAATCACCCTTATGCATTTTTATGATAATGTGGAAGAGCTAGAAACTTGATTTTTTTTGGGGAGGGGGGGTTCAAGTATATAACGTAGGATGAATTTAATAATAAACCAAACTTTGCAGATCCATAACAAAGATTTTTTAGCAATGTTTTCATTTATTACTCTTACCAAGAAAAAACTTCATAGACAAATTTAAACCAGCACTAAACAAATCATAATCCCACACACATAAACGCACACCATATACACATAGTGGCAAAACACACTAGTTGGACCACAGACACACAAACATGCCATACAAAATACATATAGTTACTGTATAGATTTCTTTATAATAGTCTAATATATATATATGGAGAACGAATATGTATACACATACTGGCAAAAACAAACACACTAGAGGGACAACACGCACCCCCAACACACACACACACACACACACACACACACATATATATATATATACTATTTCATTGTAATAAAACAATATATATGTATGAAGAAGGAATATATATACACATACTATCAAAAACACACACACAGTACACAAGGATGGAAGATCTGAAAAGATACACGAGGACATAAAAAATAAGAACAAAGACCTCATCCCTTCCCCTTTCTATAACCAACCCTAAGTGTTTTCTTACTCCTTAAGCAAAGGAACATTCTTCCGCCAGTCAAAGATGAGTTTGGATTACTACTACACACAAAAGACTATGGTTAAAAGATTCAACATAAGAAAAAATTAATTCCTTTAAATAATATGTAGAAATAACCATTCTTCGCCTAATGAAGGTCACAAGACCCGAAACACAAGTAGCAAAAAATATAGAAAATAGAGTAATATATTTTTAAAAATCCACATTATAACAAAAAACATTTTCGGCTTCTCTTTTTAATATATACAATTTTCTCTCGTTGGAACAACTATAAACTCTCCCTTATACACACACACACACACACACACACACACACACACACATATATATATATATATATATATATATATATATATATATAATATGGTTAATATTATACTATAAATCCATGTATACGTTTAATTAATTTATTTTGAAATGGTTAATATTTTCTACCAAATTTTGTTCGGACACTCATGGTTAATATAAATTAGCTATTAACTATTGATTCCCTTCAACATCTTACGTACGATGAATCTCCATGATGTTGGCCAGCAGATAAGTCGAATGACTTTTCTTGTCCTGGATAAATTTTTTTTTTAAAAGTTTAACTTATGGTATTATTTTATTTTATAACTAAATGTGGAATATATTTTTACTCTTTTTTAGAACTTTCAAAATTTTGGTTAATTTTTTTTTTCTTGTGTCAGAAGGGGGGACCATAAATTAATATAGAAATTTTAGCGTCTTTTTACAGTGAAAAACACATTATTTTGGAAATTCTTACAAAATTCAAATAATTGTCAGATTTTAATGAAACATTCAGGACTTATTCACAAATGAATGAAATTATTTTAAAAAACGCTTATTCTTTTTAGAAAAGTTTGGTAAAAATATCTTTTTTCTTACATCTGTTACCTACCCACTTATTTGATTTTATGAAATTTCGAAAAATTCATTTTTGTAGGGCTTAATGTTTATATTAGTTATAAGCATAAGTCCTTGGATAATTTGAATCAATTTTGTTTTGTAAAACATTACAGAAAATCTGCTCTGAATCGTAAAATTAAGACATTAAATAGAAAAGCTATTAATTGTTTTTATGAATAAGATATATTATGGACAAAAAAGACAACACGTCTTAAGCAAAAAATTTTCAATGAATTATGAATTTTTAGAAGAATTGTTTCATATTTTTAAAATTTTAATTCGAGTAATTTATAAAGTTTTAAATCTTTTAAAATTCTGTATTAATTTGTAGCGGTTAGGTGATATTGTTAGTAAGTAAAAACTATATTTACTAATCATAAATGGAAACGCTTACTACAATTCAGTGACACCCACCACCAGTATTTTAAAATAATTTTTCAATTTTTTTTTGTATAAACGTGCCTATTTTGTATATACGAACGTCCATATACAATTTTATCAGAAAATAAGAGCGGTAACTATAATAAATTTTAAGCCAAAATAACTAAAATTCAATAAAACATCATATTATTTAGAATATTTTCCTAAATTTTTAAGATTACTGAGTAGTTAAAAAAATTATATAAAAATGGCACTCTCGTTATATTCAAGTAATTTTTACAGATAAGTCCTCTGTAGAAAAAGTTTCTAGACATAAATCTATCGAGATAGTTGTTAACTTCATAAAAACACCCATCACCGTGTTAAAAATACTTTTCTTCAATATTTTAAACTAAAAGTAATATGTTTCAAATCGTCTAATTAAACCTTAAATCAGCTAATATTCCTCAAATATAGTTTCAGAAAAGTATATTTTATTTTTTAAGGATTTTTTAATAAATGTTGAGAGAATTGTAAATATGACTAAAATCAGCCATTTTTAGCAAATTAAAAAATATTTTTTATTAAATTCGTCTTGGAATACAGCAAAGTATTTTACTTATTGGAAATATTCATTTTAAGCTATTAGCTTGAAATTAAAACTAAAGAAAATCAAGAAAGATTTTTCATTTAAAAAAAATCATTTTAAATCTTAGGTATCGCTTTTCTTTGGAGGTACCTACTTAATCACAATTAACAGGTTACTTTTATTTTCTGAATATTTTGTACTTTCAACTGGGCAAATTGAAAAAGAAAATACTTCAATTGAAGAATTGTACAAAAACAAAAATGAAAAAATAATAAAAAGCGACACAATATGATTTTTGAGAGATTACACTAATTACAAATAAGAAGTGTTTTTTAATATAATTTTCATAAAGCAATCTCATTTTTTGTTGTATATAAATTAATAAGATACTTAAACCAGGTTCTTACAATTTAAAATTCAAGTGACTAAACCACATCCATTATTATCATTGTCGTTATTGGTGTTGTTTCTAAATACGGCACACGGTGAGAATTGAACTTACTAAAATCTACAAGATTACCTTCTTACTAATACTACTCATTGGGTTTTCACGATGGTGAATGCCTTCATTGGAGACCAAATGACATCAGACCTCAATTCTCTTTAGTAGTCTTGTTGATTTTAGTAATGCTGTATGTTTTCAAATCTTGCAATCTTTTTTGCAAGACTTTCAATATTTTTCTTATATTGATTCATTTTGGCACATATAGCATTGCATGATTAAATCCCTGTCATTTGCAGAGTTCTCAGTGTATCAAACTTCTCACCCACTCATTTCTACATTTCTTCCCAATTGCTGGTTTCAATTATTATTCTATTTTAGCCTCCGTAGAATTTCTTATAGAATTGTCCTAGGCTACTATTTTTGCAGTTTTGTCCATCTGTTCTGCAATTCCTTTTGTTTACTGAAAGATACGTACAGCAATTGATTTTTTTTCCATTTTCACATTTCAGTATTCTGCGATACACCATTTGTCCTTCTATCATTTCTACCGCAACTTTTTTTTATCATAATACATTCCACAAATGTCTTGAATCGTCCTTTGATAAAAAATTAAAAAATGTTGACACAATGCTCAATACTACCAACTCCTCTTCACCAGTCTTTTCTTCTCAGCTACAGTGAATCGACGTTATCCTCAAGCCTTCATGCATGACTATGCATAAAGCCTTGATGATTAATTTCCTCATTCTTTAAAATAAATTCTTTTTAGATCTTTTGTCTAGTTTAGGAAGCACCATGAATATCTTCCTAATAATATTGTCCATTATTATTGTTTATGCATGTCAGCACAAAAAGCGTTTGTTGAGGTTATGTGTAAAAACACGACCCTCTGCACCTTTCCACTACTAAAGACATTTCCAACCAATTAGGGATTCGGGAATTTTTTTTATAAGGCTTGCCTCTGAGCCTGATTGTGGCGACACTATGTCTTCTGGCTTAGGATAATACAAAAAGAAATGTACTGGAGAAAAAGGCTTAAGAAGAGGATTCCTCAAGATTATTTTCAACCAATCAAGACGGGATTTGAAACTGAAGGCAATTTTGAAAAGTAGCTTAGTGAAGTGGTCAACCACCTTAAATCACTATTCATCACAATATTGTTTGTGTGTGAGTTGTCAGGAGAGATGGGGTCAACAGAGCAATTAACCTTTGAACAGAGATTATAAAAGAGGATGCTGGATTCTGAGATAATCATTGACCAACAAAAACAGATAATCATGAATTTGGTAATCTGAAACAAACATGCAACTGAATAAAGTTTTCCTCAATAATATGTCTATTCAATCTCTTCAATTATAATTCTACAAGGTTATAATAACTTTCCAGTGTTTACTACAAATGATATTCACTCGGCAACTACTTTCATTCAACAAACGTACACTCCCTCTTCTGTGTTGATTTATTAACCCTTAATTTCACACTGAGTAAGAGTCCTTTTTATTATTTATTTAAAGTGATGTTAATTTTTTTTTATGGGAAAATCTTCATAGAAGATTAAGGGACAATATCCTGTGTAGTCATGATTTGCTTCACTAATAAATGTTTAAAATAATAACAGAGGCATACAACAACTCCATAAGTCTAATTCATCATAATTTAATCAAATCACATTTTAGTAATTTGCAAATACAGTTTTGGGTTGAATAAGGACGTTAATAAAAACTTGACAATCAAATTTTTAATTTGATTGTCAAATAAATTACACATTCCATGTATTTTTCACCAAGTTGTAGCAGGGCTTTAGTTGTTCAGCTTATCTGAAGCAAATCAATCAAGTCTAACAACAAGCTTTGTTTGAGTGGTACAAACACACGTGTCTAGACAGAAATGGCATCATTATTCATTTGATCACACAAATCATGTCATTCAAAAAATTAAAACAAGTCTTGTTACAATGTTTTCTGACTGTAGGTTTTTATTTATTCTTAGTCAATATTTACAAGAAAAGGGGGAAAACTTGAAAAGATCACTGTAAAAATATCAACAACAAATAAACATTTTTTAAAAATCTGATAACATTAGAAAATAATGCGGACACAAAAGAGAAAACAGTTTATGAAAAAAAAAACAAGAAAAAAAACGGATCAGTTTTATTTGGCAAATTGATTGTACCCTTCTCCTTTCCTTGATTGATTAAAAGGAAGAATCAATTCAGACCAAAATCTCCAGGCAAACATAATTAAGATCATTAATTTAATAACAAAATGCTTCCAAAAATAAATATTGTATAAAATAGTAGTAGTAGTAGTATAATAGTTTCTTCATAAATATGCCAGGATGATTTTTTCATCATTCATAATTGATATTATTTCAATGATGCCATATTTAAAAAAAAAAATACCTTAACCAAAAATGTTTTGTGTAAGTGAAGATTTGGATTTAGGAAAATAACACATGATAAATTGTAAATGAGTAACATGTCAGTTTTTATTGTTTACAAAAAGAATGGGAATTAATTTCAAAACTTAATCTAATTCCTTTTCCCAACATTTGAATACACTGTGCAACTACTAGGTAATGGTTGAGGACACTTTATATTACATATGATAAATTCAGAGTACAATTGTAATTTCCTGCAATATATATATATATATATATATATATATATATATATATATATATATATATATATATATATGAATGAAGACAAGCTGAAAGGTTCTTAGCCAAGTCTACTTCCCAAAATCTAAATGACCAAACAGAAAAGAGTCAAAAGATTTTCTACATTGTCTCATGTAGAGAGAGTGCATGATTTGCATCTATTTTGAGAGAAATAAAATGTTCATTAAATGAATTAAGATATTTATAAATTGTTGACAAAAACCTTCTTAGAAATATTGATTACTTCAGTTCAAATCTTCACTCTGGGCTGTAAACAAACAGCTTTGGAAGTGGGAGATATAAAACAAAGCCATCATTTGTGAATATACCATTCTGTAATTATTGGTGACCAAACAAATGCCTTCATTGTTTATTTGAGTTGTATTGAAAGAAAGAAAGAAAAAGAATTTTTTTCTTTCATTTTAACCTTGGATTAGTCCCATATATATATATATATATATATATATATATATATATATATATATACTTTTTACATCTGATAAAGATATTGATAGACAGTATGATGTTATTTAGAAATGGATAATTAATTTTCTCAGTCAACCACTTTGTGCATGAATGATGCAAAAAGAAAAGTATCACATAATAAAGTATAAATCTGTTTTTATATTTATTAAATTCTTTTAGTTTTATGGTCCAAACCAATGCTGCTACTCAAGAAAAAATAAATTCACATATATGTTGGTATGATAATAATAATATGAAATTATGGCTGCTAACACTTATGAAGATGACAGTCATGTGTAACATATTTTCTTCAAAATCTCACTTGTTTAGTAATCAGAAACTATATGGAATGGAATGATTATTTTCTTTTTACAGAGAAAAAAAAACTTGCTTAAATTAATTAAAATTGGTATATTTTAGAAGCATTTTGTTTATAGACAAAAAGTTTTAACATTGTGAAATATTTTCTTCATATACAAAAGTATATCAATAAGCTTAAAGGAAACAAAAAAATAAAAGCATTTTTAATTTTACACAAAAAAAAGGCTATTTAGCCATATCATTTCCTTCCTTGTCATTGCACTTAATCCAACATTTCACTATTAATCACATAAACTGAAGATGATACAGTGGAAATTTCAAATCAAAATTCAGTTTTCAGACTGCATAGTTATTGATTCAGCCATTCAGATGACTTTATATAATGTAATTTTTCAACAAAGCCTCATAAATAGAAGAAAATATTTTGAACAAATTAGTTAATACTCTGATAATGGAGAGGAGAAAAAATTTACAAAACTTTACAGTTTTTTTATATAAGGAAAAATAATTAAAAATATTTTAGTAATTATTTTGCTCTTGAATCTACCATATTCAAATATTTCAGATTTCTTCATAAGACAGCTTTGGAAAAAAATTCTTAAGATACTGTCCATTTTTGAAAAGTGTAAAATTTTGAAATAAAATAAAGATTAGCTGAAACATCAAAAGCAGAGGACATAACACACATAAACTCTCCTCATTCTATGGGGAATATGAGATTGGTCGAGTGAAGACAGAATTTTTGCTGCTGCCCATATAGTCCATTATCAAATGTGGCCCGGAGAAGCATCCTCCAGCATTGTGATACGTAGTATTGCATAATGATGTTGAAAGGTAGGAAAGAATTATGCCCAAGATGAAAATTTATTGAATTGTATATTAAATTTGGTGTATATAAGTTATAAATTGTTTAAATTTCCAATATTTATGGGGGAAAGAGTGCTTATTATTGTGTATAGAGTATATGACACCATACAACATTGATTTTTATGTCCACATTGTTTTTACACACACACCTATTTTATTATGTTGCCCCCAGAGATTCATGTTGGTTACATGGTAGTAGATATTGAATCTTACCACCAATAACACAATTTCTTTTGCCTTGAATAGCTGCTGAGCTGCAGTCTGACAAAATAACATCTAGCGGTTATTTAATTTCTCCATGCAAAATAAATTGCACCCATTGATATTCATCAATGCTTTCCGAACATTTATGGAGACCAAACAGTGGATGTGAGCACATAAAGGTGGTGGCTAATGCATGTGAAAAAGTGGTTCATTTTTGCTGATGCAGACTTTCACATACACAATATGCAGACTCTTGTCCATCACTAGCAAAAATTACATCAGCAATGGTAGTAACTATGTGGAAAAATATTGTTCTGTAGCTGAAAACATCCTTTATCCAATTGTGCTATTTCTGCTCCCCATATCTGTTGTAATTTCTATGAAAATGTATGCATGCATTACACACACAGACATATATATATATAAATAAAAAAAAGATAAAATTTTCTTTACCAATGTGTTTTGTCCTCTGATGAACTTTAACAAATGTAAGGATGTATTTGCACCAAGAAAACAGAAGTAAAAATATTAAGTTTCCAAAATTTTTACATTTAAGGACACTCATAGATCTTCTTCAGGCTAACTGTGAAATTATGGAGGATGCTAAGTGATGTAATTTAATGCTTAAGAAACAAAAGTGAGTAAATGTTGTTATGGTTGTTGAAGTTTTTTAATGTAATTATTATTCATTATTTGATTTTAATTTGGATTTATTTATTTTAAATAACAGGTTTGGATTTAACTGTTTTCTTTTAATTTTCTATAAACTTTTATGGTCATGTAAAAAATTTTATGGTCATGTTAAAAAAATATTTAAATTAAAAGAAAATTGTTAAATCAAAACCTTCTATTAGTTAAATTAAATAAATACATAAATAATTTATCTAATTGAAATAAAATATTAATTATGTTAAAAAAATTCAACAATAACAACATTTATTCACTTTCATTTATTAGGCATTAAATTACATCACTTAGCATCCTCCATAGTTTATCTTGACTTTCACAGTTAGCCTGAAGGATATTTATAAGCATTCTTAAATTTAAAAATTTTGAAAACTTAATGATATTTTACTTTCTGTCTATAAATAGCTGGTGCAAAATAAAATCCTTACATTTGCCTTAATAAAGTCCATTTGAAAGAAAACATGTCAGTTAAGAAAAGTTTTCCTTTTGTCTTTATTTATATTGTCTTTATACAGATCTATTTTCATTTATATCTGAATTTTTACACATATAAATATATAGAGAGAGGAAAAGAGAGTGTTTGATTAATAAATAATAATTTTCTGTTTCTGACAACAGATATTCTAAGTGAGGATCACATGATTATCTCAGTTGAAGAATAATCCAAAAGATCAAATTCAGCAAAAAAGATGTTCTAGTGCACTTTAAACATAATTTTTATCAGTGTCAATGGGAAAAATTTTTTCTTATATTTTAAAATGAACAAACCTTTGATGTAAGAATTATTGTTTATAAATTTGTTTTAATAATTTTTAGTAGAATGGCTATATTAGATAAAAAGAATCAGGATAAACCTTTGAATTATTTTTTGTTTTTGCACTATCTTGCATTAAGAAAGTAATCAGCTGTCAAATGTTTGAGATTTTTATACTTAAGGTACACCATATAATTTTTAAAAACATCTTTCAAGCTGAAATTTCTTCCAAATCATTTACAACTGAGTGTAATAGATTATGAAGCTTAGCAATTTGATAAAAACTAATATTTCAATTTATATTTCTTTAAAGAATTTCATCAAATAATTTTTTTGTTTTTATATAATTTGTGATATATATTATTTAAATACATCTGTGCACACACTCTCATATTTCAAATGAATCTTGTTGAAAATAATTTATTTGTAAATTTCTGACAATTAAAAAAATGTTTCAAATATGTATCTCAGAGATGTTTCCCCAGGTTGTAAATTTGGTTAAAAATTTTAATTTAAAAAATTTTTGTATCTATTATTTTTGCTAAATTCTACTTTCATTTGGATGTAGTGGGTATTTATAGGCAAATAAGTTTAGTAAAATTATCACTCCCTTATTCTTATTCTTGGTCAATTCTCACAGGCACTCATTGTAATCTTGTGCCAAACAAACTTTACCATATATATATTATATATATATATTATATATATATATATATATATATATATATATATATATATATATAGATAGATAGATAGATAGATAGATATAATGCCAGAGTTAATTTATAAGTTGCCTTCCAAAATGAGAGTTTACACTTTGCCTGACACCCTTTTTTCCACTCATGAATTTTCAAAGAGACTAAAAACATTTTATGAACCAGCAACTGACTTTTGTTTTATATATTTTAGTCAAGTCCATTGATTTATTTTGAATGAAGAATGAGAGTTAATCTTCTGCCATGTCACAACCAAGTGGATGAAAATTGGAAAATTTTGTGAACAAAATTGGAAATAGGATGGACTTTGAACCTGACAAGGAAATTGGCAAACCTTTTCTGTAAAAAACTGATCAAAACTATCATGCAATGCTTCTATCTAGAAGTAATTGAATACTAAATTCCCCACAAAAGATATTGATATATATTATCACAAGTGATCTTCAATCCTGATATTCATGAAATGGTCAAATTGTGCTCCATACTCTCCATAAAAATATTTCATCAAATTAATCATTATTTGAATAATTACCCTGTTTATTTGATATTTTAAAATGCTTCTTGATTGTAATTCAGTCACTTCAGGGAGAGAGGCTGGTGTCTGCTTTATTTGCTGTGGGTGGGGATAGTATATTGGAAATATAAATATCCACAAACTTTAAATTTTTTTTTAAAAAAAGACCAAAAGAAAGTCAGAAAAAGAGCAAGTTCAGTTTCTCTGTGGTTCCACTTAAACCTTTTACTCTCTTGGCTGACAAGATGTACAATATTACAAAAGATTTATTGAAATCACACCACTGATTATCACTAATAGCCAAAATATACTATCAATACCTTTAACTCTTAACACAAGATGAAGACCTATTTCAGTGATTGTAAATTTTAATAATTGTGGCTGATGCATATTGTTCTTTTTATCTCAATACAAGAAAATTTTCATCAAACCAGATGTTAAACCTCATTGCAAATTTTATTGCAATCATTTTGAATATCATAATTAAAAATCATTATGACAAGGGTTCATATTTTTGTTCACATCACTATAACAAAAAAATTAATTTATATAAACATTATATATTACAATATATTTAACTATTATAATTATTATTTGTTGCTGTTATTACTAGCAATACTAGCATTATGACTATTATTAAATATTATTTCTACAGAAATTAAAGTTATTATAAGTAATAATTATTTTAAACAATTTCTCATGTTTTTACTTACTATTCATAATGAAATTACTCAGCAACAATTAAAATAAATATATTCACTATAAATACAGAAGAAAAATGTTAATCCAAACAGTATAATGTTATTAATAAGAGAAAAATTTGAATTATATTTAGTGGTTTTAAAAAGTCCCTAATTTCCTGTGTTGTGATAATTTGGCTTCATAGATTCAATGCCAGTTTCTTTGCTTCACAACAAAACAAACACATTTCAGAGCCCAATTTATTCAAAAAAATGAAAAAAAAGTAAATATAATTTTATTTTGAAGTCAAAGAAATATTTTGTTCAACTGGAGACAATTTTTCATTTGATGTTTTTAATGGAAGAAAAATTGGAATCCTTTCTGGCTTTATCTGTGTAGCTTTTTATAAATGCATCTTTTTTATTGAGGGTGGGGTCAACAATTGTTTTGCAATTCTTATTTTTTTTTTCTTTAGTTTAAAATAAACCCCTTTATGCCTTTTTTGTTTTTTCATTCACTTTTTCATTCTTACATTCAGTTTCTCATTTATTTATGTTTTCATTTCATTCTCTGATTTTTCATTTTGTCACTTTTTATTCTTCCATTCAAATTTCATTTTTCCAAAATTCCAACCAAATTCTTCAATACAACTCTGCCAAAAAACATTGAAACAAAGATTCTTCAAAATCTACCATTGTTATGCCATTCAGTTATACATACCACAAACTTTACAGTCAGTTATGGCCAACAGACAACCCCACCCCAAAACAACTGATGCTTATTCAATGGTGATAAACAATGAACATGGGGAAAAAATTTAACAGTAAGATATTAAAAAAAAAAAAAAAGGAAAGAAAAGTTTTTCTATGAATTAAAATGAAATGTAAATGAATGGACAAATCCAAATAGATTACCTCAATTTAAACATTTATCCACACACACATATCCCTCTGCACCCCCTTCTGAGATACATACACAAAGAAGAACAGATAAAAAAATGATGAAGATGAAGCTGGCAGGTGGAGATTCATGATGTCAACCTCCCCAACTCACTACTCCTAAGTTTGTTTCCTTCTCCTCCCTATCACATTGAAGAAATGAACAAAGATTTTAAAAAGAGAAGTTTGGGAAGGTATAGACACAAACACATGCATACACAAGAAAAGGTAGTGTGGAGTGTAACCCTTAGATGAAAATGCAAGAAGAGGAGGAAGAGAGGGAGGAAGAGGTGAGTGGAAGCAGGATACAAAGTTGAAGTACTTGAATTACCAGCCAGTGTTCTCACATTCAGTCAGACTTTAAGTGACCCTTATTTTGATGTTGGCAAGGCTTGACTGAAAATAGAAAAAAAAAATACTTTGTCAAAAATAATCATGAATATTTTTTTATTAAAATACACTTATTTTTTGAAAGAATATAATTTTATATAATAACAAAATTATTACATTATTCCAGAAATTATATAAAATAGCATCTTTATCTTAATTGTTTTGATCATAACATTTTGGCCAGGAATTGTTTGGAAAGTCAGAGTACACAGAGTGTTAGGACCAAAGTAACAATGTGGATACTCATCAGGTAATTAATTCAATAAGAATATTTACTCTTAAAATTTACAAGTCAAACATGCTATAGCTGAAATAGTTTGTTTTTTTTAATTGGTGCGTATGCTAAACAACAGTCAACCAAAAGGAGAAAAGATAAAGATTAATTTGACTCAAATGACAGAAAGTAACTATTTTCTAACATAATATGAGACATAAAATGTCAAATATAAATTTCTTTTTATAATACAATTAAAACAAGCTTGTTCTTTTGTCACTATTGAACCCATAGCTTAAGGAATTCATACATTTTCTTCAAGGGCAAGGCATGAATCCATGAAGGAACAGAAATGTAATCCGAATTCCGTTTATCAGTTGGACAGAGGAACATGAAATCCTGGTTTTAAAATTGTTGTTTGCATTTATACAAAATTCTGTTTTGATTTCAAAGAATCAATTTACAAAAGTGACAGATTACACTAAACAAATATTGTAATTATTACTAGAACAGGCAACTTTATCAAGCTAGATTTTGCTGCTGAAATCATTTTCTTAATGATCTTAATTGAAACACAATCAAGATGTCAATAATCATAACAAAATAGAGCAGAAAATAGGATTATAATCATGTGAGTCAGTCATTTGCAAGGATAGAAGTACCCAAGAGAATCTGAAAAAAAATTTCGTAAACTGGAAAATGGCCAACAACATAGGACAAAATCAGTCTACCCAATAAAAACAACCTATTACTGTGCCAAAATTACAAAATTATAAATCTGATCAGCCACACAAGCAAAGTGATGTTCAAAAAAACTTCTGAACAGACTCTGACCACAAGTCAAACTGGACCCTGCAGTGGAAGAAGGACAGAATAAATTTTTCATCTTCTTCTGTGTGATAAATACAACCAACATTAATAAGACATAGACCAAATGTTCACACATTTTCGTCTACTTCAAGAAAGTATTTTTAACAAGTGTGGCAAGATACAGTGTGTTAAAAACTAAGAAGAAGTAGATGGTCCACACATTGATCCACACACTATGCAACAGCTGTATGCAAAAACCAAAAGTGCAGTTCTTGTTCAAGTAACTGTCTGTGATAGACTGAAGATCAGTTTTGAGATGATACTCATGACAAACAACCAAGAGCCAATCAAGATCACTATCAATAGACAACAGCTGGAAACAGTGAAGCAGTTTAAGTACCTTGGTGCCATTATCAATGAAGAAGTGTTGAAGACCAAAGTATTGGTAAGAGCTGCACAAACTACACACAGCACTTGCAAGACCCACATGTATAGAGATAAGAATATCAGTTTCCAAACAAAACTAAACCTCCTACATGCACTGGTTCTATCTCTTTTCTTGTATGCATGTTAGTTCTGGACTCTCACGGCAGAGCTTTGGAGAAAGATCCAAGCAGTGGCAGTGAAATGATTCAGAAGATTCCTTGGCATCTCCAAAAATGACTACACAAAAAATGAAAAAGTCAGGAAAGGTATCAAACAGCATTTAGAATATGACCGTAACAAAGGGGGGATAATAAATGTAAAGCAGACATTAAAGAGAG
This sequence comes from Acanthosepion esculentum, assembly GCA_964036315.1. NCBI lineage: Eukaryota > Metazoa > Mollusca > Cephalopoda > Sepiida > Sepiidae > Acanthosepion > Acanthosepion esculentum. The sequence continues at coordinate 55,754,063 of OZ038510.1, forward strand.
AAAACTGAGCCAACAAATCTTATAAGCAGAAGAGCAAAAACATCTTAAGGAAAGGGATTTAAAAAAAAAAGTTTTCATTTGAACAGTAGTTTTTCTTTTTGTCTAAATGAAGATAATTATTGCTTATTTTTATCTAAATAGTGATATATATTATACTTTCTAAAAAACGTGTACTTTAGTCCAAAACATCCAGGAAAATGAAAACAGTGATAAAACACAATTGATAAAGTGGCAAAAGGTATAGAGAGAGATGAATGATTGTTGAGTTGAGGTTTTAGTTGATTTATTTGCCTGACATCCACTGTACATCCCAGTTTATCTAGGACTGTCCTGACTTGATGTCCTAGCTGTCAGGATTTTTTTTTTGTATCAGCCCTGAATTTTAAGTGGGTGTTGGGTTAGGAAAATACTGTATTAGACAAGAAAATTAAACCTATGATGAAAATTGAGGCTTAAAAATTTTGGTAAGTCTACATCCATTTCTATGATGACCCCAGTTAGTTACTCTTGAATAAAAATGACGATATGTCCTTTTAAAAAGTCACTCAGCAACAAAGACTCTGACAATTCCAATTTTTAGGTATAATTTCAGGTTTACCTCAAATAGATGACCTCGATTTTACCCAAAGATACTTTTGACCCTTAACTTTATTTCTTCTGACAATTCTTCCTAAAAACAGAAAAGATAACAGATCACTGCTAGCTTTTGTTTTTATCACTTTTTTAATCATTTACCTTTTTTCTCTTTGTTCTCTTCATCTGCACCTTCATCAACATCTGAAATGGCACCTTCCTCATCAAAAGGTTCAACACAACAGATGCTGTAACAGACAATACTAATGATGACAGCAGGCAGGCCAAACATCAGCAAAAACAACCATCTGGAAGTTGCCCATATTGTCTAAAAAAAACAAAAAAGAAAAGAAGTGAAAAGACAGAATGGAATTGGTGGCGTTGGATGTACAACTTTGATCAGATAATTTACAGTCTGAAACTCATAAAGAAATAATTTACCTCATTAACAAATTAACTGTCTATAATTTATTTTAGAAAATAATTACTTAACTGATTATTGTTTTAGTTTAACAAGGGGAAAAATGGCTTCATATAGATAAAAGGAGTCACTGAAAAGTTCTAAGCCTGACCTATTCCCAAAATTTGAGTTATTTTGTTCATTTATATTTTAAAATGCTAATTTTATCCTTATTTTTTAAAACTGTTTCACATCATTGATTCCTGAAATTATTGATCATGTTCATGACCTAATTTTATCTGATTGACAAATCTTTTCCCAAAGAAACACAAGAGGTAACACTTGGATTTTTAATTTATGAGTAATTACTTGGGTATTCAGAGACTGTCAGCAGATGCTAAAATGTTCAAAAGCTGACCAGAAGCAATATTGGTTGGACATCTTCAAGTTGATTTTGTAACATTTTTAGTAGTCAAGTGAAAATCTTTTGGAATGACATATTAATGATGATGAAACATGGTTATACAATCAAAATGATCCAAATACCAGTTTCATATACTTACATTTACATTCTCTACAGTCAAAGAAATTTAAAACCCAAAAATCAGCAAGAAAGGTCATGACCACAAAAAAATCAAATATTTTAATGACTCTCTTCAGAAGGGTCAAACAACTAATACAAAATACTTCTCTAACTTGCTGTACTAACTAAAGTAAGCATTGAAAGAAACATGGTGAGGGTAGTTACAGAAAGTTGTTCTCTTCTAGCAAGACAATACTCTTACTTATAGGGCTGACAAAGTAATGGATGCTTTGAAGAAATTGGAGTTTGACTATATAGACAATCTAACCATACACCAGACCATACTCAATCTGCTACTTTGTTGTTTCCAATCCTTAATCGAGTTTAAACGGGATGAAATGTTTGAATTATTTGGAGATAATAGCAGCAGCAGAAAAGTATTTCAATGGCCAAACATGTTTTTTTGAAGGGTTAAAAGAAATCCAAGAAATGATGTGCCAAATGTGTTGAATTTTGTGATATATGGAATAAATAAAAATATGTGTAAATTTCAAGGCTATAGGTCATTCCCTTCTTTGCCAAACTGAGAACTTTTCAACACTATGTATAAAGATTTATTTCACACTCAAGCAATAAATATCCTTTGATAAATGCGAGCAAATCTTCTCTGATTGCTTTATTATTAAAGTTATACTTTTAGGGTTTAAGGGGGAAAAATTAATACACTTTCAAGATTAGGGGATCACAAAATCTTAGACAAACAAATAGCATTTAATAACACATGGTATTCAAGATGAAAAAATGGAAAATTTTATTTTGCACTAATACCAGAGGTCATTGTACCAAAGCCAAAATTTTAAATAAAGATTTTCAAAGCAAGACAGGCCATTCAAACTTGAAAAACTGGGGTAACACAATCTCTGCCACCCCCTTTCCTGATATTTGGCCTTGTGTCACATAAACTTTGGAAATATTGAGAATATTCTAATCAATGTTATTTGGTCAGTTGAAATTAGGGTACCAATAAATATTACAGAAAATGTTTCTTATAGTTCACAATAAAAATATTATATATGGAAGATAGGTAATCTTCCATATATGATATTTTTATTGTGAACTTTGACCTGGAAATGAGGGAAGGTTCTACTCCAAAAGAACAACATTTTATTTCACTTAAATGATTAAGGTATTTCCATAAGTCTGCAGTTAATATACCAACTTACTTCAGATGCAACTTTGTAAAAATGCCCACATGCAAAAGACCTTGTGCCACATTCTATATCATAAAGAAGATTGGGATAAATACCAACAGGTTTCTGGTGGGAAATGTCTGATAATAAGATCAGTTAGTCTTTGGGGGAAATGCAACCATATTTGGTTACTTCCTTTAGTGTATAATGTAAAAGTGAATTGTTTTGTAAACTATTGGTTGAATCAATCACACAATCAGTGCTGGTCAACTGATGATATAACTAAGCAATTACTGACTCGGACAAACAGCAATATTATAGTAACTCAGTCTTGGTGCCAACACACAGATACCTTTACCAGATGAGCCACCAACAAAAAACACAATTTAAATAATTCTATACATTTAGAATAATGAGATAGAACTCTGATGGCATTTAGGAAATCATTTAGACTAACATCCTCATCTTCAAATATCATATGATTAAAAGTAAATAGTTTCAGTTTTTAAAGATAAAAAAAAACATTTCTCGTGTATAAAAATCCTGCTAGAATATTTGACTTACCATAATTGTTGTCATAAAGTCATATCCAATTCGTTTTATTCGTTGAACAAATCCTGTCCCTCCTTGAGGCTGGAAAAGAAACCAAGGAAAAACATTAAACATTCCACCTAAAAGAAAACAGTATGTAATTCAAATCCAAGCAAAAGAGAAAAATGATAACAGAACAGAGAACACAAAGTCAACAAAATATACAAGTCAACATTTTCACAATCAAATTTCTATTAACTAATCAATATTGGTAAAATTTTCAGGATATAATTATATGATAAATATATAATGTAAATAACCTATTTTTAATGGAAACATTTATAATAACCTATTTCAGAGATTTTATTATCCAACTTTAGAGTTGTTCATCATATTGTAAATAAATAATTATTGTTATTTATTCTTTAATTTCAGATATATAAAGATTCCCATTTGCTTTAAAAAAGAGAAACAAGATATTGTCAAATTACTGATTGATAGAAAAATAACATTGAAAATTGTGAAAAAGTTGAATACATATCAAAGAATTAAAAAAAATAACTGACAAGAATGAATGAGAAAAAAACTAGCTTTAAGAATGTCACAAAAAGAGATTTGTGAAAAATTATAATAAACGAGAAAAGTGGGTAGAAGATTTGAAGAAATGGTTGCTACAATGTAAACAGAGAAAAGGTACCAATATCTTTGGAAATTCTTTTCAATGTTTTTCTCTAGAGAATTACAGAAAAAGTTTTCTTACAGTTTTAGCTTAGGAGAACTGGCTAAATAAGGTTCTGCTACTTTTCAGTTGAAATATCTCAAAAACTATATAAAACATATGTTTTGTAAAGACATTTGCAAAACTGAATGGCACAAAATAAAAGAACATGGATACTTACAGGAATTTTATCTTGGGCAATATCTAAAAGAAACTGACGATACTCTTTAAGAGTAAAGTCCTTGATTTCTTGCTCTGGTATGTAGTAGTACTGTGACTTGGCATCATAAACCAGCAATGCTGGCAATTCAACGTTAGACATAGTAATACTATTCAATGGCTCACCGTCTGTGACAAGAGCAAATTGGAATTGGCTGCAATTACAGAGAAACCAGGAAGCACTCATTCAAGAAAGGTTTGAAGGAATTTGCAAACACAATAAAAGGTTGATTATTAACTCATCTAAAAGAGAAGTTTCATCAAACATTGACTGGTTAAAGATATTAAGTTACCAAAATATTTTCAAATTAAAACTGGAACTCAACAGTTTGAAAATTTCTTGAAACAGAATATTTTATAAAGTGCTGATAATTAAAAACAGAAAAGTTATGAAAGTAATATACAATGCTGCTTTTTACATGCTTTGTTAATGCCACCACATAATATTATCTGGGATAAGCCATTCGATAAATCCTTGGGGAAAAGTGTTTTTCGACTTTGCATGCACCTACGCACACGTGTACATATATTTACTGAAAAGCATCTAAAAATAATACATACATATGCATTGCATCAAAAGTTTACTTTTATCTATTAAATTTAAATTCATTTGAGAAGTGAATAATAATTAAATTTGAAAAATAGAAATTTGGAGCAAAGTGGCATTGGAAATCTGAAAATGGAAGCAAAGCTCAGACAACTGATGTACCAAAACATTATGACCAACTTTCTCATAAAGTATTAATTCTCTATAAAACAAGGCTGAGACAATAAAGCTCTAAAAGACCTCTGAAATTGCTGTCTGGTACCAGGATGTTAACAACAAGTCCTTTAACTGTGGCAAATTACATGGTGAGTGTTCTACAGAGCATACCTCTTAGTTCAACACATTTGATAAACACTCAATGGAACTGATAGCTAGGGAAATCTTCTGAATACATTCCCATAAAAACTCATGTACTATGACAGGACACATTGTTCTGCTGAAAGATGCTACTGCTATGAATGGATGTAGTTTGTCTTCAATAATGCTGAGGGAAGTGACAAACTACCTTCTACATGAATGACATAACTGAGTGATTCCCAAAAGATTGTTACCTAAACAATCACAAGGAGGCACTATGTGAAAAGAGCAAGCCCTTCTAGCTTATTGTTTGCCAATGGTGTATCTTGGTGTCATCATTTCCAAAAGATAATTAGGCATACAAACCCTGCTTTCTATCTGCTGGAGAAAACCAGTTTCATTGCTACAGGTTTTTGTTCTAATGCTCACATTTATGAGGCTTTCAATGATGGAAATTACTGATTGCATAATGGACATTACAGTACTGCATGAATAATCTGAGTATTCTACTATACAACCTCATACCCAACAAAAAATGCACTGTGTTGTGATACATCAAGACTACAGTTTGTGTTACTGTAGTCCTTCTTTTGGTTTATACATAGTGGAAAGCCTTTTTTTACATATCATAAGTCTTAGAGATACCCAATGCCAACAACAATCAACAAGAATTGAATGTAAGCACACCCACAAGCCATGTCATGCCAGGTATGCTATGACCAAGTCTTCTGGCCATGACAATTTGTTCTTTATCAAAGCCACCAAAATCATCTTGACTATAACTGCAACATCCTAGACATAAAAATGAAATAATCAAGGCTGGTTTATCTGTTTATGTAACCCTGATCTTGACATATACAGTTGTTACGAGGCAGTAGCTGTTATTCTTGTCACATTGTTGCTGGACATAATGGTACAAAGGAGCGTTAAAACATTTATCTAGCAAGAAACACTTCCCCAAACCCAAAATATTGTAATGTTTGGTAATTTGGTCAGATTTTGAGAAGTAAGCTAGGCCAATAAACTTTCCACACCTGCTCACGTGTGTGCATAAATGATATAAAATGTTCCCTTGTTCAAGTTTTTAAAAAAATAATTTGCACAGATTCTACATTTTGCATCAAAATCTTTGTAAATGTCATTAAAACTAAGCTGTGTTAGAAATTCCTTAATTTCTAATCTTTACACCTGTGAAACTCATCATATAGATGAGCAGAAAATGACTATACTCACCTGTGAAATATCTCTCTCTCATCCAAAGCAAGCTTTTTAGACATTTCTTCATATCTATAAAGAATCCAAACAACAAAAAATTGGTTAATCTTTATCAAGAGCACAATAGTCTAGTTCATGAACAACTATATGGTTCATACAGTATCTTTTTTTTTCTTTGACAAATTTCCATGGTGGTAGTAAATAGTAAAATAAAAGCAGCAAAATTAAAATTCTAAGTCAAAGCTGAAGTCTTTAAATCTCATTGCCAATCATCTTGCTGCTGGTATTTCATGATGGTATATGGACAATCAGCCCTATCTTAATTACAGGTATGATATCAACAAAAATGAATCCTATTTTTGTCGTCAGGTAGGACAGACAGTGCCCAAAAGAATAAAATCAAAATTACCAAAAAGCAATTTAAAAAGAAATCATTTTGTTCATTTCAATCCTTTAAAAATGGAGACAAACCAGAAGGGTTAAATTTAGTTTTTTTATTTCCAGTGAATTATTATAATAAAATCCCATTCCTATAAAAACAAAATCCCTTCCTAATGCATTCCTTTAGTAAAATGTATACTTCTAGTGTTTTTCTGACATTACTAATAATGTCCAAAACATTATGGATTGTGTTTGTTTCTAAGCTATAACAATTCAAACCATCTCTCTTTTGAATCATTCTGCTTATGTTATAAATCTTTTAAAAACTCACAATAATTTTGTGATTGTTTTAACAATTTCCCCTTTCTTCTAAAGAAAGAAGACTTTTTGCCTCCTAATTTTTTTAGGAGATTCTTCCTTGAAAAGAACTGCTAACTTTGGTCTTTGGTCCCTGTTACTCTAAATGAAATGGTTGATTAGAATTTTATTTCCTTCCAAAATAAGGAGTGGAGCCTATAGACAGACACTTTTTTTCTTGAAGTGCTGGGGGTGGCATGACAAGTGAATCATTGTTCAATGCTGACTCAGGAAGATAGTTCAATGAACCCCACCTATTGCATCCTGTTTCTTCTACCTCCTTTTCTGGTCACCTAGTTTTCTACTGGACTGCCAGCTGGAATTAGGTAGTGGAAAGAGAGAGAAAGAGAAAGGAGGAGGTTCCAAAGACAGGCTGGATAGTGTTGATGGAATCACAGATGGAGTATTCATTTAGTAAGTATCTCAACAAAACGATATAGAGAGATTCAGAAAATGAATAAAAATACTATGACCTTATTGATTCTGAATTACAAAACAAAGAACAGACTTTAGAGTTTGGCAAATATCTTGAGGAAGAGGATTTGGCCTGTGAAAAGAAATGTTCAAGGGAATAAAGTCATCAAGCTACACTTTTTCACAAGTCTGTTTTTCATTCTGGTTTCTTTATCAATTGATAAAAAAGAAGAAAATTAAGTGACAATTTCTCAGGTCAATACGACCACTTCAGAAGAAAAACTTTGTTGACAAAATCATTCCTGTGAAATGCTTTACAATTTTTAATATCAAAATGTAAGAATATATTATATCCAATCTGAGATAATTATTTAATCATAACTGTACTATCTGTTCTCTTTTTGAATTCAATCCAAGAGAGCCAGTTCTAAAGAACTATTGGCAGCAGAATTCTATAATTTTCTCCCAGCCATAAAATGATACATTCAAAATGCATTAATTCTTCAAAATCACTTTTTCTTTCTCAACCCAAACACAGAAACAAATCGTAAATAATGAAGAATGTTCTGTTTGTTAATGAAGCAATTAGTTATTTTGTGAATCCTAAATGAGAAACTGTTGAACTCAACAATCTCTAAAGAGACTTAAGTGGTTTCAAAGATTTCTCCTCATGAAAAGACATTGATCTCTGCTGAGGACAATGTGAAAAGTGGTCAAGTGGGAGGAGAGCACAAGTCAGAGCTTCCTCATCAGCTGATTTATGTTTAGCTCTTCTCTGTTACTTTATAAACAAAGAAAATTTAAAAAACAGTCAGCATTACCCAAGTGCAGTTGTTGAAACATTCATAAGTTAATTACCATAATAATGAGATGATAACTATTGTGGTCAGGGTCAACAACAAAGTCACTCCTGATGTTGCACAAAATAAATGAGGTAAAAATTTTGATCTCTATGATAACCCAATCATTGTTTGTAGAATATGTATTTTTAAGGATCCAGAGTGGTATTCTGATGCCCAAGATGAACTACATTTACAGAGATAAAGGGTTCCAACTACTCTGCTAAAAATTTGGCGGACTGGATAATTTTTTTAAAAATATTACAGGGTAACTTTTAAAATAAGCTTGCCTTGTGGTACCAGTGAGAAGAAAATCAATTCAAAATTTATTAGTGATAAGCTTTCAAATGTAACCATATTGACTACTTGTAACACAATCTAACCATGCTATTTTTTCAGAGCTAGCAGAAGAATGGGATTCATGCCTTTCCCAAGAGCATATGTGAAGTAAATGCAAACTTTCTTATCCAGAGCTTGAACATGGTTTGCAGATTCCATTCTCTACCCTTTTAACCATAGGCCACCCAAACCTCCAGTTTTTAAAATTCTATAAATTACTGTACATTGCAATATTCTTTTCATTAATCCTGACTTGGCATCTCAACTTCAAGCACTTTCTCACTGATCTGACATGGCTTCCCTCTGTCTTTTCTACAAATATTTTCATGGCAACTGCTCTGATGAGCTTTTTTCTTGGTGCCCCAACTAGATGAATTTAAGTGTGTGCTACTAGATTGGCATCTACTACTACTATTTACTGTTGAAATAGTTAAATGCAACTGCCATTTCTACTCCAACAGTTTTTCTCATACTTCCCACCTCTGGAACTCCCTTCCATTTACTTGCTTCCCTGATAAACACAATCTTCAAAAATTTAAATGCAACATCAATTGCAATCTTCTGTCATTTTGAATCCCATTCATCTTTTGTCCTTTCCTCAATCTTCCCTATACTCAGTCTTTTCTCTCACTTTCACTCTCTGTAACCCCCTGTATACTAGTGGTGTTCCCACCTTGCATAGGGTGAAATGATTAAAAAAATATAATTTAATGTGGTTAGAATTTATTGTTTTTCATTTTTGATAACAGATAATTTATTTCAGCTTCATTAAGTTATAAACAAAGAGGCATAACATTTATTTGAAAAAAGAAAATATTGTGTAGAGAAAGAGAAATAAACAAGTCTCTTGTGAACAATCTTCCATTTGAAATTATCTGTAGTTCTGAAGTTTTTATTATCTGAGAAAGTTAAATATTACTCAGTTTGAAAGGAGAAAGAAAGTCAGCTCTCACCTAACATGTAATTATGAGAACAAGAAACATGTTTTTGTTCATTGCAGTGATTTGCAAATTATTAGGGAAAGGTAAAAATTTACAGAATTTTGAAGACAAAATTTTATTTATAACATCATTATTTTGGCATTTTCCTGATTTTCTATACCCTTATGAAGCCCTTCAGTTAAATTGTGTATTCTATTAGAAAAGAATTAAGTAATTTTCCATCCTGAAAGAATTGGGAGTGCTAACAAGCAAACAATGAATGTCATTAAGAAAAATGATAGCCTGATGACGACAGCATAAGAACTTCCTAGTTCTATGATTATTTGCAATCTGAAAACAAGAAATGTCATGCAACAAAATCATGAAACAATTTTTTTGCTTAGATAAAAGTTTTCCAATTTATCATTCAAATGAACTAACTGCCCACTATTGAACAGTGTGTTCAAATTCCAGTAATTCATAATAAAGAATTCCCTTTTAATCCCACCAAATACAAAGAAAAGTGGAATCTATTTAGTTTAAGATGTTGAAGGATGTTCTAAATTTAGCCATGATTAGTTTTGGAGTCTCATGAATCCATTTTTCATTGCCACTGACCACTGTGTCTAAAAATGCCTATTTTGTGTGTTGAAAAATTAAAACAAGTTCATGTGAAAACCATTTTTCTAAGTTGTTTTTCCCCTCAAGGTAACCTTAACATATTAGGGAAGAATATTAGAATAATCCAGAACCTATACTGGCAGAAAACTGCCTGCATACAGATAGAAAATGAATTCAGTAAACATACAAACATAGAGCAGAGTGTAAGACAAGAATTTACTCAACTTATAGCGGTGTAAGACCGGACTTAATCAATCTATACAGTGAGGCGATTCTGAGAGAATTAGGAGTCCTATCAGTAGTCATTATTAGTGGCCACATTCTTAACAACGTAAGATATAAAAATGACACAGCATTGATAGCAGACAGAAAATAACTCCTACTAAACAGAGCAGGAAAGCAAGAAGAAAAGACTAAACATCAATTGCAAGAAGACTGAATGCATGGTTGTTAGCAAAAGGAACAGTCCTACATGCAAATTGGGTATGCCAAAGTCAAACAAGTACAATTTAAATATCTGGGATGTGATTTAATAGAGGACGGAAAGTTCCACATTGAAATCCAAAGATGCAATGGGATAGCGAAATTTGCCTTACTAAAGCTAAGCAAAGAATTAAGAAACAGGAAAATTTTATTGGAAACATAGAAAAGAGTACTGAACTGTTATGTAATATCTATCCTCCTATATGGCAGTAAATGCTGAACAATCTCCTTTAAGATGAAGAAGAGACTTGAAGCAACAAAAATGTGGTTCTACAGGAGAATACTGAGAATAGCATGGACTAAACATGTGAATAACAATAAAGTTTTAGAGAAAATGGAAAGTAAAAGGACCCTTATACTTAACATCAAAAAGAGATAGGTTATTGTTATCTCTCCTAAACAGGGTTTAGGAGAGATAACAAAAGAGAAAATTTATTAAAAAACCTACAAAGGACATGAAATTGTGAAGAGCCATGATTGCCAATGTCATAGGGGACATGGTACACAGAAGATGATGGCTTTTAAGTTTCACAAAAAGTAAAATAAAATTATCACTTTTCCACAAATAATTCTATAGATGCATAATCAATGAGGAATCAAGTAAACTTCAAAAACATTTCACAGATTTCCCTAACATTATGTAAAAGATGGTATTAGGAACTAATATTAAAAAAAGAAAAATTCCACCTTTTAAATACATTTTCTTTCTTTCTTTTTAGTTTTCTGTTAGTTTTGAGGTGGGTAAAAAGCTCATCAAGATCTTACCCCCCCCTCCACACACACACACACACACTATTATATCAAGTGAGATAGAGAGAGTAAAACAGAGTCCATTCTGATGGGATATCTTGTTTAGAAACAATATTCCACTCCATACTTTCTCAGTGGATGTGTGAATCTTTCCTATGCCTGTCTACAGCATTTAAGATGAAGAAATACTGGAAGTTAGTAAAGAAACAAAATAGAAAAATTTCCAAGAAGTGTCAAAGAAATGGCTACAAAGATTAAAACAGAGAGAATTAAAAAAAACAAAAAAAAAACAGAATAGCAGTATACCACTGGTTGGTGAGTGACATAGGCCCATTGAAGATTGTTACAAATAGCCTCCAGACTTCTAAATCATCATCAAGCAACAGAATAAAGGAAAGGAAAATCAAAAATGAAACAACCAGTTTTTGCTGTTATGTAATTTAAAAATAGAAAGTCATTGAGATTTTGGTAATGCAGTGAAAAGAAAAAAAGAAATCAAATCAGATTAAATAGTGAATTATTTGGCCTTTCTTTTCTGCTTCATTTTATTACTTTTCACTTACATTTTTCAATATGTGGGCTTAAAAAAACTTGTCTGTGGCTAAATACTGATTATGATAGTAATTAAAATCAACATTAGAATAAAATACTCAAGTGTTGTGAAACTTATGAACTTATTTTCTGTGAAGAAAGTTCTATAATGTTATTGGAAATGGATGGTGGTAGGCAAGAACAAATGATAAATCTGTAGGTAATGAAATGTAATAGTGAATGAGAAATGGGTGAGTCTGTCTTGAAAGGAAACAGACATTTCACTTTTTAACATTTTTTTTTCTAAAACTTGCAATCTTTTGAAGAAATTGAATAATTTTATTGTCGTGTTAGTTTTATTAAGAAATGCATAAAAGAGTCATGCCACCCACTTCTTACAACTATGAATGTAAGCAAATAAACACTCTTTCAATAAGATGTGTTTTTACATTCAATGTAGCCAATCACAATTTTTTAAAAATTTATTTGTTCATTTTATCTTTCAACTTTGATTATTTGACTTTAATAATAACAATCTGAGATTTCAATTGTCTGCTCACCAGTTCAAATCAGAGTAACATTTTTTATTTATTTTAAGATATTTTATGCATCTGTGCTTATAAGGTAGTTTTAATGGCCCACAGGGTAAAAGGTTTAGGGTTATATTTTGTCTCAACAGTCGAATAAAGTTGGGTACAGACATTTCCAGTATTTTCACTGAAGGTTTAATTTACATTACTTTTTTCATTTTTACATTATTAAAATTTTGATGGAGATGCCAGCATTCCAATGATAATTTATCAGGTTCGAATCAACAATAAAATCAAATATGAATTTAATTCATATTTTCCTAGTTTCCAAGTCATCATAAATTTTATAATGAATTAAGAACAGAGTTATATTATTTGGGTGGGAGTAGGGTGACTTGGAATCTGTTCCAGAAAGTGAATCAGACTAAAATAATTCATTTTTTTATTACAAACTTAGACAATTAATTTCATGAAAAAAAATGTGTTGCAAATTAAAAAAATCAGTACATAAAATGGATGTCCCCATTTTTTGAGTGTAAAATTACATTTCTAAGCAGGTACATGCAAGTACAAAAAAAAAAATTTAAACAAGTGAAAGTTTATAAATGGCCAACTGTTAAAATATTGAATTTCTCAATCCAAACAAATAGAAACCACATCATGTTTTGTTTTTTAACATAAAGTAAAATTTCTGCTCCTTACAATTTTTGTGCTTCTTTAAAAAAAAAAAAAAAAAAAAAAAATAAGGCAAAATTTTTATGAATGAAAATACAAGGGTACAGTGGAAGGTTGGGAGGGCCCTTGAAATAGACTCAGATTCAATCCCTAAACACAATGAGGAAAGAGAGAGAAAAACAAATGACAGCAGTGGTAATGGAAACAAAACAAAAAGCAACAATAAAAGAACTTATCCATCTATCAGAAGCCCCAGAAATATTTCTTGATGAATAATCTTTGCTGTCAATGGATAATTATATTATCTCACTATTAAGAGTATTACAACAGAATTATTAAAGTAAAATATTCTAATATTGATTATCATTCAGTCAGAGTAAAACTTTTGCTATTCATTTCTGGAATATTGGAAACACAAAGAATGAAAGAGAATTCTAAATAAGCTGATATCTGAAAAAATCAGGCAAAAATAATTCCACACAATACTTGTTTGTTTAAACCTCAGTTGTTTCAGTCTTAGGTTTGACCCCTAACTCTGCTTTGTCAAAGGAAATATTGGCTCTCATGCTGAAGTAAAAATTACATGGGTAAGCATTTGGGCAAAGGAAAGTTTGAGTATTCCTTGATGTATGTAGTTCTACAGGTACTTTCCATAAAAAGAACCACATTGCATCAAGCTTCATATTAGATAGATAGATGGGTATCTCCAGTAAAAATGAAAATATATGGGTATCTTGTTGACAAATATTAATTTAAAATTTTTAAGATGAGTTCTTATAATTTTTCTTACTTTCACAGCAAACATAAAAGCCTAAATTTTCATCACGCAAAAAAAATACAATATTTTTAATTAATAATGGTTGAATTAAACAGCTATGAAATCAAAGTCTTCCTTTGATTTGGCAAAAATAAAAATGACCACTATCTAATTGACAGAAAACTTGATATTGTAAACAAATAAAAATATAAGTCTATTTAAAATAAAAAATAATCATAAAACAAAACAATTTTATGGGAAATAGTTACTTTAAATTTTATTTAAAAAATATTAAAAGTTGTATTTTTATAACATTCAAGACTCGCATCAGTCAATAAGAGTCAAAGGTCAATTTGTTGATAGTCATATATAAGGCTGGTTGACTGAGAGCAATACAGTGAATTGCCTCTGTTTGTAAGTATAGTGGCATATAATAAAAAATTAATATTTTATTTTTGTAAACTAAATTTTTTTTCTGTAAGTTTTTGGTGTTGATCATCAAAATCTTTTTTGTTTTAGATGGAACACACATTACTTTTAAAAAGTTAATTCATGAAAACATTCTCTGGTATGAAATATTGATTATAAAGAATGAAAGAAAAACTCAAATACATTTACTATTTTTTGGTCTAAAGCAATAAATATTATTGGTGGAAATGATTATTACATTATTTAAAGAAATAAAATGTTCATTGTGAAAATTTAGGAAGCTAAAATAAAAATAAAAGCTTAAATACAAATGTAGTATTGGAGCAATCAGAAAAAGAGTTTGACATGGAAGAAAAGTGGGACAATATTTATGTGGTTTGCATGCAGACATCAGAAATCAATGCATTATCTACTATATTAGCTTAATCTAAAATCCTTACTTAAATAATTTGCCCCCTAGTCATCATTATCTTCAAATTCTGCAAAGTTACAAGGAAGTATACCTGGGCTTTAGTTGGTTAGGGTGCTGACCTGAAAGATATGATCCTTTCCAAATGCCCCCAACCCCACACAAGATATTATTATGAATGTGATGATCATTAAGCGCACAAACTCATTCTTTGAACAACTAATATTTTCAATAAGTTGTTTTTTTTTCATGCATACATAAATTTCTGACTATCAAAAGTAATTATCAATCTTCCTTAGTTTTAAATTAAAACACATGATTATAAAAAGTAAATATTGCAATTACCATAATTGTTTTTGCTTTTAAATTGCTTAAAATATGTCTCTCCCAAAGGGAAACTAAAAAATTCTTGGCATAACCCACTTCCCACTATCAATATTTCAATAACCAAGCATCAAAATATTGATTTTAGGAGGTAAGGCAAAATGAGAACTTTTCAGCACTGAAGCTGAGATATCTGAGAGGTAATATCAACTACATAGCCTAATTCCATGATATTATAATTTTCAATGTAAATGCAAAATCTAACATGATATCAAATATGTACAGTAAATTTAAATAGAAAACAGAAATGAGTTGATCGTTTGCTTTTCCATTTTTTCTTTTAACTGTAATTCACTAGGTCTGGTTGATTAGCCTGTAAAGGTGTCAGAACAAATTCCCAACAAGCAGAAGAGAATTAAAAGGCAAAGATCTAGCACTACAAAACCCATCTAGTAAGAAGATATTTTATTTAGAGCAAAGATATTAACTGAGACACTTTTAATTAATAAACAGCCACGAATTGACCCTGGAGGATATGAACAACACTAATCTCATGTCTGCCAGCAAATCTACTAATAATTATAAAGTTGGAAAAAATCTACCAGACAGAGTTGGAAAAACAACCCTAAGAAGACAGACAGCTGGGAAGTGAAGTGGGAAAGGAGAACATCTAGTTATATTTCCATTGCATATCTTCCTGGCTTGTTGCTTGGTGTATGTGTGTGTGTGTGGGGGGGGGGTGAAAGAGTTGCCGTTGTGTGTACACTATGGACACTTTTGAGATGACAGGAATAGCAAAAAGTACCATTTCAAATGAGTCAACTAGAAACAGCTATCATATTTTCAATTGTGTTCTTATTTCTAATGTTGTAGTGTCAAGTTGCAACAACACTGAGGTATTTTTACTCATTTCCTTTTAATTCAGCAACTTAAAAAAGTTCTGCACCATTTACAAATATTTTCACATAGTCATTTTGACTCTTCTAATCATATTCAAAATGGCTTTCAACCAAATTTATAACTGATTTCACTTTAAATAATGACACAATGCACTGGGATAGGGTCTTTGTTTAGATCAGATCTAAAAATAAAACAGTCTCTAAAATATTATTTAACTCTACAAACTTTATGGAAGTAGAGAAGTACTACTTGGTGTTAGAACAGTGTCATTCTAACCAATCTCAGCAATGTCAGATAAAAGCAGAATTTTATGACAGACTTTACATACTAGAAAGATTGGTAGAATATGATCTGCCTATCACTAATATTGCTTCATCTGAACATGGGTTGAGTGCAAGTAATTTATACATGGTATTCCTGGAAAGCATTCAATCATTTTGAATATCTTGAGGACTTATCGTGTGGCTTTGATGTAATTTGATAATAAATCAACCCAAAAACTTATAGTGTATGAACAAAGTGACACTCTCCTTTTATACTAGTCAACAGTGAGATGTCATTGAGTGAGTTCATGTGCTTGGTGATCATCACATTCACAATGATATCTTGAGCAGGGTTTTTGGCAAACATCATATCATTCAGGTCAACACACCAAGCAACTAAAGTCCAGATTACCCAAAAACTAAAAAAACAGCATTGAAAATGAAGATATTTCAGACAATCATTTTTTAACAGCATTTCAACCCCTTTAAGTTTATTTAATACCATGATTTGTTTAATGGGGATATTTTAATTTCAGTTTGAAGTTTGAGTTAATTTTACATTTTTGTATTGATAGGTCTGGTTTGCACAAGAGTCAAAATTTTTCATAAGTCTTTCTTCATGGTAAATCCACACCTCATGAGAAGTACATCTCCTTCAATATTCCCAGGGGTAATGAACTATGAAAGACAAGGACATTCATCTCTGAGGGAAATAACTCACATACCTGAGACCATGGATAAAGTTAAGAAGGATGTGAAAAGCAGCTGATAGAAATCCCTAAAGGGACACTAGGGTAAGTATGTCAAGTCTCAAAGTGTTACACACTAGGTAAAGGTACTTTTTTCATTAATATTAAATGGCTGGATCATTTCCAGATAGACTTCATATCAGATCTTTTATATATATATATATATATAATATGTATGTCTGACAATCATAAGGGTGTGAAATCTAAGGTCACAAACTCACATCAATCCTACTATATATATATATATATATATATGAAGAAATATAGTCTTAAGATGTGCTGTATTTATGGGATAAAGTGCTCAATATCAGAGATGGAGCGTGTGTAAATATAAAAGTGAACATAGAAGTCAACACTTAGAGGCATCAGGCCTGATGATTGCATCAAACATGAAACAGACTGTTGCCGCTAAGTGTTGACTTCTATGTTCACTTTTATATATATATATATATACACACACACACACACACACTTGTTTACCCTTACATATGTGAACAACATTTCATATATTGTCCTAAATATACTAACTTTTAATATCATGTTACTTTAATATCAACAGATTTATTAAAAGTTCTATTTTAATGAAAGATCTATACTATTCACTAACAACAATTATAGCTCAAGGACCAAAGCTGAAACATATCTATTACAACCAAGATTTAGCCATAGATAATACTTTTTTTCCCTTACAACAAGACCATCTTCACAATCACAGACAATTCTAGATTTTCTACAAGGAGTTAGCCTTCAATCATTTTCTTGATAAACAAAGAAATTCACACTGGCTGGACTGATATATTTATCCATCTTATCAATGTAGATTCTTTCAATTTTCTTACTCCTAGTGATGCATCTTATTTATTATGTGGATCCACAGCATAATGAGATCCCTTTCCTCTTCTGATATCTGCTATACCAGATTTTCTTTGAATTTGACTTTCAGGAGTTACTTTCTGTCTTATATTTTTTCCATATTTAGATGGGATGTTATATATACAATCTTTTGTCATCCACTCAGATACACTATGTAGCTACAGTAAAATCTAGCATAAGAGATGTGGCTGAACAAATTCACGTTTGTATCACATCAGTGCACAACATTCTTCAAGGATGAAGTAGGCAATAAAAGCAACAAAAATAATTAGAACAATAATTTAAACAATTCTTACAATGATAATGACTTTTCAGTATTACAGAATATATCAATTTTTTCTGCTAGTTACCAACTATCAGTTGTGCACAATCTCCACAAGTCTTATTCAGGACCTGTAAAATTTCTTCTCATTTATATTTCAAAAGAAAACTAAGACAACCTGATTTAATAAAACAGCCCAGAATACAACGCTATACAGCAACAAGGTCAAACTGAAACAGACAACAATCATATATTTCATTTGTTGGTTGCTCATTTACACTGAACAAGCAGACAGATTAGGTGGAGAGTTGTATCTGTTCAATATGAACAAGCAACTTTGTTCAAGAAGAAAAAACCGTCTACATTCCTTTTATATTCAAGTGAGCAAAGAGATTTTGCACAAAAAAACAAGAAAAGTTTCCTTTGCACAACAATGGCTGATTGTAGATTACAGCTGATTACTTGAAAACTATGTAAACTTAAGGAAAGATTTGTACAATCAATGCTTATTAATATCCAAAATAGTCAATTTCTAATTGATACCATACAGTGAAAAGGGTTTATTAAAGAATTTAAGCGAGAAATGCTGAATAAACATCTTAGAGAAAACAAAATTGTATCAATCTGATAGTTACTGAAAATATTTGTAGAGTTAGAGCCCTGTATTGCAATGAGTGGGGAATTGTTATAGTGCACAGGCATGACAAATGGTTAAGTGCCACAAAAGAAACTAGTCTATTAGCCTACTGTATACTTATTAAAATGACACCTGACATTTTCAGTTAACCTTTCTTACAGATAAAGGCTAAGCTTAGTGATGAGGGAAAAACAAGCAGAAAGCCTACAGAAATAAAAACTTCCATCAATGTTAATAAAACTATGAAGTTCCTCGGAAGAATGACAACCAACATTTTTTATTCAATGTTATTAGGAGAGAACGAAGCATTGTATATTCTTAGTCACAAGAACACTAAATATAAAATAAAGTTCAATTATTTTCCTTGGTTTCTAAGTGAAAATCAAATACTTCTAAATTTATAGCACAAGCATATAGAATGATTTTTTTGTCATAGATAACAAGCTATTGATCCTAAGTTGTTCATCTTTAGATACTCCATGAACAAGGTCATGGGCCAAATTTAAGTTATGACAACAAATATCTATTACTTTTGTTTATTTATTACAAGTAGATGACCTGCATCATCTCAGGTTCTTTAATCTTCACTTCCATTTTCACCCATTTATCCAGACTTTTCCTTTTTAAAAATCTACTTAGTTTACATTCTTGTTGGCAAAGAGAGGTTGGATTGGGAGGGAGAGAACAGCAGGAGCAGGGGGGCATATGGTAGACAGGGTTAGGTTTAGTATGATGGAAAACTGAAGCAGACAAGTTGGAGAGAAGAAACTCAGGGAAGGTGATGGGAATGACACTAAATACACCCACACCCGGATCAAAAAACCAGTACAAATTCAAAATCCACCCAACATTCTCAAAATGGCAGACATAAGCAATATTATGATTTATGTTTCTCAAATATGCCAGCTAGACAGAGACAGATATGTAGTAACTATCAAATGAAAATGCTCTTTCATTTAGTATATAATGAAACCAGAATGTTCTGACAAATAGACTTTTCAGAACTGTTTCACTTTGAAGAAAGAATTCCAATTAAAATTTCTTTATGATGTGTTACAAACATTTTATCAAAATAAAGGAACTTATATATTAACTAAAATACTAAAAGTGGACAGAATTACAGAAAAAATATCTCCTTCAATAAAGTTTTGAAAAGATGATAATTTTATTAAAAGATGAATAACATAATTTACACTCAGTCTGTTGTCTTTATCTTTGTTGTCATTATCAAGTTTCAGCTGTTGTCTCATCTGGCCTTCAACAGGTGGTTGTTGATCTGGTTCAGATTCAGACCCAGTGGAAACAAGGCAAGTAATAAATGAGCAGTACTAAATAAAGAACACGATGAGATATCCTTAATCATGGACTGTTAAATGAGAACAATCTGCTCCCATAAATAAAGGGTCCAATTTGAAATTCTCTGATAGTTGCCCAGATTGACAAGCACCTGCAGAAGGTTAAAGGGCACAATGACCAAAACATTGAGATAATAACAACAAAGATGATGAAGGAAATAACACCTCAACCTAGAAATTCAGACAGAAATCAATAACAATTTAATATTGTTTTAATAGCAGCACATACAAAAGTTGATTTGGAATGAAGGACAATTTTCAGCTACCCCACGCACCTGACTACCAGGTGGATACAGTTCCACTTTTGGAAATATTGAACATCATTCTACCCACTCCCAGCCTCCATTTTAACAGTTTGCTACATTTATCAATAAACCAAACTTACTTCAAGGTTTCACAGAAACCACAAAAAAATGATTGATTTTAAAAAAATTTCAGACAGATTTTAAAATGTCAGAATACGGATTAAAGCATCTGCAGATAAAACTCATATTTCATATTTTGGGAATTTGTCTTTCATGAACAAAACCAAAACCAGTTAGGCTAAAACTTTCTGTCACATTCTTTTGCTTCTAGTTTCTGATACATAGATAATAATGAAAATACTTCAACTCAAAATCTCAAAAGGGATAAATTTATCTTTTTCAGACCAGTACACAAACTAAAACAGTGGCAAGCAATTCCTTGCTGCTTCCAGGATATAAAGAAAAGGAGGAAAATGAATTGGGGAAAAGACATGCTGACAAGAGAAAGAAACAGTGTGTGTTTACTGAATTCTCAGTATGGTGCCCACCCTTGCAAATCACCAGCTGTCGTGGATTTCCTCAATGCTTTTGCCAGCAAAGACAGAAAAAGAAGTGGAAACCGGAAAGATTCATCTTATTTACTTGTTGGTCTCTTTCACTGCTTAACAATCAGGTCTTTCACCTGATATTCACTTTCCTCTTTCTTATCAGACAAGCAATCTATTTCCTTCCTTTCTTTCAATATCACCCAACAAGCTTACATTTGTCCTCTACAAGCATCATCATCATCATCTTTATGACACTGCTGAAAAGAGTCAACAGTCAGTAAAAAAAAAAATTCTTCATTGATTTCATAAAATTAAGTACCCACTTTACTGAACAATTTTTTCATATCTTCAATTAAGAAATCATAATATATTTTGGCCATAAACTGCATTAAAGAAATTAATTATCCAATAAATTCTAACATTTTCTAAAAAGATGGCATAATTAAAAATAAATGATATCAAATTGTCCCCTGTGTGTATATGTATCCCTCAAAACATACAAATGTGGACAATTAACTTTTAACTGATGACAATCACGTGTGTGTGTGTGACACAGATACTGTCAAAAATTCTCTTGGAAAGAGGATACATGATGAAGAAAATGCACAAAACTTAAAAACAAACTTTTAGCATCAAAATATTTGTGTTATCATTAAGAGGAAAGATGTAAAAATTTTATCTTTTAGAATATTCAAAAAATTCTGTCATCAGAATGGGACGATGAAATTGTCCAAGAAATTCGAATGTCTTTTTGCAGTGAAAAGCTCATTGAATTGGAAATTCTTGCAAAAATCAGATAAATGTCAGATTTTAATGAAACTTTCAAGACTTATTCCCAAATGAATTAAATTATTTTAGAAACGTTTCTTTTTTAGAAAATCTTGGTAAAAACCTTACTTTTTTTTTTTGTATCTGTTACTTTCCACTCATTTAATTTGAAGAAATTTCAAGAAATTCTTTTTTGTATTACTTAATATTTATATTAGTTATGAGCCTTTGAAAAATTTAAATCATCAAATTACTTTTATCAATCATGACTACCAGTTAATGAAAATCTGCTCTGAATCATAAAATAAAAAATGCAATAAAACTAAAACATTTAATTAGAAGAGCTTTTAATTGCTTTTGTGGGTGAAATATATTATGGCTACTATTGTTTTAAGAATGTTTTTTTTTTTTCAATGAATAATTTATTTTTACAAGAATTGTTTTGTGTTTTTTTAGAACTTTTAAATCATTTATAATTCAGTATTAATTTATAGTGATCAAGTGATATTGTTATTAAATAAAAACTATTTACTAATGAAATAATGGAAAAGCCCACTACAATATAGAAAAATGGCAAATTACATTAATGAAACATTAAATCAGCTAATTTTTCTCAAATAACATTTCAGAAATGTATATTTTATCTTTGGAAGATTTTTTAATAGAGAGAATTTGTCACTATAGACAATTTTATAGATTTTACTGATAATCAGAAAAAAATATTCCAGTCAGTTTAAATTTGGTTTGAAATACATCAAAGCTTATTGTGAATATTAAGTTTAATCTATTAGCCTGGAATTAAAACTAAAATACAACCTTCAAGAAATATTTTTCATTTTTTAAATTGTATTTTAAACTTTACATATCACTTTTTGGGGGAGAGGTACCTATATATATATATATATATATATATATATATATAAATAATTTAGCAAAAGGCCAATGAAAAAATGATAAAGTGGGGGATTGTGCTGCACCAATCTTACAAGTGATAACTGTCTTCTTTGAACATTTAAAATGCTGCCTCATACTTTTTGCTGGTACATTGGGAAATGCACAACTACCGCAGCCACCATATCAATGCAACAAACATACATATGCAACTGTATATATGCAGCATAATGTTGGAAGGAAGTACCAAATCCAAGTGTAGACATACACCACAGATTTACACACACATGTTTATGGATATGTATACATTATGCCAGCCATTCTCTGACACATACTCCCAAAAGAATTGAGAAATTCCATTTAGAACCATTAAAATAAATTTGATCAAATTTTATTTTAAAAAATCCTGGCAGTTGTTAAACAAATACATCCACACACCAATGAAGAGAATGCGGACAATGGAGGCAAGTAGAAATTTATGAAAATACACAACACAGACATAATTGTTAGGCATCTCATCAAGCAGTTAAAATTAAAATGTTCACTTTAGATTCATGTAATGTCTGTAAATTATTCTGTTTCATCCTCACACACTGTCTCAGCAATATTCTTCTCAAGATTAAATGTGTTTCTAAAAAACAGAATACACACTGCAACTTGATCTCACTTCTTAATATTAAGATATACTGTTATGATAACACAAGACATTACACGATGCCATTCAAAGAGAATATGCTTCATGCTACTATGACAACAGAATTTCTCAGTAATAAGTAAAGTGTGAATACATTACTTTTTATTTTTTTGTTTCATGTTCATTTTCTTTGGATACCTTTTATTAGGTCAAGTTAGAAAAATCTCTGTTTTAATTCATTAAATCTATTTTTCAGAATATTACAATTGGTTCCCTAGAACAGAATTTACTTATGACTTGACCTAATACTTTTAATGATTAAATCATTAAGCCTAAAACACTTTTTTATGATTGCCATTTCCCACCAAGATGTTGAAGTCAAGGGAAGTAAATTGAATTGCTTGGCATTAAATGAAACTTTAAATTGTGATAGTTAATAGTTATGTAATAAAAAATAAAATGCAATGTACTTAGAATTTTTGTGCATCAAACATTTTTAGACATCAAACATACATTATTCAATAAGGAATAGAATATTATCTGTTTGGTTTAATATTTAGGAAGCATTGAACATAAAGAGAAGGCAGAAAAGAGTTGTGATATTTTATAAGTACAATGCAACTGCAAAATTACTTAAATATTGCAGTCATCTATTGATAGTACAGCTAAACCTGTGTGTGTGTGTGTGTGTGTGTGTGTGTGCGTGCATATATTTCTACTTTGATGTGTTTTTCTGATGAAACAGCATCATTAGAAAAAGAATTTTATTTCACAAGAACAAAGATTATTTTTATGATAACACTGGTTCCTTGGTGAAATGTCAAAGTAGAAATTTTCCAAATCGTCTTATATATTAACCATTCCTTCAGAGTCTCATCATACAGACATAAATGTGTGTCCACTGCAACACAGGAAATTGAACATGATATAAAAATCTTTTGATTTTTTATGGCATTAATAGTAAAAGAAATTATTCCTATAACATACAGTGCATTCATTAAGCTTATCAGAGTGGTAGAAATCTGTCACTCAGATAAGCTTAACTTAGCATATTTGATAAAAACCTTATCCACACAGATAAGCAAATGCACATCTGCACAGACAGGTGCATTGCTGCACACACGCAAACAATATGGAAAATACACCAATGATAATTGTATAAAAAAAGAAAAATTGTGAAATATAAGCAGTCAACTGCTGAAGAGAGGACGGATGGATGTGTCTACAAAACTCTGGAGTCAGGATGCTGAAGATAACATCAATCAGTCAAGTGACAAACTTTTACTTATATTAATTTTACACACACACACACACACATTATATATATATATATATATATATATATATATATATATATATATATATATACACACACACACACACACACACACATACATACATACATACAAAGAGGTATTGAAAAGTTCACAGCCTAACCAAGAAGAGATTAAAAAGAAAGTAAAAATTCTGATGTTTTTTTCATTTGGTCAGAATTTTTTTACATAGCAGATCAGGCTGAGAATCTTTCAGCAACCCATTTGTAAATCAATAAATCCATAACCTAATGCTGAAAAATAAAAGTATTTTACATAAATATTTTTAAACATCATTATCATCTTTGTCAATTCACTTAATTCATTGATGAATATTAATCAAGCAGATCAGGCATTATAAATTGAAAAATTCTAACTAAAATTCAGCAAATAAATACATGCCAAGCTAAAGACATTCACCCAGCCAACCCCATAGGTATCATTTTTACTTGTTTGATTGCTTTGCAAAGTTATCCATTGCAGTTTGTTTTTTATATTAATCTAATACCAACAGTCAACCTTTTAGAAACAAGGTTTTTTTTTGTGAAATAAAATATGGAAACAGCAAGTCTGTATTAGGAATGAGTAATAGCTTCTTGAACTGACTAACCTCCATTGTATCCAGATAATCTATCAGAACCATAATGATGTACTTTGTTAATCCAAAGAGAAAACCTTACAAAGAGAAGCTCATAAAGACAACTTTGCCTTCACCAACACTGCAGTCATCTATTGCTTACACACATGCATACACAAAAAGAACTGAGAATATATATATATATATATATATATATATATATATACACACACACACACACACACGCACAAAAATAAAGAACTGTTGGAAAATCCTCAGAAGCTCTTTAAAAAATGTAATGTTTGATCATTTTGGTAACATTTTGAGAAATAGGCCAAGAACTTTTCAGCACAGCCTCATGTATATCATTTTCCATGAATAAGTTGAATATGAATGTTATTTGAACCACTATGCAAATAAATAAAAATAAAAAAAACATATGGAATCAATAAATGAATGCTATTTCGTAGCCCATAAAGTATGTGTTAATGGTCATCTTATGCCAAGCAATTTGTGTCAATATTTATCATTCACCCTCTCTTTTATAATATCAGAATTTCAAAACTTAAAACACTTTGGATATAACAATGAGAGGCAGACCAATACTCTACATTACACAAGAACCTAGAATAATATTAGTAGAAACATTCCATCTTTTATTTGCCTGTTCTTGTGCTTCTAATTAAAATGGTGAGTGAGCCAAGAAGTTGTAAGATGACATTAGGAATGTTTCATTTTAACTTTGTCCTAAAAATCCCAAGATTTTATTATGGTAATTGCCACATCAACAAGCAGTTTGTATCAAAATGAAATTAAAATATATTTGCTTATTGATTGTAATATTAAAAGTAGAAATTAAGCAATATTTTAGCAAAGGTCAAAATTTATTTATAGACCGACAACCAGATTCTAAGTTTAAGTTTAGTAATTAATATTATTGGTATGTTGATATTAAAATATCTATTATGCAGGTAAGTCATACAAGAATATTTTTCTCATTTTTAAAATCATTTTTCAAAGCGACACAGATAATAACAAAGAACCATTTAAAGTAAAATCACAATTAAAGTAGCAAGTAAAAATAAATGAAAACTATTGGCAATTTTGTACAAGATAAAGTCAAATCACACATACAAACATTTGCAAGATGCTAGATAAAAGTTTGGAGAATATGAACAGCATACCCAAACCAAATGTAATATGGACTTTTGCATGAAATTTAGAGAAAAACTTAACATACAAATGGGAATTGTGTGTTTTTCTAGAAAACTTCTTGGTCAAATCATAAAAAATATTCTCAAAGGAAAAAATTCTGATATTGTTTATGTCATTTAGTCATACTTTTGGAAGTAAACTGAGCCAAAAAGTCTTCAACACCTTCAAAGTAACTTCTTGTCATCAGCAAAAAAACAACTGGCCTTTTTTCAAAAAAGGTCCTTACAAAACATTTACATACTCAAAGGCATATATTCTTGTCCTTGTGACTGCTGTATATATTTAGTTGACATGAGAGAGAGAGAGAGAAAGAGAGATAGAAAGTATGCTATATAAATTTGGATTATACAAATCCTGACTTGAATGACTGAAGAAAAGCAAGTAAATAATAAAAAGGATGAGTCAGAAGCCAAGAGAAAGCAACTGACAAATATCCAATGGCCAGTGAAACTTTATGACCCTCTAATTTTTCACAATTACAGATAAGTAAAAAATGAAAAAAATATATGTCATTAATAGAACATTCAGTTCATTTTAAGATTTAATTTGCTTTAAACATGCCTACGGATGTTTTAAATGAAATGGAAATTTCTTAATTAAAAGATAGGATCAGTAAGAGTAAGGCACTGAGCCAAATCGTTCTATCACACTAAATGAAAAAGTCACGTTTAAAAAAAAAATAACGAACTGGAGAGACAAAATTGGGTATAGGATAGGTATGTGATACCTAAGGTTTAATATGCATTTTAAAAATGAAAAATCTTTCTTGAAGCTTTTATTGTAGTTTTAATTCCAAGCTAATAGATTCCAATAAGCAAAATACTTTAGTGTATTTCAAACTGAATTGAAATTGACTGGAATCTTTTTTTTTCTGATTATCAATAAAAATCAATAAAATCATTCATATCCACAAATTTATCAACATAACATAACGATTCTCTTCATTAAAAAATATTTAAAAAATAAAATAAAATATACTTTTCTGAAATGTTATTTTAGAAAAATTAGCTGGCTTAAACTTTTGTTCATCTAAATTGAAACAAATATTAATTACTTTCAGTTTAAAATATTGGTGGGTGTTTTTATGAGGTGTTGACAAATTCATCGATAACCTGACAACTGACAAATTTAAGTAAGAAGAAAATCATTTTTTTAGCTACACAGTAATCTTAATTTAAAATATTTCAAGTATTCCAATATTTTATTGAACTTTTTAGGTACTTTGGCTTTAGTCTTACTTATGAAGATGCTTTTTACTATAGTTACAACTTGTATTTTCTGATATCACTTGACTGCTACAAATTAATACAGAATTTAAAAGTTTATAAATTATTCTAATTAAAAATATTTAAAACTGAAAGTAATTCTTTTAAAAATTCATTATTCATAGAAAAAATATTTTTCTTAAAACAATCAATAGTGTCCATAATATCTTCTTAATCAATTAAAAGTTTTTCTAATTAAATACCATACTTTTATTACATTTTTTATTTTACAATTCAAAGCAGATTTTCGTTTTAACTGGTTATTCTGTTGGCTAAAAAAATTCATTTAAATACTACAAGGATATGTCCATAAACATTTAAAGCCATACAAAAAAGAATTTCATAAAATTATTAGCGAATCTTTGGAGCTTCCTAATCCTTCTATAGGAGATAAATGTGTCAGAATAAAAAAAGTCAATAAGACTTCTCTTCGGAAGTTCAAATAATCAAAAGTTCAAAACCTTTATTCATTTCTAATAAATAATTAAATGTTCACATATTTTTCTTTCTTCAAAATCAAATCATCTGAAAACAATTTGAATTTTTCATTTAAAAATCAATTGAATAGACATTCAGATAAAAAATTAATGTCAAATGAAAATCAAAGAAATTCAGCGTGTAGAAAAAAGAAAAGAGATTCCGTTCTTAAATCGTAAAACCCATAAAGCAAAACGCTAACTGAATGGATTACTAATTTAATTAACTTTTTATGACTACATTTGAAATGTAAATAAAAGAAGAGTCACTTTAAGAAGAATCTTACATCCCTTGGAAAATTTCGTTCATGAAATCTTTCATTTGAAAATGCTAATATGAAGTTTATTTTCACGTCGAAATATTTGTTCCGCTCAGCGAAGTGAAAGGATGTGTGCGTGTGTGTAAGGGAGAGACAGAAAGAGAAAGAGGGGGGGGACAGTAGAAAGTCTGTGAATATGTCACTGTGTGCCTGATGAAAACAGAAAGAATAATAAAGAAAGAGTGAAATTTGCGTCTCCCTCCCTCTATATTCATTTCTGCCTTGAAGGCAAGCCTTCTTTAACAGTGTTGCTTACTTCCGGGTGATAAGTAGAGGACCTTGTCTTGTGCTGCAATTCCAGCCGACTCGGGTCGCGCTACAGACATAACGAGGAGACGTGATTATAAGTTGTAGCAAAAATAGTCATCATTCAACAAAGCAAAGCTACAATCAGCCAAGTGTGACACTCGACCACCGAGTGCCAGTCAGTAACCCAACAAGTCAGGTAGGTGAGAAGCATTCCCGATGGTTCGGGTCTGAATGCAACGAATTCAATTCGCTCTACCCCTCACCCGGTTCACCCTCATTTTCTTTCATACATCTGCCCGGTCCCCGTTCTCATTATCTACTAAGTCATCGTCATGCAATATCCATCAGCGTGGACTTCATCATTTTTTATTGTCTTGACAACCATAGGCTTCGGTGTCATTGTGTCGAGTGTTGCAATGGTCACAGCGGCCGCTGCTGCAACACGTGCAGCTGCACCTAGTGCACCGACGGCCGCACAAGATCCTGCCACACCGAACAAAAAAAGCAAGTCGGCCACGGCGTACGGAACGAACTGTGCTTACACGATTGTGGTCAACGAACTGGACTCTTCACAGTGTCCGGCAATGACACAACCTGTACAGTCCGACCGAATTCCGGATGACGACGAGTATCAGAAAAAGTTGACTTCAAACGAGGTGCATGGACTCACTTCGAAAATCCACAACGTCGAAACGACCCTGCTTGGGGAGATCGTTAAAAACCGTGAACTTAACACAACATTGGCTGAACACGCAGTTATGTTGAAGAAAGCCGAAGACCTATTCAACATGTACCAAACCAATTTCACTTCTTTGTTTCGGACCATCATGTTTATTGAACAAAAAATTCGCAAACAGAAAGAGATCAGTCGCAATTTGGACAACAAACTGTCTAACATCATGCTTGATGTGGTGGAAGTGAACAACGTGTTGTTTCGGAAAACGACCGGACCAGGTACGAGTCTTAAGCAGAAACATATTAAGGTGGAAAGTGCTTCGCATGCGCGTCAATGTGGAATTACCAAAGACACTCCGATTTTTAAAGGTAAGTAAAGAAACGTAATCTATAATTGTTATTAAAATTCCATAACCGTATTTGAATTGTGTAACCAAAATCATTTATCATCCTCAACTCTCAAGTTCAGAGTTTATCAAAAATTCCGACCGAATATCGAACACAGAAAAACGTTTAGTGGAAAAAAAATGCTAAGTAGAGACAAGTTTATCAAAAATCAAAAACATCAAACAAGCATCGCAATGCGTTATGAAACAAGAAGAATAAAAATAAGAAAACTTACCTAAAAGTTATTTTTAAAGTAAAAGTAAAGTGTTTAAAACACGCACTTGTTTGTTTGCTTTTTAAAAATAGTCAAAGAATCCGATAAAATTATCATAAATCATCGTTTTTGGCAAATGGTAGGCAACGTCTACCTCTAAATGACAATAAGGGGAATAATATTGTGTTGCATCATTATTCAAAAAGGAAAAGCCTGACCGGGAAAATAGTATTCGAAATCCTTGTTTATGCCTAGGTTCGAACACTAATTTCTGCTACCAGTAGAAATAAATATGAAATGAAACTATCTCAACTACGAAGCAGACCATAAGATTGAATTTTATCTTAAATAAAAGTTCATGGTCTGCCTCCAAACAACTAGAGATAGACAGGTGGTCCCAGGAAATTTTAATTGATTATCCACCGGCCGATATCAGAAAAAATATTCACAGAATTGAAAAATATTGGTGTAAAATTAAACTCGGGAGGAGCATACAATCTTTACTAATCAGTGAATTCAATTTATAATGAAAAGTTTCTACTCGAAGTGATAGGAAAGACTGTGAAATAAGAAAATAAAAAAAAGTTTTTTTTTTTTTTAAAAGCAATTGAAAACAATGAGATACAGACTCCACTTCGAAAATGCATTGTTAGAGTCAGAGATCCTTTAGCTGCCATGAACCGTTTTATTTACTTTTAGAAATCGTTAAAAGAAAAAAAACGTATTGAAAATTAAAGTGTTCGATTATACAAGAAGTCAGTCACCGCAACAACTTACGATACAATAAATTAGAAAAGTGATAATAAATAAATAAAAACTTCTTCACGGAAAAAGAGGTTAAGCTTAAGAAGATATTATTGTTGTTATTGATTGATTAATTGATTGACGCTCTAAACGCGCGAGCAAATACACAAGATAAATTACGGACCGGTTTAGTGATTGACTAGAGAATACAATCCAAAGCTCTCATATCTTATTTTTTAAGCTTTTTTAAAAATCAATCAAAGCTTAGTTTTATTAACTTTTATTAAAACAATTTAAAATTATAATTATTTTAAAATTAAAAATTACTGCACTTTTTTCCTTTACTTTTTTTTCTTATTTTAAAAATGTTTTATGAGAGAAAAGGTTTTTTAAAACTCTCTTCTCGCTTCTGCAATAGCATAATTCAAACATTAATTAAATTTTCACTACTGAATGTTCGTGTACCTTTTGTTTGTTTGTTGTGGCTCATTTAGTAAACACTGTTAGTGTTCTTTAACTGGTTCGCTGTTCAGAGTTCGAAATACTCTACGCCACTCTTTCTAATCGATAACTGTAAGTGTTAAAAAGCGCAGTGTTCATCGCCAATATTTCCCACTTTGAAATTTAGAAAAAAAACATTGAAACTAAAAACGTGATCGCTTAACAACGACAATTCATTATTTGTGAAATGTCGAGTTGGTTAAAAAAAAAAAATGAATTGAAAAAAGCAGATACGCTTTCAAACAGTAACACAGTGTGGTAAAAATAAAACGTCAACTTAGTGAAAAAAAAAAAATTGAAAACACAAAAATAACGAGTCTTTTATGCTAAAATACTGTGGAAACCATTCAGATAATTTACCTGAATAAATTTTCATTTATTTATCTTATTTTACTTTTTTACATGTGAAAAAATAGCCTATTGATGACTTTCAGAATTTGCAATTAAATTCAAATTTACTGGCCAAAATAACTTTAGGTGATCACATGATATCAGACGGCAAATCCAACCAATGAAAAGTGAGGAATAAAAGAGAACACTAAAATTTGATGACATATATACTTATATTTTTAGTTAAGAACTTACAAAGCTTAAAAAAAAATTAACTCATAAATGAAAATTTTAAATATTTATTTGCGACGTAAAATTTGTCAAGCAATACTAAACAAAAACTGATCCAGTATTGACATTTGTTGAGTAAGAAAAGTAAATGTTTTAGAAAGTGGCCGCAGTAGTAATGAATGCCAATTGTAGAACTACGAGCGAATTGTCCTCTACCATTTGCATTTCACCCACGTTTTTCCCCGTCATTTAAAGATTTATTCGCATTCACACGCATTATTTAGAATGGAATGTTGTGCGTCTGTCTTTACAAACACACCCTGATACACAAGCACATTTCAGCATACAATAAACGTCATAAAAGTCTGTACTGATACGCGTCTTCCGTAAAGTATTTTTTTAAGCAATCTCGTCTCGCAGGCATTCGCTAGTGAGTGGTTCCAAGTTCGATCATTAGCGACTTCACTGTATTCCCAAACTATTTTAGTAAAATCTTAAAATAAAAGAGTACGGAAATAAAATAAGAGCAAGACAGATTAAAAAGCAACAATTATATCAAATTTAGGTTGTTAACCAGGAAAACTAATTTTTTGTGTGTGTTAGAAGGAAAATCTTCAAACAACTTGTTACCGCTAGCTAGAACCGGTGGCAAAGTTCCTCTACCATTCCTGATAAGTTTATTCATTACATCACATATTCATCCTACGCGCATAATTTATTAACTGAAGTTAGTTTATTTTGGTTCGGAGCCACAAGTGTAGTGCACCCGATGAGAAACGAATTCACTATAATTAATTTAAATTAGCTACCACTGTTCCACGCCTCCACAGTGAAATAATCACACGTGTATCTATAATAAGCTCAAACACACAAAGTAAGTACACATGTATTTTCAATAAATAAATATCCCTTACTTTAACCGGCAAAATGAAAATAAAAAAATATTTCTCATTTTAAGCTGTGTATGTGTGTAAATGTGTGAGCATAAGTAAATAATGCGAGTTCACTCACATAAATAAAAATAAAATACGTATAAAAACTTAATCCAAACTCTCCTACACTTAAACATTCCAGAATCCTGTTAACAAGACTGACGACCACTTCCTACTTCTTTCACGACTTTTTTCCTGTTTTTGTAGAGACAGACAAAGTGAGTGGGGAGGAGAGGGAAAAGAAAACATTCCTTCAAATTTATATTTATATATATATATATATATATATATATAAATATATATAGTGACTTGTTAGGAGAAAAACATACCTAGTTCTTTTTTATCCCTAATTTTTTCAAGAAAGCAGTTGTAAGCAGATCAGGGTCAGGGGACACATTGCTAGTAAGCAAAGGGGGTAGGGGACCTCAACAAAATGATGTTTATGTCAAGGGAAAAGTAAACATTTCTTATACAGGTGCTAGCTGAGAGATCAGGTGGCCTGAGAACTGAGGTAGGGCAGGGATTCCAGACTAGAGGGGGGTCAGACAGAGAAGAAAGTAAAAGCCCTACCTATTCATCTTTCACAATAACCCCCTTTTTAGGGTTTTGACATTTGAGAGGGGTGTTGCACCAGTTTCATCATTCCATGGAAATAATACTTGTGGGTAAACTTTTCATTTGAAGACTGTTATTTGGATTTCCTTCTCCAGAATATTAACAACTATTGAGTGGTCAACTAGATATCAAGTTGGGGTTTTCATAGCATCTTGTGAACAAGGGGAGAGAGTGGGTATATCTTCTCTATACTACCAGTAGCAAGAAAGAAAGCTTCACCTGACTGCAACTCTATCAGATGGATAACTCAAATGTTTCACCATGATGTTTCAAATTGTTTTTAAATATTTCTCTGCTTTTAATATACTTTCTTTCAACATTTCAATTGTTTATTCCTTGACATCTTCAGGAAAACAGAACAGTATGTTTAAAATGTGCCACACAATATATATATATAAAGACATGTCTCATTGAATAATTTAGACAAGTTTTGTCTACTTATTTTTAATAGGATTCTCTCATAATTACAGACAAGTTTCTTAGTATCCTTATTAAAGGAAGAAAGAAAATTACCATGTTGATGCATATTCAAATCTTTAGGTATGGTATATCTCATTTATTCAATGTTTACATGGGTACATCAATAAGTCCATAGTCTAATAATGCTTTTTTTAAAAAACCTTATTTTATGAAACAAATATTTATTTTTCATTATAATCTTAACTAAATCTTATCTATCAATCACATAGATTGGTAGATCTCATGAGAGAGAGTAAGTTATACAGTTTGAGTTGTCAAAGATATATAGTGTCTAATAATTTCATTCTTCATCCAGGTTACACAAAGTTGTTAAATATTAAAACATCTAATACAGAATAAGTATTCACTAAGGTTTAATCTGTTACAAGTTGACAATTTTTGGAAACTCTGAGAATCAAGCTCACTATATTAACAAATGCTAGATGAGCTTTTGACAACACTTCAAAAAGAATAAGTTAACAGCTCAACAAAAGGAAAACTTTTCATTTCTGATAGTCAATTCATTAACCACCTTAAACGGTTTTTATATGCATTGATCAGCTTCAGTGACATTTAAAATGATGAGACAAAATCATATGTATGTGTGTATATAAATACACAAGGTGATATCAAAATGTTCAAAGAAACCAAAGTGCAAAATGTCTTCCTCAAAGAAAGAAAAATTTATAGAAATCATTCATTATTCATTGGTTAGTGATTTCAACTTGGAAAAAGAAAGGAAATGTTGTGTAACATGACTGATCCTCACACTGAATGGGAAGAAAATATGATAGATGAAAATCCTCCTCCTCCCCAAAAAAGAAATTCGATCAAACCATGTGAAGTGGGTTTTCAAAATAAAGAGAAACATATACTCTAACAGCTTTACTTGATTTAATCTGAAATAATTCATCATGAGAGAAGAAAATAAATTGGATAGAGTTATTTCAATTGTATATTTTCTTAGGTATGTGCAAAGGCTCCCTGTGCTTTTTTGTAAAAACTTAATTGCTTCATTAAAACCTTTTTGTATTTCTGCTTATATTGGAAATAAGTTGCAATTTTAAAAGTTTTTAATTTATATTGAGTTTAAAGTAACACAAAAACTTTGAATTTTAAATGTTGTCTTTTAAATTTAGTTTAAAATATCTCCAAAATATTGTAAATTGTGGAAATCAATTTTATTTCTTCAAAATGCCAAGGAATCAGATTTAAAGTGAGAGGTTTCATGATTTGAGGTTTTGAAGTTCTGCAGGGTTTGTGATCTGAAGAACTCAATTTCCAGCCTGAATTAAAATTTCAGCTCAAATCAGTCTTTTGGTTGGAATTGATAAAACAATAATTCAACTTTCCTCACAATTGAATAACAGCATATGATAGGTTGGTGAAAAAATCATTTTTCACCAACCAAGTTATGTCCCCTATCCACCCAACAGTCAGGATTCAGGCAAAATGTCAAAAGAACATAACATTTTAACAAGTTCCCCACAAATCCAGACTGAATTTATCTGAAACAATTTCTTCTAAACTACTGCAGCAAGTCAAATAAATCTTCATAGCATATACATATATATACAAAATATACAAATATACATATATTTCTTAAAATAGATCTCTATAAATGTATCCCAAACATTTCAAATTTGACATATATTTAGTGTTAAGGATAAGAATTGTAAATAAAAGAAATTATTTGAGAAATAAAAAATGAGACAAAGTGTCCATGCCATCAAGAAAATACTTGTTGATACTTGGTCGCATGTTAGTCAACACTGTTTCCAAATGCCTTTTGTAAAATGATACAAGGTTCTTGCAGCAATTGGCTGATATTTTTTACCATTCTTCTCTAGTTATTACCTTTAACTCAGTTAAGTTCTTTAGCTGATGTTTTCCATCTTGAGTCTTCAGTTCTTTCCATAAATTGTCAATTGAATTAAGATCTGGTGATTAATTGTGCAACTCAAGAACAGTAATTTGGTTATTCTTTGGCCATTTCATGAGCCATGTGTTCAGGATCATTATCCTGTTGAGACATCCAGCCATGTCCTATGAAATTTCCGGCAAAAATAATGAGTTGTTCATCCAAAATATATGAAAGCATTCACAGTTCTTTCAATGATATGAAGATTCCCTTTCACTGCTGAAAAGAATCTTCATATCATGATACTTCTACTTTCATGCTTTATTGTTCTCTTTGGATCATAAGCTTTGTTCAGTCGTTGCCACACAGTGTTTACATAAATTGGTCTCATCTGAACACAAAATGTTAAAATGTATCTTCTTATGCTTCTTGACAAACATAATGGTGTTTTAAGATGCCTTTCTTTCATACTGAGATACTCAGCAATCTTGATATTTTTTAATTCCCTCCTGGCATGTGTTCGTAATTGTTACAACTATCCGGGACAATCCTAGTTCATCAATTGATTTTTCAAACAATTCTGAAGCATGAACATCTTGAAATGTTTCTTGACACACTGGATCTTTGTTGATTTACAACTATGTTTCCTCTTTTTAACTATGTATTGAATGAAACCTTTCGGAACATTGAACTGTTTTGAATGCTTCTATAGCCTTTCTTATTTTCTTTTTAAATATTATTCATAACTTCCAGTGGTTGTTCTTTTCTCTTCAACATGCAGATATGTTTTTTTTGCTGAGATCAGTTTTAAATTAATGAATTTATAAAAAAAGTGATTTAAAAAATAAAAACTGTGTGTAATCTAAGTAATAGAAATTTAATACATAATTTAATTCTAATAAGTAAATTAAAAACTGTGGTTTGTAATTATGCAAAAAAATTAATGGCATGGACACCTTTTTGCTTCTTTTTTTCT
The DNA here is from genome assembly GCA_964036315.1 of Acanthosepion esculentum. NCBI lineage: Eukaryota > Metazoa > Mollusca > Cephalopoda > Sepiida > Sepiidae > Acanthosepion > Acanthosepion esculentum. Next base: position 55,790,500 of record OZ038510.1, read on the forward strand.
CAAATAAATTCTTTTATTTATAATTTTTGAACTTTGGTAATATATTTCTAATTTCTAACACTATAAATTATACATCATATTTGAAAAAGCAGAAAGAAAAAGGAAATAGAACAATTTTTTGTACAGTATGAAGATATTTGACCCAGTGTACATATAAAATCTGGTAAAATTCCAGGAAAAATCTTTGAATGAGATTATTGCCCTTGGGCTGCACTGTCTCAACTGACCCCACCCGCCTGAGAAATATTCCAAGCATCAAAACTTTATTTTGAAACAGAAAGATGATTTATACAAAAATTTTTATGAAGTTCTGTTATCCAATTAAAAAGGAAGAAAAACAAATTTTGAAAAAAAAATCTTAGAATATTTACATATGGGCAAATATTTATGCTGGATTTTCTTGATGATTAATAATGAAAATTCTAAAATAGAAAAGGAAATTGAATTTTACTCAAAGTTGATGAATAACAAATGGCCACATGATATTCACCAGACAAATGTATGTGTCTGTCTATGAAGACAGTATAAAATGTAATATCAAAGAGAATCAAAGAAGAGTCTACAACTTTCTGAAAATTCTCATGTTATCTGGGTCATAAACCTAAAAATCACATTTATGGCAATAGCAATTAGCTTTCGGTAAACCAACCATCCTACAAGCTGGTTTCTTATTAAAATGGAAAAGTAATTTTCTTGTTAAATATCAACTTCTTAATGGCATCAAACACAAAACAATTTTCTAAGTGACCTGAACTTTGTTATGATATCGCAAATCATCCAAATACAAGCACAAACAATTAATATAAGAAAATATATGATTCAATAGATAAGATAATTGTAGTAGTAACTAAACAGATGTGCAATTGAAAAAGTCAAATACTCTCTATACTTTTGATACATGTAAAAAAAACAAAAACAGCCAAGTTGTAGTTATACCAGAGAAAAGAATAGATTTTGATATTTTTCCTCCTGCAAATATACTCATATTCTGATCTTCCAAAAGACAGTAAAAACTGACAAATGTATCAGTTTCATTTGTAGCAAAACTAAAGACAACATGCAAGGATTATCAATATTAAGAAACTCATATCTCAACATGTATAAAAAGCAAGTAATCTGTATCCATATCTTTGTGTGTGTAACATTTTTCACAGAATACACTGTGTACAGGCCTTGAGTAGAAGGTTGACAAATGAAACTTTGACCATGGATGTGGTACATACATACTCTGATCCTAGACAGAAGTACTGATTTGTATAATCTTGCCATTTTTTATGGCTAGTATGCAAGTATATATAAACATAATTTACTCAAATTTCCTGGCATTGGAGTGCTCAGATTATGACCAAGATGACTAATAACTAGAAAGCAGAAACTAGAAAATATTGTTTTGTATTTTTCTTTCCTGAACAAGTGTAGCCTCTTTTCCTGTCAGAAGTCCATAATTGTTTTCCCTTGTTGGAGATAGCAACTGAATAGCAATCTAGCAAAATGGCATCTTCAGTTGAAATTGTGTAAATAGAAAAATTTGCACCTAGTGATATTCACCAACATTTACAAAATGTTTACAGAGGCCAAACAAGCATGTTTAGACTGTGAATAATGCATTTCAGCAATGACAAACCACATTCGCAAGCATGACATACAGGCTACTGTTCATCACTAGCAAAAATGCATAGCCAATATTGGTCACTATGGTGAAAAAATAGTTTCATAGTTGAAATTTGCTCTATCTGACTCCATGTATCTATTGTGACTTTCATGGACGTAAATAGGAGAGATCACTTTCCAGGCACCCTTATGTGCATGGATATCATAAATGAGAGGCATCCTTCAGTCCCCTTGACAGAAAACATGGATCTTCACCTGCGTTATTTTGATTCAGCTGGTGCTGGTAGTTCAGGGCCTATGGTGGCTATATAAGCTTACTTGGGTGTGATAGTTACAGTGACTGCACTTGAAGATGCTCATCTCTGGTGTCCCCTTACTAAGACAGTAACAAGGGGGCACTGGAGGTAAGCATTTTCTATTGTGATTTTCCTCAGCAGCAATACCTATTCTCTTCTCTTTTTTCAAGCATGCTATATATATATATATATATATATATATATATATATATATGTATATATATTAGTTAAAATCATCAACAGCACAATAAAATAAAATGTACAGTAAAACTGCTAGTAAAGATTTCACACAAATAAGCAATCATCAGGTGTTAAACTACCGATTACATATTATTTATATATATATATATATATATATATATATATATATATATATATATATTAGTTAAAATCATCAACAGCACAATAAAATAAAATGTACAGTAAAACTGCTAGTAAAGATTTCACACAAATAAGCAATCATCAGGTGTTAAACTACCGATTACATATTATTTATTTATATATATATATATATATATATATATATATATATATTCAAACATACACATGGACAAGGAATTGCTATGTTTATACACATGCATACTGGGAATAAGAAAATGCATGCAGCCTAACTTATTCCATAATTTTTTAAAGGTTTTTATTTTTTTCTTGATACCATTTACCTCAATCATTTAAACAAATAAATACATTTAAATTTTCAATAATTCAACTTTTCAAAATAAACAAAATTAAGTGTACAGGATAAAAATGTAGGAAAATATTATTTAAAATAAATTGATGGAAAATGTTTTAAAAATTTAAAACTGAATCAATTTTCTAAATTTAATTACTTTTCCTCAGCATTTCTGAAATAAAACTTTTCCATTAAATCTTAAATAAATATAAACATACATATGCATTTTAATACTGCACACAAATCTATATTGATATTATAAATTTATAAAACACACACATTCATGGACATTTATTATATACAGATGATGAAACAGTATATATATGTGTGTGTGTGTGTGTGTGTGCGTGTATATATATACAGAAACACACACAAGTCAGATAAAAAAATCTATTTGAGTAGTGTGTGTGAAAAGAGAAGCACGCCCAGTTGCTCAGTGTTCTCTCATCTCACTGCCCCCTCCTCAGCTTGCTCAAAATATCCATTTCCAGTCTTATTCAGCAGTATTCCACTAATTTCAGAACAGGTCATGAGAGGGAAGTGCTGCCATCGGCACAATCACACGTGCAGCACAACAGACTGCAAAAAGATTTCCAAATGGTTTTATTTATTTATATATATATATATATATATATATATATATATATATATATATATATATATATAATTTTTTCAGTTTTTGTAGCTTTTCTTTTTCCTTCTTTGAGTTTGCAAAAGCAAAAAAATTGATAGAGCATCTGATAGCAACCCTGTTGTAACCAGCTGGTATTTTCCTTTTCTCTAATTGGTTGTCATCATTGAGAATTAAGATGAACAGTCTTTTAATAATGTCCCTGCCTAAAAATGCTCCCATCTTTTTGTGAGCACAAAAGGATATTTTTTAATTCTCCCTACTAATCAGTGTTAAAAAAACAAAAATATTCACAAGTTCTTTGTGTTTTAATGAAAGAATCCTTGGAATTACTTGAGAAAAAACACATGTCCCTTGGTTCATAAGCATGTAAAAGTGAACAGACAAAAGGATCAGTGTAAAACATACTGAGACAACTAATGGACGACAACTATATCAAAGATATAATCATTGCGTGAAACTCATTTGGTGATGGAAAGCAAATCCCAGCATTTCAGCTCTTATTAAAAGCTATTTCTTCCCACCTCCCAGTACGAATGGTGCTGTCAAAGAAGTTTTCAGTTTTCAGGTTAATTATTCATTTCACTTTCAAGCATCATTGCAAAGGATAAATATACAAAAATTACAGGTAGAATCATTTGGAATTCACACTTAACCTCTTAATTACACAATTAAATTCTCAACCAATTTTTTCTTTTAAAATGCACTAGACAAAAAAAATATTTTACTTAAAATTTCAAAGAAAGAGCAAAGAAAACTCAGAAGCAATTTTTTTTTATCAGTCATTTTTTTTCATCTGTCAAACATGCAGGGTTTATGAGTATTTGTCATATACTAATGAAAGCATCAGTTTCTAGAAGTCTATCTTCATTCATATGAGCCCAAATGGTGCATTAACCAAATGGCAAGTTAACCTACAAGATAGAGCAGTAGTTGAATGTCCAGCAGTTGATGTTTGTGTACATGTTTCAAGGGGGCAAGGACATTTATAAATAACAATAATATTAATGCAGGCTTTTGAAGGCAAGAATTATTAGCAATAAGATTAGATATTTTAAATTTTTTGTAATTGATTACTAATCATATATTTGCTAAAATTGAGCTAAAAACTTAAGTCTGGATCTTAAATTTTGTTTGTAAGAAGTGTCACTGGAAAAATCTCAAAAACAAACAAATCTGAAGTAAATATACTGTTTCTCTTAGCAGAAGAGAAAAAAAATCAAATTTCTGCATTTCAGTGTAAACAAAACTTTTCAAATATATTTTGGCTTCTACTTTTGTACTGTATAATTAATAAATTCTATCTCTTTTTCTCAACAGATGGTAATCTGTTAATTGCTTTGCCTATGTTCCTCTTTTTCTCACCTCTTCATCTCTTGCTATATTTCTTTACTCCTCTCTTTCCTTTGCTCTGTAAATAATCATCTGTAACATAAAACTAATTGACCCAGGGATCTTATTACAAATGACATTAAAGGGAAAGCCTTAACCTTTTTTTGTGTCTAGGATAAAACAAATATTTATTCATTGCAAATATAATAGAGAGTTTCCTTTTGAAAGCCCAAACACATAACAATGCTAAATCTTTAAAATCAGGAAACAAATTGCCAATACCAAAGATTATGGCAAGTCATTGTGAGATTTTATTGAGAACACATAATAGTTGAAATTGTCTGAAATAGTTTACATACAGATAGGCATAAAGTCTTTGCACAGATGTCAAATCTATATCATAATTTGGCCAAAAATGGATTTTATAAAAGTTAATTGAATGCCAAATTGAAATTTTTTAAAAAATCGGGACCATTAAAACATACAAAATATACAGAACTAATTACACAAAAAAAATGCAACACTTACATTTTTATTCTAGAAAAGAAAAATCAATGGTGTATATTTCATGAGGTTTCAGATATTATGGATAATTTCTTTCTTCTTAAGTAACAAAATTTTACATAAGAAAAATACCCTGTTAATCTAATATAAATTAAGATAACATTAATAAGACTAAGGGAGGGTACGTAAGAAATATCTTCCTTCATGAAATGAATGAATCAGTATCAACTTTTACAAAAGAACTTCCTACCATGTACATAAACAATCAGAAAGCAAAGCAACACATTTAAATTCATTTGAAGTTTCTACTTTCTAGATATCAGTTCCAAATATAAATATATTCATCAATGAAAATAAAATCACAACTACAAAGAACAGAATCAAAAATATTAAATTAAAAATCCCAGCATTTATTAAACTGAAAAATATTGAATAAAATACTAAAAGTGTATTCCATTAAACTTTTTTTACAACTATATTAGCAATAAACTTTTGATAAAGAGGTCTACAGGTCTTGAAAGATTTGAATAAGTGCAACCCAACAATTAATAATGTATATTGGACCCATGATGATATTGGTTCAAGATACCCAGGAACCTAAAACACAGACCCATCAAATCTTACTGAAGGATCCGAGGTACCAACTCTTCTTTGATGGTGGGAAAATTCAAGCATCACCATCAACAATGATGCCAATGAAAAAACGCATCATTTGGTGACAAGGCATGTGGTTAAAATGAATTGCAGATATTTTTTTTGATTTGAACCAAAATAACTTTTTTCAGGTAACCCTCAAATGTTACTACTAATATTTACTTTCCTGGCTAAAAAAAATATTTCATTATAATAAGCTCCAATTTTTTAATGAGCGAATTTGATTATTTAATGGTAATTTCATCAGTAAAATTTGATACACTGACACGCAAGAAAAAAGCACCAAAGATTCCCAAATGAACTGAGAGCAAGTGAGATAGCTGCAGCTATATATATATATATATATATATATATATATATATATATATATATATATATATATATATAAAATCAATTTAAACACTTAACAAAATTCACTTTGCATGAACAAAAGCCTAAAACAGTAAAATATCAAAATCACTGTTGAAACACACATACTTCCAAGCATTTATTTAACATAAAGTTAACCAGATGGGAATAATTGAAAACAAATGCTTAGCAAAAGAAATCTTCATTTAAATTTTTTATTCATTGATTCTACTTTATAACAAATGGAGAAAGAGAGTAACTATCTATAAGCATAAATAGATATTTTGGCTTGATGCCAAGCCACAATAACAGAGAATCTGAGGTAGGTGAGAGTCACTTGAAATGATTTGCAACACTAATTTGTCTGCAATCATTCTATCATACCCACTCATATCATATTTTCTCTTTTGTAGAGAGGTTAATTTTTGATTTTACAGGAAAGTGCCATAGAAAATTTAAACATTAATTAACTGATATGTTATATAAAAACTTAATACTAGCCATGACTATTTTTTTTACTGTTTTTTAATTAGTTGCTGAAATCACCAGAATCTCTAAGTTATGAAGGGTTCATAATATTTGCAACTTTGAATATCTACTTGAAGAAGAAAATTGCACTGAAAATACTTTTTAAATATCACATTATCCTAGTTACTTCAATGCTAAAAGAAAAGCATACAAAATTCACAAAAACAAAAAAAAGAAACTATAAATGACAACACAAAACTAAGTACAATATATCAGTTACACACTATATAAGTATTGAACTTAAAAAAATTAGCTAATCACAATATAAAAAATATTTAAAAATTCAATCAATGCAAAATAATTAACTTGACATCAGAAACAGGAGTTTATTCAAAGAATGTAGGTAATGCCCCCCCTTACAAATACAATGTGAAATATCCTGAGATGTTGAAAAAAAAAAGACTAACATAAAAGATACTTAAGTCACTGAATACACCTGTCCACCAAAACCTTCATCATGATTGCAACCTAACAGTCCTGTTTTAATAAAGAGTGGGCATAATTTATTCAGATTTATGAGTCCCTTCTAATTAATAGGTGCTATTTCAATATATCTCAGTTGCTTAGTAAATTAGTATCAAAACAGTGTGAGAAAGTTAAAAAAAAGCTGAGAGAATTAGTTAAAATCTAATGGTATATTTTAAATAATTAATCATTTAGACACTGTAAAACATATTTTGGTTTGGTAATTTAAAGTTTTTCAAATGAAATTGTCCTTCTAATGAATCTAAATTACTGGTGAAACATGTTAAATTTCCCAAATTGACTTATATATTTTCCATTTTATTGGATTTCATCCAACATACATATGATGTGTCATCTATGAAACTATATACCTAATGCCAAAGTCATCCTGGCAAATTCAGTAGGAGGAAGTATTTCAATAATATCCAATTACAAATCACAATCTTAAGCACTAATACATTTTCTGTACATTTATTATATAATAAATATGTAAATCCATTTCACAATAATTTACATACAGATCCATGGCAGGCCAAGATTTATGCTTTTTTCCTATATGTTGTACAAGTAACAGGCAATTTTTTTTTATTTCAAGGTAAGAATCTACCCCAACACACAGACACATACTCACCCTACATAAAAGATTAATGCTATATGATCTTCCTAATTTACATTTGGTCCAATGCAGACTAAGCTGAATGAATATCTACATATATTCAAAAGAAAATGACAAACATTTTGCAATTTCTTTAAAAAGTAAAATTTGTTTTTTTTTAATTTAGAAATTGCTGTAAGCATCTTTGAATATGGTTAAAAAGCAAAGTTTTAAGAAAAATAGAAAATATATAAATTTGAAATAATGAGTGTACAACAATTTGATTTTACAATCAAAATATATAGAAAGGGAAGCATATACAAGGAAAGCAATATATAAGGATAGTTTTCTGTTTCCTCATCTTGTTTCCTAACTCCATATGAATTAAGATATTCACTTGTAGCTAACAAAGGACTAAATAATGAATTTTATTAAAAAGTCCATTTAAAAGCTAGTGACATTACCCCACTCCTCAGATTCATGTAAATAAAAGCAGCAAAAATTCAAACCAAGAATAATAAAAATTAATTCAGTATTACAAATTTTACTGAGCAAAAGTAATCATAAGTGAAAATCATTTTTTCTTCTTAGTTGATAATGGATATCATCAACCAAACACACACCAAATTTCTACTTGGCTACATCAACAGGTTGATTCCTATTCCCAATAAATAATATTTAGGGATTCCAAATAAATGGATTATAAAAAAAGAAAAGTTTTTCATATCAGATGAAATGTAGCAATTGCATAGCCTTGTCTTTCAATTCAATTCCAAACTTTCACAAGATGTCAATATTAGTGACAACTTTTGAGAATATTAAACAACATCTAGTGATATGAGGAGCATTGCTGATTACAAAAAGACTTTCTCTTTTAGATCTGTTCATCCCACATGTTCTCTGGCATATGCTGCTCATAACAAGCCCCACCAATGTCACTCAAACTGTACCTGTTCTGCAATTATAACATTCCCTGATGTCTGCAGTTAATACTGGCTGTTTTCTTTTAGGTCCTAAATTGTGCTTAATAACTCCATAAACATCCAATCATGCATAATTTTATAAACAATAACTTTATGAGACAAATCATGATATATTTATTAGAAATTATGAAACAGCTAAATGAACACTTTGATCCTAGACAATTCACACAGACAATCTGATCCTACGAAAAAGTCTACATCCAAATTAAATAACCCTGTCACATTTGACAAATAATAATATACTAGTACAGGAATCATGTAAAGGTAACTATACAATTTACAATGATTAACAATTGATTTAATGAAAGAACAGTTATTAATTTTTTATAGGTTATCTTTCGTTATAACAAAGAAAAAGACAAATATGTAAGATTTCATCTTTGTTATAAAGTTGACAAGACTAAGGATTCCCCACAAAGCAATAAACAAGAAAAAATCATTTTCTCTCCTACTACAATAACAAAAAAGAGGAAAAGAATATCTCACCACCAAGTAAACACTATACTTTCTATCTTTGCCCTATGCAAACATACCATTAATATCCCAGGGAAAGCAGATTTGCCACCTGTTCTTTAATTTCTCAAAACTTATTTGGATTTAATCAAATTAAATTACTAGTCTACAAAAACCAATTGGAACAACTGTTGAGTGTTCAAGTTTGAAAAAAATACATTTATCTTTATTGTTTACATTTTTTTCATTTGGAAATGTATCTTACTTCCTTTGACCCAATTATCCACAGATTGAAAGAAATATGTAATAGTTTCATCAATATCTGGAGTGAATAACAACAAAGTCTATTAAGCACATTCTAAGTTTTTTAAAAAATAATGTCCAATTTAACAGCTGACTTATCAACAGAAGTGTGTGCATGACTAAACTTTTTTGTCATGAGATTTTGATTATATAAGCAATTGCAAAAGGATCAATTTCTTCCTTAAAAACAAAATATCATTTAATGATTTTCAACTGATATTCACTTTGACGGTTTTCTGTGCCTGGTAATTTCAAATACAGTGAATTCCAATCATATACAACATCAGTTACAAAGAATAGCTGATCATTAGAGAAAATCACACAGGAACTGTATGAACATTTTAAATCAGATTGTCCTTTGCAAATGAACCTATTTTTAAAAAATTGCTTATAGGGATTAAAATTCATGGTCGATGTGTTCCAATTGGAATTCAATGTATGTCAATTAATCATGTCTTAAAATTGCTAAGTTTGTTTACCAATTATTTTGAAACCTCTCTTTTTATAGCCCTACTCCTAACAGCTTAGCTCTCTCCACAAAGTTGTCTGTTTCCTCATTGTCCCTTAGCTTGAGTTGCCCACCAATATCTGCACCAATTGCTCAACCAAGGGATTGAACTTATAACACTTGGGTTTAAAATTTTTAAAAAAAGATTAAAATTATAATCAATGTTTTTCTAAACTAAAAAACAATTCTTGTACACAACATCCAAAATGTGTTAACAATGACTATTTTGATCAAATTAAAATCAATTTTCTTCCTTTTAACCACTTACACACAAATACCCTTGGAAAAAGTATGAATCCATCTCATCCCTTTAGCTATGGGTTAAATAGTAGGACTTGTATCTGGAAAAATCATTGTTATTCTCAAAAAATTGTTAATCCAAAATGTTGATAGGCCATAAGAATCCATGTTATTTTTTCCTCAAAAGTGTTTTCTGAAATACTTATTTATTTATTCTAATTATTCAAGACATTTACATATCAGTCATCAGTACAATTGATGAAGCTGTTTGTCCACATTAAATGTGGATATAGCATCTTTTTTTATAGTTATTACAAGGGCAAGCAATTAGAGGAAATTAGCAAGCACTGTTTGTAGACCATCTTGATATACTAATAAATAGACTAATGTCAAGATGATTGGTTATAAGACAATGCATAAGAAAAGTTAGATGTATGTACAAAATGTAAAACAGTTAGAAGAACTTGAAACAATTATATCAAATTCAAATTCATACATGTGACTTTTATTCAAGAATTGAATATTTAATACTGCCTATTGGCATGAATTACCTTACTAACCATCAGGTTATAAGAAGTACTCCAAAAGCATTTCATATATATATATATATATATATATATATATATATATATATATATATATATATATAAACACACGTTTTATATAAGTCAAGATAATGACTGGAATAGTTGCATATTGCCCACTAGTATCATTAAACAGTATTTAAGCTACAATAAAAACCAAATGCTGATCTTCAAGAATTATGCAATATGATCTTCCAACCTCTACCACCAGATCCATATTTGGTGACATATTAAGCAATAATTGGTAAATATTTATATACACTTTCCACAATTCTATACCTAGTTTTTCCATTCCAGACCTTTCTTCATCTCTTCATTTGAAAACTCCCACTTTCAAGCTGAGAATTATTCATAGTTAAAGTTTAATTACAAAAATTCCAAAATTGCTATGGTAAAAGTAAGATGGAATCACAAAAAATGGGAAGTTAATTACAAAATGTTTGCCAAAATTTAAAATACTTTACAAGTTGGAATGCCAAGTGTTAAAAATCTGATGACACATAAAAGAGGAGAGACATTATCATATAAACACATGTGGAGAACGTTTCATATAAAAAAGTGCATCCACTTGTCTGAACTACTCATTAACTGTTTTTCAAGCACTTATTTATCTTAAGAATCATGGAGATTTTTTTTCCAAAAACTGAAAACCCACAAAAAATGACGTGTTGTGTTAATAAATGTTTACTGGGGTCAGTAAACATGCCAGCACGCCAACATGTTTTATCATTACAGGAGAGGTTGTTTTTTGTTTAATTTACATTATATACACACACACACACACACACACATATATATATTATATATAGTGAGATATGAACAAAATGAGAGGGAAAGATAGGGGAATACAATAGGCAGTTAGTAAAATCAATATAAACAGTCATGGGTATGCATGCACATGACAATGAATAATAGTGTAGAAAATAAACAGAGAATAAATAAATAAGAATGCCATTCATACACATTTAAATACACTTGATTAATATGTACATAATATTTTTTTGAATAATGAAATTTTTATGTATACTATATTAGAATTTATAATGCAAATTAATTTTTTCACAATATAATTTATTATTAACCAACAGATGCTGGCAATTATTTTCAAGATATATTTATATAAGCAATATATCATGCAAGCTTCAGCCTATAGTATGAATCCTTATGAGGTTAATACCTAATAACTTATATTGGAAATGTCACTTTTCTCATATATATATGCGCACGCACGCTCTCGCTCTCTCGCTCTCTCTCATGTGATTTTTTTAAAGTCTGATATATCTCATCCATTGAGGCCTCCAGCCTTCATCAGGTATATATCAATCTGGGTAAGCTACAAGGAATTCCAAACTGATCCTTTTATTTAATCTGGGAGGGGAGACTTTTCTCATTCCACTGTCCATGTCTAATGTTATCTCATCTAGTTCTTATAACAACAACTAAGATGAAGAAAATAATATCCATGTAAATAGTATAAATTACTCATCTCAGAAATTTAGGTAGAAAATGCTACAAATCATATAAAAATAAAAAAAAACACAGTAGAAAAATCATCAGTAGACCACAATCTCCATTTCTAACTGCAAAACAAAGGAAAACAGAAACTGCCTACAAATCAACATCATATACCAAGCTATTGTAAAATTCTAAATACACCCCAGAAAAATATATATCAGAATAAATTCCTGGAAAGCTATTCACACAAAACAACAAATATAAAAAGAAAAAACTAAGAAAGTATATAAAAAATACAATGAAAATAAAATGAAATAAAATAAAAATAAAAGTAAATAAAATATAAACAAAATGAAGGTTAGGACATAAATATTCTAAAATTATTAATCCTAAACAAACCCTTTCCCATACCCCCAGGGGGCTATATATATATATATATATATATATATATATATATATATATATATATATAAAGAGAGCCTACACAATTATATACAGTTAAGTATCACATTATCTGATGAACACTTAAGGCATGAAACAGCTAGTTACCATGGAATATTGATTTGTATTTGGAGTATTTTTAAGTGTTAGGTTTCATATAGTAAATTTACATGTAACTTTGAGTATCATATGCATGTTATTTTCATGTATGTATAAATGCTTTTGCAAGTCCAACTGTTACAAATGACAACTTTTGTAGACATGTCATACCAACTATTTACGCATTTGCTTATCATAGAATTCTTGTTAGTAAAGGGAAATCTGAGTTTGTTATGCCTCATACAGTCACAAAAATAAAAACTGTTTTTTGTTTCTTAAATTGGGGTCAAAGTGTTGTTTCATTCTGCAGAGGCCTAAAACAACTTTAATCTCAAAAATGATTTATGAAGATTACATTCAAAGAGTAAATTCATAATAATTTACAAGTAAGCATTAATTCAGATAGTTTAGTTTTTCTTTATATATAATATATACATTAGCAGAATTTTGCTAAAAAATAATGACTTCTATTTTAGTAAGTTGGCCCACAACATCAGAGGCTGAGATGAGTGCAATAGCAGTAGAGGATGAACCTATAACCCACAATTTTCTTTGTCTTGTTAGACATAGCAACTGAACAGTAGTCTGGCAAAATGGTGTCTGATAGAAAAGGTGCTTACAAAGCAAAGTTATGCCATTTATTTCCTATATATAGAAAATAAATTGCACCCACCATTATTTATCAATATTTGCTGAACATTTATGGAAACCAAACAGTGAATGAGGTGCCCAATTAGATTGTGGGAAATGTATTTTATCAGTGGCTACGGTGATGTGACAAGGCATATTCCAGACATACAAGTGTCGCTGCATAAAATATTTGTGAATAATGAAAAGGAATCTTGGCAATTTTGCTAAAGCATATTTGCAATTTACAAACTATATACAAAGTAATTCATATATTTCAATAATACAAATAACATTAATGTAAATATTGTGTGCCTTATATGCTATCATATACTGTAGAAATATTCCCAAAATCTTGCAATTTGGGCTGTTTTTGTTTTACCAAAAGATGAGATCGTGTGCAGTCATTCAGAATTGAGATGGTGTTGAGCTGTCATAAAATGCCTTGTACAGATTCTTTGATTAGCACACCCAACAAGAAACATTTCTCAAAAAGAAATTATCCTATGAGGTCAAATTTACTGGTTAAAGTTCTATAAAAGTAGCAAATTGAAATAAAATAGGAAAGTAGACAAAGTTCAAAATGAAGTAACCCACCTTCATTCACAAACTAATCAAGAAAGAGCTGTTGTGACACTGAGGTAGATGTGATTTTATCTCGATTTCAAGTGTTTCTGTTTTATAACCAGTGGATGCTTCATTTTGAAGTCTGATTTTCTAGGCAGCATCCACTTTAATCAAAGAGGAACAGGAGGTAAAGGAGTGGATGAGGGGTTTTGGGAGACCAAGTGACAACAAACTGGACACTGATTATTTTGGGGTGCTGGTCTCTATTAACAGCCATGTTTGGGATTGAGGTAGTCAGTTCTGGTCTACCCTTAGTGGGAGACATATTTGTCCATCACATGGTTTTGGTGCTGCCCATTCATTTTGCCAACCACACATTGGAATGTGTAGATGGGTGAAAGGTGGTCGGGGGAAGAGCAGATCTGTGAGATCAACATAGTTGTCCCAAGTATCACCTATTTATACACCAAAGCCCTGAATAAAACGTCTCCATATAATATAGGAAATAATGTTCATTTTTTTTGTTTTTCATCTTCATTACCTTGTGGACATGCAGCAGGCCCTTTCCCTGCTTTCAGTGCACACCAACATGAATAAAAACAGAATGCAACGTGAGGAAGTCATTGGCACTCAGTGGAAAGTTTGATTAAGGGTCACATTATATGTTTACACTGTTAATTATATTTTTTTTTTATATTTGTAATATCAAAAAGATTTTGTCTGAAAGAAATGTTTTCTTATCTCTTTTCTCGGGAGAGGTTAAATTTTTCTGTTTGGAACTGACTTCAAATGCTGCTGTTGCAATATTTAATTTTAATCCCCCCACCAACACCACCACCACCACCAAATATCAGGCTTTCTGAATGTCAGTTTCTGAATAGACCAAATTATCTTCATGATAAAAGAATAAATAACTGGCATTACTTTTCATCATAGAAATTTAATTGACACAATAAAAAGTAACAAAGGAAACAAGTGGAGCCCACATATACAGAAATTTATTTTCATCATTCTGTCAATATGCATCAAGTTTAAGAGAAAGATAATATAAAAGTTGCACCACAATCTAGGAAGTGAACTATTATTAAAAGAAGCTAGAAAAGGACAATAATAATTTGTCAAAAAAGAAAAAAAGTGCATATCTGCTATGAAACCAACAAAAAATATTCTATATATACAGTCACTCTTGAACCAAGCTAACTTGGTCACTAAATGAGAAGTTCTATCCGACCACTATTTCTGGCATATTTCATATGTAATGGGTTTATGTCAATTAGCTTAAGATAACTTTAATGTCACTTCTGCATTCCACACTATTTATAACATTTCTAATTTATTTCTAAATGTTTATACCATAGTGTACTAAAAAGTAAACCTAATAATCAATTCAAAAACTAGCTCCATATTAAGTACATTATTTCAGTTTGAATATTGTAAATACAGGACAAGTAAATTTTTATTTATTTTTCATTTTATTTATTGTGATTCATTTTTTAGAAATCAGAAACAATCATGATTAAAGTTTTCATATAATGTATGATACCCCGACTGGTTAGAGATTTTTTTTAACTTTTTTATTTCATGAGATTTTATATGCACTTCAAAATAGGACAATCTCCATGAGAAAAGCTTTACTGAATTTACAATTACTTTAGAATTTTGTGTATCTAAGTATAGT
This sequence comes from Acanthosepion esculentum, assembly GCA_964036315.1. NCBI lineage: Eukaryota > Metazoa > Mollusca > Cephalopoda > Sepiida > Sepiidae > Acanthosepion > Acanthosepion esculentum. The sequence continues at coordinate 55,806,075 of OZ038510.1, forward strand.
GCAACATCTGTTGAATGATATATGAAAATTTGACAGTCCATCTTGGCAGTGGCAGAACATTGGTGGTGGGCACAGAGGGGAAGCCATCCCAGGATGCACTGTTATGGGATGCAAAAATCACTCAGTGATTGACAAGTTTATTGCCAGGACTGAGAGTGAATTGCAAGTGAAATGTTCCACTTCTAATATTTTCCCAAAAACTATGTGTAAAAATCCCACTTAACTAACTAGGTCAGAAACTCTAACATTATTTAGATGTGATAAAAAATTAAGACCAAGTTAGGTTAGGGTAATCTAAGTTTTAATACAATTGTCGACAAAAATATCAAGAAATTAATTCAAAAAGTGGTAAATTTTTGCCAGCTAAACATGAAATGGGTTAAAGAAACAACAAAGTGTTGCTTAATTTTGTTTTCCCTCAGATTGAAAACTAATTTATATTAATGTTTTAAGATGTATTCCTGAGATGGAAAACTCAGTGTTTCTTTGTAAAATAATAATAATTGTAATTTTTCTCCTCACCTCAAATGGTAGATCATAGCATTCAATGAATATATAAAGGATTTAGACATAATGGTTTTATTGCAACTCAATGTTGTATATAACATGCCATATATTCCCATACACTTGGTTTTGATACAAAAAGTTGAGTTTTATGGCACAATTTTGGTTGTCGTTAGTGATGATAAAAGCTTATTATATGATTATACTACACAGAAACTCAATGAAGGTTTTTGAAGTTTATTACTGAAAACCATGCACTCTGCTGAGAATATATGGAAAAATGTTTTATTGCAATGTATATATGTATTTGGCTGTTAAGTTAGGATAGATTCTGATATTGACCCCTTTTTTATTTCAGTCTTCACAGTGGTGTTGTCACGGTGTTATGCTGTTGCCACGCTAAGGCGACATGGTGCTGTTATTCAGTTGACAATAAACACCCATATGAGACAAACTAGCCTCAAAGCTTTATATAACTGAGGGGGACAGCTATACTTTTATTTTATTTTTATTTCAGACAGAAAGAATTTTCAAAGTTACAAAAGATCATGAAGTTATTGAGACCTGACATGTTGAAGAAGAGATGAGAAGTGACATGAGCACAAAACATGTGGGTGTCAAACATAGCTTCACAAATTCCTGGTTTCAAAGAAAACTACAGGATGGCTCTACAATTCGGAATAATTGGTTGTTGTACTCTATTAAAAATGATGCAGTGTATTGTTTTTGCACTTGGATTATGTCAAGTCATATCCACTTTCTGCAACATTTTTGTCTGGCAAAATACAGACTGAGTTCATTGAGCTACTGGGCAACAAAGTATGTTAGTCTATCCTACAGAGAGTCAAAAGAAGCAGATACTAAAGGTTTATGTTTGGCACAACTCAAGATGTTTCTCACAATAAACAAATGTCTGAAATTCTCAGGTTTGTCAATGTTGACAATGAACCTGAAACTGCTGTAGTCAAGGAAGCGTTCATTGATTTTATTAAAATTCATGAAAAAGACACAGAATGTTACAGAAGAAATTACCTCAAAATTGGAACGAGATAGTATTGATCTGAACAACTGTCATGGACAGATGTATGACAATGCTGCAACAATGACTGGGAACGCATATCACAGAGAAACCCTAAAGCAATCTTTGTGAATTGTGACAACCATTCTTTGAACCTCTTAGGAGTGCATGCATCATCAGAACACATGTTTGCTATATCATTTTTTAGAGTTCTTGGTTCATTGTACAATTTTTTCTCCAGCCCAACAATATGGTAGGTGAAATTAAAGGAGACAGTAGGGACAGCTGTAAAGTGGTCACCTGATACAAGATGGAGTGCTAGGCACAATGCTGTTCACGTTGTAAAAACAAAGTTGGATGACATAGCTAAATTGTTGGAGGATATGGTAAGTGATATTTCAGTCGACACAAGAAGTGACACCAGCTGCTTGATGCACAATATACAAACTTTCAGCTTTCTAACTATTTTGCCGTTCTGGGACAATATCCTGACTTGCATCAACCGAGTACAGGAGAGATTTCAATGCACTAGAATGAACTTCAATGAAGCCTGAGCTGACATTCAAAGTCTGCAACAATCTGTTATGAGTGAATGGGATCTTCTCTGTAAAACTTCAATTGCAAAAGGCGAGGAAAAATGCTTAAAATGGGGTACTGACGTTGGTCAACAGAGAAGGATATGTCATAAAAAAGGATGGCTGGACAGGAGACAAAAGACAAACCTCTAAATGTGAAAGAAGAAATGGATGTTACCTTGAAGGTAGTACTGGACAGATTGAATACAGAACTGAAAGATCGATTTACAAGGTTGAGTCAGTTACATGAGCAATTTGGGTTCCTCATGGATATTGAAAGCCTCATTGTCTCCGTGTCAAATGATGACTCAAATGAAGAAAGTAGCTGCTGCAGCATACAAAAGTGATTTTGATGGAATAGAACTCAGTAACAAAATTACAGACTGCTGAATGTTAATACAAAAAATAAAAGACAGTGCCTTCATCAATCCAAAAACCTCAATCGAGCTTTTCAAATTCACAATATCTTATGGCAATAATGTGTTCCCCAACTTACAAATAGCATTGAGTATACTGTTGGCTGTTGCTGTCTCTGTGGCATCTTGTGAGTGCTCTTTCAGCAAACTAAAATGAATAAAAACCTATCTTCAAAGCACAATAGGCCAGGAACGGTTAAGCAATTTAGTTTTATTAAGTATCGAAAATGTAGAATTTGGACATATGAATGTGGGTGGTGTTATTGACAAATTTTTTTACCACCAAGCTTGGTTATTTGTCTCAGATTTACAAATTCAAATAGATTAAATGAATTGCTCTAGTCTTGACATCTTTTAAATCAGGTTTTGTCAATGCATAGTGCTTGTTGGTAGTGACAGATCAATTAAAATGTATTTGAATTGTATTTAAATACTTTTACAGAGCTTTTGTATTGATGTGAAAAGCATTTAGATGTAGATTTTTACCTTGTTTCAAAATATTTGCATTTGTATTTTTGGAATCTAGAAATAAATTACTTGTATTTATATTTGTACTTTCAATTATATTACATCAATAATTGCGAGAAGTATTTGTATTTGAATTTCTAAAAAAATATTTGATCTATCTTGATTTGTTGGCCACTTCTTATGCATGTATTTAGATTTTGCTTTACTATGCAGAAAATTTAGGAATACATATATCCAAATATTAAAACTCTTCTCTTTGTAAAGATGATTAAGAGTGTCTATAAATATGCATTTCCAAATAACTTATTTCCTATACCTACACATTTTCTGTTTGTAAAAAATGTATGTATATGATTGAAAAGAAAACAAACTGACAGCATTTCTTATGCAATTACATAAAAGGGTGTATGTGAGATGTAATACAAAACATGTGTGTGTGTCTGGACAACTTTGAGGTTAATCAAAAAAAGTGCTGCTTGCAGACATTCTTCTCTGATCATAAATTTCTCCTGGTAAAAAACTCAAGCTATTAAACCAAAACTTAGCTCCTCTACCCACTATTTTCTTCATTTATTCTCTCCATCTCTTTTCCTTCCTTCCCTATTTCATTCCAACAAATTTTTCTTTACTCTTTTCTTAATTGCTTCTCTCTCACTGATTCATTCCTTTCTTTTTGTCAACTCTTGCTTTCCTTCACTTTTCTTCTCAACACTATCGTCTACTCTTTCACTTAGTTCTACTGTCTTCTCTCTCTCTCTCCTTTTTTATCCTTTCTTTTCCTCCTCTTCTTCCTTTCCTGTCTTTCTACACTTCTCTTGTCCTATCTTCCTTGGCACACACTTTCTTTTCATGGCTATCTTCTTCATTCAGATTTTCTTGGTCAGCAAAAAATGTATTTCATAAAAACTGACCTGAAAACTACATTAAAGAGATTAGTTTCCCTCCAATTCCACACACTCCCAATTCTAACTCTTTTCTTACAAATTTTCATTTAACTTTTATAAAAAAATAAAATAAACAAACTTGCTATATTTTATTTCTCTATTTCAAAAATGTTTATTATACAAAAACCAAAATTCATCTAATCTGCCCACACAAAAACACAGATAATTTTAAGGAGAAAAACACAAACCAACAAAAATTCACATTTTAAGGAATAACCAAGTCAATAAGTACTCTGCTGTGTTGTTTCTGGGTTTGGGTACATGTGAATGGGGATTCAACCCGATTCAACTACCACCACCACTTTGCTAGCAGTCTGTTAACATTCCTTAAGTAAAACTTTGTTAACTGATTTGGTTTGTTACTCTGACTCCCATTACCACTCAAAAAAGGAAATAGGTATTATTTCTACAGAGATTTGGTTTAGTTTGTGACATGATTACTTCTGGCTCCCATTCCCCACTCCCAACCAAAAGTGAGCTACAGAGATTTGGTTTTTAGTTTGTCACATGATGACCTTTGACTCCCATTTTCCAAAAAGAACAAAACTTATTTCCATAAGAATTTGGTTTAGTTTGTCACATGATTACATTTAACTCCTATTACCCATTTCCCAAATAGAGTTATGTTTCTACAAGGATTTTGGTTTCTGTCGTTGATTTGGTTTTTAGAAAAGATTCTGAAAATCAAGTCATATAAATTGAAGCAATGTTTAAGAGACAGAAAATAGTATGTATCAAATACCATGAAATGAAATGTGTCAACTTGAAAAAAAAAAATTTATAAAAAGAAAACCTGTTTTTTCCACAATGTGTCTATTCTGTAGATAGAAGATAAAAGAGAAGGAAAAGTTTAAAAATCAAGAAGAGAGAGAGAGAGAGAGAAAGATGTAGGTGGTAGTAAAAAAAGGAAGAGAGAGATAACAACAAAAAATGAAAGGGAGATTATAGGGCAAGAAACAGGACTGTGTGGTAGAAAATGGCAAAAAAAGAAGTCACAAAAATAAAATAAAAAATAAGGGTAAAGAAAGAAGAATGAATATGACAGTTTAGTTCAAAAAAGAGTAAAATGGAGACAGACAAATATAAGTATAAAGAAAGGAAGAGAGAAGCATGAAAAAAAAAAGACTGAAAGAAAAATGAAGAGAAAGAGTTCAGAATAAAGAATGAAAGAAAGTAGTTTGCAGATGATAGACTCTACAAAAAAAAAATTAAAGACATGGATGCAAAAATATTACCAAACATTAATAATAAAAATAATATAAACAATATTGTCTTAAAATCAAAACCAGAAAGGTTTCAGTTGAAAAATCTTAAATCAAATTAAAACAAAGTTCCTCTCCAAGCAAACAATGTTCTCACCTGGCTGTCACAATTTTATGGGTAATAAAATGCTCCATTAACACTAAATTAGAAACTACACATTCTTGACAAAAAAGGCTTTTATTTATATATAAATTATTTTCATGCCAGCCTTTATGAATTAATTCAACTATTGTTTTCTTTCTTGTGGGAGAGCAAGTCAGAATGCTAAAATATAATACATAAACAAGGAAGATTATAGGTACATTCAATAATTTGCCAAAAAAATCAGCATAGCATGATGAAAAAAGGCCCCAAATATAATAAAAACAAAGTTTTATTGTGAGAAAGTTTATGTTATTAATAAGAGAAAAGACAAACATATTTTTTAATTATTTTTTTTTAATTTTAATTTTCTTATTTTTTTTATTCCTTTGTAGCATGTTTGAAATTTTGGTTGAAAATCTTGTTTTTTTTTTTTTTTAACGTCAACATAATATTTAGCATTAGTTTTTTATAGTGCTTTTTTCAGTTGAAAAACATTAATTTGGAAATTCTTTCAAAAATCAAATAATTGTCAGATTTTAATGAAACTTTCAGAACTTATTCAAAAATGAATGAAATTATTTTAAAGATGTTTGTTTTTTGAAAAGTCATGGTAAAAATATTTTTTTTTACATCTGTTACACCCTGCTTAATTTTATAAAAACTTGAAAACTCAAATATGAGCATCTCTGTAATTTTTTAATTAAATGCAGAAGGCTTTGAAGAATATAAATCATTAATTTTTTTTGTAAATTGAGGAGTGCTTCTACCCAAACTTTAGCTCTGAATTTTTTGTCTGAAACCAAAATATTTTTTTGATGAAAAATCTTTACAAAAACTGTTTTCTTTTTTTTTCAATTGTAAATACAAAATGTGATAAATTTAACACAAAATGAGATAAAGTTGTTAAATATTTTAAAATTAAATTCAAATATGAGCATCTCTGGAAATGCTCTAATTAAAAGATCTGTTTTTACAGATCATAAATTTGAAAGCTTATTACAATCTGCAAAGTGAACTATTTTTACAATAATTTTTTTAATATGCCAAAAAATGTATTAAAAACGTTTACAGCAAAAATACGGAGACACAATTCAGTAATAATATCCTGTGTTTTGCATTAATTTTGTATCAAATTCTCTGACTGACCAACCATCATCGTCACATTTTCAAAATTTTTAATTTTCTTTTCATTTTTTAAATATAATCAATTTTTTCTTTTACAGTGAGAGACATACTGCAATTATTTTTTTTTTTCTTTTTTAGATTCAATTTTAGGGATGGAAAGAGTGCAGGCTTTGGACATATATTCATTAAAAATGTACCTAAAAAAAATCAATAAAATATTAGACTTTTGAAAGTATTTAATTTTTAAGAATTACTGTATAAGCTGGTTCACTTAAAATTTGAAAATACTGTCACTTCTGCCCTTCTGTCTGGTAAATTGCCCTGATGTTAGTTGTCGATACATCAACATAAACATCAATTCACACCTGCAAAACCAATCACCACAGTTAGACATGCTTCTCTTATTTCCAACTAAATTTTTTCTGCTAAAAAATTGTTTGTTTCAAATTACATTAAGTATTCTTTAAATTTTCTAATTTTCCTAAAATAACTTTTGAAAAAGTATAATTGAATTTTACAAGATTTTTAAACAGAATTTCACTTTTGTTTACAAAACTGTCAAAAATGACTGACATGATCAATTTTATGTAAATTTTGATGACTTAAAAAAACAAGATTTTTAACTAAAATTTTGGATGTACTAGAAAGGATTAAAAAATTAAAAAGATATTCAAAAAATACTTTGGTCTTTCTTCTTAATAATAACAAACAAATTAGACAATAAAAAACTGTTTAATCAATTTTGTTTTTTGTTTTTTTTATCAGGGTATGCTCTTTTTTAGCAAAGTATTGAACATACTTAAGGAAGACTATATAGATATGCACATTCTTTTTGCCATTGAAAGATTTTGGGACAATTTTAAAGCAAGTAATTAAACTGCAATTTCTTTAGACAATTTCTTGTCAGTTTAATAATTATGGGATTGGTTATGTTCAATTTTTAAAAGTTTTTTTTAATATATTTCATAATTTGCTTTCTTTTTACTTTTAGATTGTGCTGATGTTTCCAACCAAGGGCATAAAGATAGCAGTGTTTACTATGTGAAACCAACCTATTCCTCTTGTCCAATCCCTGTGTGGTGTGATATGGACACACCTCCAAAAGGTTGGCTCATGATACAAAGACGAATCGATGGAAGTCTCCCTTTCAATCAAGACTGGATGACTTACAAAAATGGCTTTGGTGATGTAATTCGAGAGTTTTGGCTTGGAAATGACAATATCTTCTTACTAACAAACCAAGACCGTTATGAACTGCGTGTTGACTTGTGGGACTTTGAAGGCAACCGTGTCTATGCTATCTACCAGAACTTCAAAATAGAAGGAGAAAGAGACAACTATAAACTTCATATTGGTGACTATAAAGGCAGTGCAAAAGACAGCTTTGGAAAACACAATGGACTCATGTTTAGTACTCCAGACAAAGACAATGACAAATGGAGTCAATACCATTGTGCCAAGGAATGGGAAGCTGGATGGTGGTTTACAAACTGCTGGTTTACCATTCTGAATGGACCTTACTATAATAAATCTAATGTCAGCTATCGAGGAATTTCTTGGAACGAGTGGAAACACGAGCAACTAAGAAGGACAGAAATGAAAATACGACCAATTGCCAAGTAGACATAACAACATAGGAAAAGTGTAGTCCCTGAGTTTGCTGACAGTTCAAGATTTATGAGTTCAATAAAATGACAGCAATGAGAAGATCCTTTTCTCAAATGAACACCTGCCCAACTGACCAAACTAAGAATTTTATTTATTGTCAAACAGATATACACTAAGGAAAATAGCACTTTCCTTTTTATTGTTTCTTTTTCTTTGGCTCCAACCAAAATGCTAAAAAAATGCTAAATTGTCAAAGAAGTTGCCAAAATCATTTTCTCTAAATTCAGTTAGTGCAAACAATAATTGTTACATTTCATATTCAGGATTAGCAGTTTTTATGCCCACCTCTTATTTAAAAAAAAAAATGACAAACTTCTTCCTTTTTATTTCCATTTGTTTTCCATATTTAGTTCAGTCCAAAACAGAGCAAATAGGTTATAAACCTGCTTTTAGTAGCTGTGTCTAATGAAGAATTTTTTCACTACAACTCTCCACAGTTTTAATTCAGCTGAGCAAGGCCATAACTAGTCAAGATATTTAAAAAAAATTAAAGCAGTCTTTTATCATTGCTTTCAAATTTGTTTGAATCAGGTTTTTCTCTTTATTTGTAGCCCCTGGAATTTTTAAATACTCTCCTATTATTAATTTGATATAATATTATTTAATTCTAGCAATCAACTTAATCTACAGATAGAGACTTTTAAGAAGTTAAAAATAATGGATAATTAAAAGTCTCTAGATTTTCCAAAAGCTTTCAAATGTCTTTTGGGATTCTAAAAATATTACACACAAAACCATAAAAGATATAAGACACTTTAAATCATCAAAGGCAAGAATAAACTGTCATTTCAACAAAAAGTAAAAAATCAAAATGACATGCTTTGGACTTGGTCTTTCCAGCAGAAATCTTTGTGTCAGAATCATGCCAAAATTTTCTATTTCACAATCCTTACACATATAAAAGAACCTGTTTCTAACTTTCTTTTTTATGTTGAACATTTAAAAAGAAATTAAAACCAAACCTTTTTAACAGGCTATATGCAGAAAGGTTTTCAAGCTTGTAATCCATTTTATTAGTTTGTGTATGGACAAAACCTTCTGGAGTTGCCAACTATAACTTTATTAGAGAAATATTATTCTCTGCATTTCTTGATTAACAAGTTGAAAACTTTTCAAACTATTAGAATAATAATATAATTTTATTCAGTGTTGACTAAAGCTAAAGAACCCCACATTCTTAGCTTTTTTTAAAAGAAGTATTTTAAAGAACTTCCCTCTTAGTGAGTTTACAATATTCACTTTCCCAACTCCTTGAACTGAAACATGGCTCTTGTAATTTTCAGCCCAATATTCTAACCTCAGAGCTAATGTACAAATGAACCTGGACCTGTTTAGATAGACAATTCTTGTGAAACAACAGAGATACAAGCCCAAGGTATCTTTAGATTAAATGCACACTAAAGAGTAGAGAGTTTCAACTCAGAAAATCAAGGTACAATGCAATGTGGTCATCATCAAGATGACAAAAGCAACATGTGATGCACAATCCTTAGATGTATTTTTGGCACAGAACCAATTCAGATGCAGAGAAGAAACACACTGATGAAGAATCTAGGCAAACTGTTACTACACAAAATCTTCAAATATAAAAAAGATAAACTATTCTTTTGTACAGGTCATATATCTAAAATAAACAAAAGATTTTAAAAATAAAACTAGTTGATCAAACCTCAGATAAATTCTTATAATAAAGATGATCCAATAGAAATTAGTCGACTATGGTTGATTAAATTTTAATTAACCATTACCATAAAAATTAATAAATTATTTTGTTTAATTTGTGCCTTAAATCAAAATGGGTTGAAAATACAAGTGTAAAAGACTACCAGTTAAATTCCTGTATTAACTCCAATATTTGGCAAAAGTGGAAAAATTACTAACCACCATCAAGTCTTTCTTTTTAACTTACACATCTACCAATGGCCAATTCAATTATGTATTAGTAAAATATGAAATCCAGTGGTTGATATGATTGTTGAAGCTTATAATGACATCCTTCTTTATTCATACAGGCTGATTGAATAAGGTTAAGGAAAGAACAGGTACCAGGTGTTGAACAAGTTTTTTTTTCTTCCAGCAATGGCCAGTCTATTAACATACTTTATAAGATCTGCTAACAGTTGTAAATATTTCTACAAAACCTATTAGGCAAAAGTATTTCCTATATAAAACACAAAGCAATTTTACTGAATTGTGATTTCCAGAAATCAAAGACAATCAATAGATTTGTTTATAGGAACCAGGATGAAGCTCCTTTTTCCAGACTAAAAAAAAAGCCTAAACCAAAAGTTAAATTAAAAAATTTATTAAAAAAGGGTTATGTACTTGTCCTAAATTGACAAGTATGAAAGAAAACATTTGAGGCTCACAAAATCTTCACTGTTCATTCACTACAATTCCAAAAAGTAAACTTACTTTCCAAACAAGAAAATAAACTAAAAATACAGCCTGACACAGCCATGAAAATTGATAAACTAAAATATGCAGCAGATCATTTAAGGTTGGTAGACACAATAGCCACTGTCAAAATGACAAAAATTGACAATATGACAAAAAAGTAGTTCAAAGAAAGTCACTATTTAATAGATAGCAAAGCAAATGGAGAAAAAACTATTTGAACTATTATCTTCAACTTTGTTGTTTTTAATACAATTCTTTAGTCTTCTTCAAATGTATGTTAAAACTGTTTTATACATTGCTAATATGAGAACAAGTAAAATTGGAAGAGCACTCTTTATTTCAATCGAATGAAAAAGTAAATGTGAGAACAAAGTTGAAGATGATAGTCTCAAAAATATATGGAATAAAGGGAGATAACTTTATTAAACATTCGTGAAACAAAATACACACATCTGAGTTGTCTCAGTTGCAAGTGAGGAAGACACTGTGGCTTCATAATAGTCCTTTGTATCAAACAATCTGCCAAATACCACATATACAAGGGGGCATCAATAAATTTGCAGCCTGACTTGTAGTTATTTGCTGAATTTTGATCTGAAATGCTCACTGTATATTATTTTTAACTATATGATTAATATTCACTGCTGAATTAAGTGCATTGACAAAGGAGATTATGTTAAATATATTTGTTATGTAAAATAAATGCTTAATTCATCCTTAGGCTAAAGACTTATTGATGTACTTAGATATATCTTGGTATAGAAATTTCCATAGGGTGAGAGGGAAAAGTATACTTAATATGACCGAACTAAGATTGTAAAAATATTTTTAAATAATTACAAGTAAAATATGTTTATCTAACACTAATTAGTTTGATGCATAAATTACCTTTTTTCTTTTACTTCTCTCCAGTTTGGTCCCTTCAAGTACAAATAAATGTTTTCTTAGCTTTTCATTAAAAGCTATTATCATTTAAATAAAAAAAAATGTTTCTGTTTCTTGAAAAGATGAAACTATGTAGTCAAATAGAGAAATCCTCCCATCAGTATATAGAAAATAATAAAGTTTGTCCATTTGTGAAACAGTCTAATTAGGTCAAGTTATGTGAACAGTGAAAGTAAGAGAGAGAGATGCGAAAAGAAAAGTACATTAAAAAATAGCTGCAAATCATTTTTCTAATAAGTGTACAGAGAGCAAATAGGTCAGAATAGAAAGAAGCATGATTGCCATTATTTTATTACCCACATTAGCCACCCTGGTCCAAAGAATTTTCTATTCTTTCTGGCAATTTAGTAATGTTTTATATGAGCAATAAAATCAATCAGGATATTTTTGTTTTGTTTTGTATTTTTTTGTTATATGTTTTTCTGTTCTTAAGCTTGTTTTTTATTTTGTTCTTCCACTCCCATTACAAGTGAGTAGAATAAATAAAACTGCGAGTCATGATCTGCACAGCTTGTTTTAAAGGAGAAACAAAATTTGCACTGTTCTCATGTCAGCAAGGAATGTGAAGCAATACACCCAGCATCAACACTGATAAGAATGGTTAAAGAGTTTCATTGTTAAGATTTTAGAAAACAGAACTGAGAAAATTGTTCTAATTCTCAATATCAATACTTTTTATGCACATCAATCATTTCATGCTTTAAGAAGAAGCCTACATTTTCTACTTGTCGACATAATTCAAATCAGGCAAGAATCCAAATCAAAACAATCAAAAATAGATCAATTACTTAGAAAAAAGACCCCAAAGTTTCTCAGAACTCTCACTTGATTAAATAAATGCAGTTCTTTGACTGCAAAAATGGTCTTTGATTATCAAACAGAATTTAAGAAGAAAAGGGTTTTGTCAATATTTAAGAGTTTTAGTTGTAAGGAGAGTAATAGGTATTATCTCTTAGTCAAAAGTAACTTTGAACACAATTTAAAAAGTAAATTTCTTTTTCTTTTTTTTTTTCACATATCAAGTGGAATAGCATTTCAAAGGTTTTCCAGCCATATAAACAAAATGAATTGAATGGATTCATAATACAAAAAGGATTTTACTTTTTACTTCCAGATTACTTAAGAGATAAAAGTAACAATAACATTCATAATACAATATTTTGTATCAACAAATATTACATTTCACTAAATGAACATAAAAGGTGATTGTTGAAAAATTAGAATAATTCAATTGTATATAAAGATCAAGTTTCCTTTATTGTGGTTTACATAAGGAGAATTTAATTTTGATCATTTACAGATTACTTAGTAAACAGTAAAATTACATTCATAATTTGAAGGATTATTTTGAAAATGAAAAACTGAATACATAGAACTTATTAGATGAAGAGCAATTGATACAAATCACCTGAAAACACTAAACAAGAATATTGGTAGATGGCAAAAATATCTTTCAAATTTAATCATTATAATAGAATGTCTCCTGCATTAGCAGCAGATTTAGAAAATGAAACATGCAATTATCTACTTTGAAACCTGAGCAAAACAAGAAGTTCAGAAGAGGGGACCACATAAAAACATTTGGAAGTGACATACATTGAATTCATTTTACAATATTTGAATCCATCTTTTGTGGATGATGCCATATTTTTGACAAAATTTTATTTAAAAATTCCTAACCCAGGGTGTTTGAAAGAATTTTAAGTACACAAAGAATCTAGTTGATTAATTAAAAAAAATAGTATTATTGAGGAGGGAACTCATCTTTACATCACAAAAGAAAAAAATTACCCACTTAGAATCAATAATGGGATAAAAACCTCCCTTGTTTTACCTCCTTCAACAATGACTTTATTCTTCCTAGTAACTAGACTTGACAAAAATAACAAATGCTATCAAAGATGACAGGATTTGATGAGATCTGAAGACTCAGAAACATTTGACTAACTTAGAAAATATTCTTAAAAAATTACCTCAAAATTGATACAAGAAATTCATGCTATTATATATTAATTCTTTTAGAATAGTTTCTTTATCTTCATGTTTTAGACACTGAATTCCATGGTTTCTTCAAATATCAATCATATTTGGTTTTGAGTTCAATCCATGAAGCATATACTGTATATTTGTAAATTTCTATATATGAATATACAGAATATCATGAAAAAGTTAATATTTATGAAGTCTAAAATTCTATAGATGATAATATACTTTAGAAACCATGTGTACACACACACACACACACAGAGAAAGAAGTGAGGGGATGTAAAAATATTAAGTAAGGTTGCTTTTCTTTTTTCTTGATGGCTGTTATCTAAACAAAACAGGAAAACTGAGAAAGAACATGACTGTATCTCTTAAAGAATGAAATAAAAAAGAAATCTAATAAATGTAGTAAAGAGTAGAGGGAATAAGGGAAAGAAAGCTAGTGAAGAAAGGATAATGACAAGAAGAGAAAATATTTGGTATAATGTGAAGGGTTATCTTGTGGAAATGACATGATTCCTAAAATGGACTTGACTAACAAAACTTATTCCTTTTTGCTTTTCTAATATTTTGATGTGTCTTCTCACCTGACTTATTCAACATCAAGCAATAGTGAAGCAATCCTATGAGAATTAGAAGTCTTACCAGGATTCATTATTGGCAACCACAATCTTAACATTAGATATGCAGATGACACAACAGAAAGAAAACTAGAGCAATTATTACAGAAGGTAGTAAAGGAAAGTGAAAAGAATGGACTAAACATCAATTGTAAGAAGAAAATGTATGATTGTCAGCAAAAGGAACAAATTGGAAATACCAAAATTAAACAAGTACAAAAATTTAAGGAAGTGTTTTAACAGAGGATAGAAAATGCAACACAGAAATATGAAGGCACATTGAGATAACAAAAGGTGCTTTTCAAAAGCTAAGCAAAGTATTAAGAAACAGGAAAATTTTGTTAGAAACAAAGAAAAAAATGCTGAATTGTTATGTAATGTCAGTCCTCATAAATGGCAGTGAATGGTGATAAAATCTCCTCACCGATAAAGAAAACTCTTGAGGCGACAGAAATGTGGTTCTATAGACATATACTGAGAATACCAAGGACTGATCATATGAACAATGACAAAGTTTTAGAAAAATTGGAAACAAAAAGGACACTTTTATATTTATATATATATATATATATATATATATATATATATATCAGAAAGAGACAATTGTAATTTCTAGGGCACATAATAAGAAAAGGGGGCTTGAGAAATTTGACCTTCACATGCCATACTGAAAGCAAGAAAGACAAAGGAAATCAGTACATAACCTACCTAATAAGCATGTGTAAATGGTTGGCAGAACAAGGATTAGGAGAGATAGAAAAAAAAACAGGAAATTGTGGAGAGCCAGGATCACCCATGTTCTGAAGAGACATGGTTCACAGAAGAATATTTTGATGGTGATTTAAAAAATACAGACAAGTGGAAAATGACTCACAAGATTGAAAGAACAAGACTAATATTCTTCCCTTTCACTGTACAGAAAAAACAAGTTATTGTATTCACATTGCTTACTCAGATAAAACAGGAATCTTTCATTATTAGAATTTCAAATAATCAAATCTCTTATGATAGTCAAATTAGCCATATAAATCTTATGCAAAGTCAGAATTAATCTTTGCTCTTAAGTAATAAATTTTTATTTACGAGATTAAAAAAAGCTGCTTATATGATACTTTTTAGAGTGCTTTCAATTGACTGGTAGATAAATTAATTTTTATGAAGTAGTGAAGAAATGATTTGATTAAATCATGTTTAAATATTTTAAAAAATGTTTATGAAGCAAATGAAGACAATTTAGACAAGATAAATGATTTTTAAATGTATTGCATACAAGCAAGATATTCAGAAACATGTAAACCATAGCTAGAAACATGTTTATTTTTCAGTTGAAAAAGATCAGAAAAGAATGACAATGATTTCAATCTGAGTAGAACATCCAAAAATTTTGATCAAAGAGATTCACAGAAGACATGGCTAATAACCTTATAAAAATATTTTGCATTTCCATTCTTGGAAATGAAAAAGGAGGATATTACATAGTTTTAAGCTACTTTGCAAAAGTGGATCATTGAGTTATGGTTAATGAGTTAATCTAGTAGGAAATTACTGTTACTGGATGCTCAATAAATATAGCTTTGTACCAATTAGCAAATAAACTAGACAAAGCTATGCAAAATAATTATTTATATGGAATTTTTGAAAGGGAAAGAAAAAGGATTTTGTTTGTAATAATAAAAAATAAAGGGAAAAACACCAAAGTGTAGTTTAAGATTTGTAAGAAAAGAGAAAAGAATCCAAGTAGAACATGTAATTTGTAATAGCATAAATCCAGATTGATGGGGAAAAAATTGCAGAGAAAAAGAAAAAAAAGAATCAAGGAATTCTAGTTCAAGAAACAAAGTTAGTAAAAAATTGCAAAGCACAGATTTATTTAAAATTTATTGTAGGAAGAAAGCAGCAAGAAAGGGAGAAAAATAATGAAATGCAAAGGGTCAGTGGTGGAAAGACAAAGGAGAAAATTAGAATTGGGGGAGGTAGGAAAAGAGAAGCAGGGGGAAAGAAGCAAGGGAGGAAAGTTGGAGGGGAAAAGCAGAGAAAAGACAAGTGAATGAAGGGCAAGTGTGGGGAAGTGAAGAAAGCAGGGAAAGATGAGGTGAGGGAAATCATAGGGAGAAACAATGCAGAGAAAAGGGAGGGAGAGACAAGAGGAGAAACAAGGGGATAAATCAGGGGAGAGTAATCAGGAGAAACCAGGAGAGAAGTAAGGGGAGAAACCAGAAGAAAGTCAAGGGGAAAAAATTGATGGAGAGAAAAATGGAAAAGGAAAATCAAAAGAATGAAAAGATGAAGAAAGAAGAAAAGAAAGCAGTAAGTGTTTCAATTGAACAACCTGTTTTCATGATGAAAGAAACAAAAGAATGTTAGAGAGAGGAAAGGGATAATAGAGATGAATAGATTGAGTTAAAAACTCAGAACAAAATAACTGTTTGATTGACAGAGTACAACTTAAGAAGTTTGTCAGGCCTACTAAGAACATTCATTCTTTAGTTACTGGTTTGACTTGATAAAATTTGGTACAAGGCTGCATTTCTAGAGCACTCGTCAAGATTACTCTTTTTTACCAGATTAAGCCCAAAGGTTAATGGGGCATATAATACATGAGAACTAAATATTAACCTTTTTCCAGTTACTTTTACACTTTAAAATAATCCTTAAAAATTTATAATGTAGCCAAAAATAGATAATATCATTATCATGAATTATGAAGTATTTTAAGTAACAGAATGAAAAATAATCTTTTGTTTTCTCTACTAAATTATTTTACAATGTCCTAACCACAGAAACAGTAGCATGAAAGTTCTTATAGCTGATTATGGGCTGTGTTAAGTATATTCTGGCCTTTAGTATAATAGATACCCATGCAGAAAGTGGAGCTGGTGAACTGAGTTCAAATTGAATTCCAGCCAAGTCTGCTGCATTCATTTTCACACTAATGCCCTTGAGAAAGGCATGAAACCAGGCTTTCACCACCCTATAGGTTAAATAGCAGAGTAGACTGGACTGTATAGCCTTTGGTGGCAGCAAGCCTAAGATAAATACTCTGAATACAAATTCATGGAGAAGGCAATAGAAAATAACTCCACTATCTTTTCTGTGAAATCATAGCAATTCACAGATAATAAAACAACACTGGAAATTGCAAAAATGATTGTCAAATACCAATGAACTTGTTCATTGAAGACACAGGATGACTTCAATGTATGTCAGACTTGAGCAAATTAAGGACTTTATCTTGCAGATTTGTGGCTCATAATTATTATTTTTTTAAGTTATAAAAGTCTGCCATTGAAAACCCAAAAAACCTTTAGGTTTGGGGGAAATTGATGATGTACATAAGATGCCAAATCCTAAATCAAGTGGCAAAACTTGTGAGACTGATTACTAGGCCTTCTACAAAAAGTATTCATATGGAAAAATTGAATAAAATGGGCCACAGAATAAATGAAGTCTGATTTTTCATTAATACTTTTCAAATGATGCACTATCCACAATGAGCCAGACAGAGGAAGCAAAGGTTTTGTGATTACAGGCAGAATCCACTTTTATGTGTGGTGGGTTGGGTAAGCAAGATGCCAACAAGGCAAAATGTTGTGTGATATTTTAAAGCAGTTAAGTGGTGAGCACATTGCAAGTTCTAAATTATGTTAAGATGAGAACTCAACATACATTGATTTTTTTTAATGTATGTATGGAGTCCGGGTTCAAGAAAAAGTCAAACATGATTTTTATGCACAACAATGTTCCATCACATTTGACAAAGAAAACTAATAAATATTTGAATAAAATTGCCTTGACTTGTTCACCTGGTCATAACCCAATTGAAAACCTTTGGAACATTCAGAAGAGGAAGGTTTACATTGGCAGATGGAAATTCACCATCAAAGATTACCTTTGTAATGCTATTCTTAATTTTTTTCAGTCTGTTTCATATGAAGAAACAACTCACAAATTCTCCTAAACTGAATTTCAAAACATGGAGCATACATTTCCCATTAATATAGCCTTTATAATTTTGTTGTCATTACAATAACACTTGTTCAATTTTTTTGTTCAAAACATTTATCTTTGTAGACTTTACACATTTTCTCTTACTATAATTTTAATTACATCAGGTTTCTTACAGTTTCTGTAACCTGGTTAATAAATTATGGGGTATACATCTCACTGGTGAATAATGTGAAACTTGGAAAATTTGGTAAAATTTATAAAACTATTGTCATATTGTAAGAGTGACATTTAGTGTACTGCAATTCATATATATTATGTGAAATATTTTGCACATATCTATATATATATATATATATATATATATATATATAATAGCACATAGAGTGTTCAATACACTAGCAATAAACTAGAATAATCCTTAGATTAAAATCTTCAGACACACTGGGTTGTATATTAATATTCCTTCGTTTGTATTATTAGTTCATTTAGATTCCTTGACTAGTTTCGGCCAACATGGCCATCATCAGGAGAAAAATAATTTTTTGCTTGCTGGTAGCAGTGAACTACAGAAATGAATGTCTTGATGGAGAAAATGAACTTTTGTCTGTAGTTTTCATTTGTTTTTTTTAATTTTTTTTAACATGAATTTTGGTCAATCCTTGTGTTGGTCAAACAGTATCTTTTAAGTTGTTATTTGAGATAAGAGCTGGATGAATTCATGCTACTCTGAATTCCCTTAGTCATTTTGACAGTTTTATTGGTTCCTGGAAAGGGGATGTCTCTGTTAAGTGTCTGTGTGTTATTTGGTTCTTAGGGAATGAGTGAGTATGATGTGTGTAAGCATGTATATTACTATGGGTGTGTGTTATCATTTGGCTCAATAGGGAGTGAGTGAGTATGTGTGTATATTCGTGTGGGTGTGTGTATAAGTGTAAGGCCTCAACACCTCAGTAAGCATGTCTGTCTTGTGTGGGTGAGAAATGTGGGTAGGTTTTGATTCGTCAGGTTATATATTAAAACTATCTATATTGTTAAATTTATGGTTAAGTCTGGCTGGATAGTGAATTTTTAAACATTGTATCCACTTATTTTCATGGAAATCTAAAATCTTTCTAATGTTATCTGCTCTGGACGTTTCTATTCTCTCAATTATAGTGAATTAGGCATGGTTTTTAAAATTGTGTTTTTCTAGGTGGAAATGTTGTTCTACAGGTAATAATCTTTCATGGGGAGTCGACTTAATTCGATTGCGATAATTATTAATTCTGTAGTGAAAGGGCCATTCAGATTTTACTATATATTGTTTCTGGCATAGTGTGCATTCTAGGAGGTAAATTATGTTATGACTTCTACAGTTAGAGTCGTGGTAGATTTTGAAAGTAGATTTAGTGACTGAGCTAGTGAATGAATTCATGTGTCTAATGTGGTTGCAGCATAAGCTTCTTTTGTTGTTACATGGTTGGGAAAATCCTGTTGTTTTTGTTGTTGGTTTATTATGGATTACCTTGTCCCCTGAAATGTGGTTACTACCTATGATTTCTTTTAAGTTCTTAGGTCTACGATATGCAAGAAGGCCAGGTTCCTCAAACAATTTATTTAGGTTTGGTTTGAGATGTAGTATTTCCCAGCGACTTTTGATTATTTGGGATAGTGGAGGCAGAGTGGGGTGGGGGTTGAAAGTGGTTACTAGAGGGATGCGGCTGGGTTTATTTTTAATCTTGTACATTAGGGTGTCTTCTCTAGGTGTGGAAATTGCATTATTTATTTGTTCCCTGATTAGGTGTTGTTTATAGCCACGTGTTGTGAATTGATGCTCCAGATTTTCAATGTGTTTATTCAGTTCTTCATTGTTGGAACATATCCTTCTGAGTTTAAGTGCTTGTGAATAGGGAAGGTCCTCTTTGAGGTGTTTAGGGTGGGAAGACAAAGTGTAGATAGTTGTGGGTGTCAGTGATTTTAGTATGTAGTGTCATTTGTAGTTTCCTGTTTTCATCTATATAAATGCGGGTGTTTAAAAATGTTACCGATCTTGTGGATTTTTCATAATCAAACTTAACTGAGTCATGCACTGTGTTTAGGGTCATGAGGACATGGATAAGTTTATCATCACTGCCCGTGTATACAAAGAATATATCATCAATATATCTTGCATAAAATATGTAGTCACTACTGATGAGGGGATAGATATGGGTCTCCTCAAATTTTCCCATGAATATTGTAGCATATGATTGAGCTGCAATGGTGCCCATGACACAGCCTCTTACTTGCAGGTAGTGTGCTCCATAGAAGTTGAAAGTATTCAATGTAAGAATATGCTCCATGTGTTTTATGATAACTTCTAAGGGGGGGGGTCTTGTTTTCATTTTTAGTAAGTGCTTCCTGAAGAGCAGTTAGCCCTTCAATGTATTTAATGTTTGAATAGAGTGATCTTACCTCCATAGTCACTAGAATAGCATTCTCTGGAACTGTTTGTATGTGATTAATTTTGTTTAGTAGATCTGTAAATATATATATATATATATATATATATATATATATATATATATATATACTAGCAGCATGGCCCGGTGTTGCCCGTGCTTGATTCAAAAATCGTACGACTCATACAGCAATCGCTATCACTTGACTTAAAATATTTTT